>CM035818.1:42842025-43434525 GCA_020458035.1 Magallana ariakensis | reverse complement strand
TACAGTAACGTGAATTACATGCTTGATAGCGAACTTTTGATAGAAGATCAGTTTGTCTGCATGAAGATTAATTATAATTTTGGTTAGGACAATAATTGCATTCTAGTATAGTCAAGATTAAGTTTAACATTACTTTAACTCTATTTGGTTTAGTCAAAGTTATTAAAAAAGCTGTATTTATGTGATAATGTGCATGCATCATGCTCTTCTCTATATCATGTTAAAAATTTCTTCCCCCCATCATGCCATGATACTTTGCTATACATGTACTAGTGGTTATAATACCTCCGTGTGAATCCAGAACTGGTACAACAGGTTGAACTGTGTGTGAACCAAGAAGACTGACGGTGGCATCACGACGGCAAGTGGGAGGTAGAACATCTAAAGAAAAAAACACAACAAGACAAACCCCTAATCAATTGTGAGTGGTAATTACATAGCTATAAAGATTTCAGAATCATTAAACTTCTAAGAGCCCCTGTGTTTGCTCTTTGAAATCTTCTTGAAATTGGATACCAATAATTGAAGTTTTCTTTGGAGCCTTTACATATAGCTATTACAGCCACAACAATTCTAAAAAAAATAACCCTCTCTCAGTTTAATTCAACTGGGAGTAATACAATGCATGTAATGATTAACTTCAAAAAGTCGGGTATATGCCTTCTGAGCATGGCATTGATTACTTTACCACGCCTTCAGGAAAACTTGAGAATTGTCTTTTGGTGCTGAAAATGAACAGACCCTTGTGTCGGTGATGTACTTTTGTTCTTTTTCTATTAGTTGTAAGTACATGACTCTAATGTAAAGATAATGAATGATACATTTTACATTTTTGAAAAAATACTAGTATATATTAAATCATTATTTATTCGTTACCGCTATTTACATTGTATATAAACGACAATACGTACATTGTAACACGGATAAGGTACAAATATAATCCATGAAATTTGATCTAATAAAGCATCATTTGACGAGCTTACCACTTTTATCAGCAACAAAAATGCTAGCCTTTTACAATTAATGATAAACCTTTATAAACAAGCTGATATTTCTCTTCTATTTAACATTTATCTCCGTGGCCATTATAACAAACAAAGTAGCCTTATAGTATCAGAAAACTTCAGCTGACTGTAATGTAAAAATATCATAAATCTATTGGTAGCACTTCTTTGCTTCACTTTTTCTACATGGCATTTCTCTTGGATTCAATTTACACTACAAGCAGTTTAATAAAGCTATTCAAATATATAAAGGAAAGGGCAGTGCACTTAATGGAAGCAATATACGTAGAAAAATGGAAATTGATGAACGAGATCTCATATATATTTCTGTATCTAGAAACTCCTTTTTGTATCCTGCTTAACAATGAACATGTAGATAATTATATTTACAACAAGATAATATAAACTTATACATGTAAGATTGTAAGTAGTGTGATCTGATGATAAGACGTTATAAAATGTATCTTGGTAAACATGTCATCCAAATTAAAAAAAACAACAACTTTTATTTTAATTAATTATAACGGTTAGACAGTATTTGATTGGCGGGTCTCTGGGCGAGTTTCGAGAAAAGTGTTACGTGATGAGGCAGTCAGTGGGAGTGAGTAGTACTTATTTACTCAATATATGAGGTTAATCCCAGTACAGTACTGTTATTTTAATGAAAGGGCGAGAAAATACGATATTCGTTTTCGCTTTTTCATTGCAAACAAATTTTTTTTTGCCTGAATTTGTGATGGTAAAATGAAAATTTTGGCCACCGCCATGCCCTATTTTATGGACAAAACGAAGTAATGATAGAAATAGCAAACATAAATACACATAAATATTATCTTGACATTTATATGATGGTATTATCTATTCATTATCAAACTGCAAGTCTAGGACTGCCCTGGCCTAGGATGTAGCCTAGATAATGGAGAATGTTCAAGGTACATGTACATATATTTAGCCTTACCCAGGATATATAACGGAGGATACAAGATTGGCGAAGTGCAGTGGTAAGGTTGTAGTCTTCAGAACTGTGGTGAGTTTGGTGAGCAGCCCAGATAATGTTTACTTCTATATGATAAAGAGAGAAACACTTCTTATTCCATTACAAGCATACCAATGGGTTATTTTACAAACAACTCTAGAAGTTTAGCTGGACACAATACACAAGGAGAACATGGCGCTAGACTTTTGTGCACCAATGTTTATTTACAATGGGCGCGTACGTTTTTCGTCATCAGAAATATTCCTTTAAACTACAGTATTTCTGATTGTATTTCATCTCTAAACGCGTCCATTGTGTTCAAAACCCAACAGCCTTCATAAGTTTACCCATTCTATGACGTGGGTTTCATGTAAAGTGCCATGTCCAAATACACGTATCAAAAGTCTGATTCGGACATGGATGTCGATTATGTACAGCCTAATTGATTAAGTTTGATTTAAATAAATCGTTTAACTGTTCCGTTATTTTTTCAAATCTTAAAATGGGTTATCTTGTGTATATGACAATAAAAAATTCCTATCAAAAGGAGATTCAACAGGCCTGGGGTCTTGCTATTTCGGGGTGGGTGGGGATGCGTTGAGGGTCTTGTCCTTAAGCACTACTAGATAATCAATTGATTTCTTGTTTATGGGCTTCAATTGTTTCGTGTATGTTTTAAACAGTATCAATTTTTAAAATACTATATTTAAAGAAAATCAAACCAGCAACATGTAAGTGGAATAGGCTGTGGAAGCAGTTTTACCCTATTTATTTCTATAATGAAACATGCTAATTTCCTCCAAAGTAAGCAATAAACCATTAGTTTATTCTTCTGCTCTTTGGAGTTTGAAAAGAAAAATCTATAAAAAAATCCGATAAAAAGACCTTTTAAAGGTACATTCATCAGTCAAACAACATAGTAAGCTGGGAATCAAATGACAGGTAATTTCACACTAATGAGGAACTGTGTATCAAGTTACTGTCCCTTTGTTTGTACATGTATTATATTCAACACTTGAATGTAATTGACGACATGTGGTATTGATGTTGCGGTATTGTAAATGTTGTACATTCCGAAGAAAAAAATGTTACACATGATTCATTTGCAAGATTTGCTGAACGAAAATAATGTTATAAGGTCTGGTATAATTATGATATATGATAACTTTCAGATCCATTTTCAAAGAGTATGATTTGATCATGTATTCGGACTTCTTCATCATATATAACTACGCATGTATGCAAACATTTTACATGCGTAGTTATATATAATGTAGAAGTCCGAATACATGATCAAATGTTTCTAATGTGATGTGTGTTGTATTATTGAAAGACTTAAATAACGGACATTAATGCGAAAACAGAGTTCTTGCAAGAATAAATACATGTAAGTCTAGCGCAATTGATGATATGTTGGAAGGTACATGTCCTCTTTGTGAAATAATGCGTGCTAATGAAAGCGGCATAAGTCTAGCTTGGGCGGACAGAGGCCAACACAGTCAGGTAATTCTTACCCATCCAGTATATCTATGCAGGGCCGACTGTCTGAGGGCAGTGACCAAATAGTAGTCCTCCGAACTGTGATGAACCTGATGCCCCGCCCACATCAGGTTAACCTCTACAGGTAAACGATGACATCGATCGATTGTAAACATTTATCACGAGAGAGAGAGAGAGAGAGAGAGAGAGAGAGAGAGAGAGAGAGAGAGAGAGAGAAGTATTACCGTGTCCGCAGCGATGTACCCAGTAATAGCCGAAGTCCACGCCTATGAAGCCTAGTAACCAGGTCCAGGCGCTGTCCCAGGGGAGATCAATCATGTTGAAGCGTTCGTATACCCACATGTAAGTCGTCAGCTCCACTGACCGGAACAGGAGCCTAGCAGAGATCAAACTAGAGTATATATTTTATACAATACATACACAAAGCCTGTGAAAACTGCAATACAAATTAACACTAATCTGCGTAACGGTTATGTACAATTATCTCGATGTATATTTTCGGAATAATTCACGGTACAGTTTATCTAAAATGAATGACATTTCCTACACTCTGTACATCGGAACCACAATGTTGTTCGTTCGGGTTTTTGTTTGTTTGTTTGTTTGTTTGTTTGTTTTGGGGGGGTTTTGTGACAGAATCAAGATTTACCGTTTTATTTTAGATTATTATTTTATGCATGGATAGAAGGAAATGCAGCTTCATTCATTTAAAGAATCGGAGATATAGTAAAGCACTCTTTGTTTTTATTATGCATGCTTTACTTGTGATGTCACATGGTCTGAATTATCATTTTATCACTAATACACTTGCTCAAAGGGTCAAAGTCAGTTTTACACTAAAGTCTTATTTAATATCTCTGGTATATCTCTTTTTTTTTTTTACTGTCTACAATGATTTATTCAAACCACTGACCAAAATGCAAGTGCCAGTTGTCAAGATATACAAAACTCAATATTTTATTGCATCAACAAGACCTTCCATACTCTTCATTACAACTTAATTGCTGAAAAGGCATTTCCGTATTTTCTGTATTTTAAAACAAAACGGCTTGCGACATAGGTAACACAAAATTGTTGAATTGCATTCATGATTAACTTACTAAAAATAGGATTCAAAAGAAACTCGGGTAAGTAAGTACCACCTAGCGTACAATGTACAGTTGTACATGTACATGTATGTAAACAAAAACAGGACACATGTATGTAAACAAAAACAACGCAGGGGTATTAAGGAAGCATTTGGAATCGAACATACGTGTAATTCCGCAAAATAACAAATCTAAACTTAATTAAAGGGATGTGTACCATAGTTAAAGGTGCTAATTACTGTTTTAACACCTCCAAAGCGCCATAACTGTCCTTACCGTCCATCGGGTTTTTTTTAATCATGCCTGAATTATCATAAAATCGCTATCGGGTACTATACGCATTCTTTCTGTCGCCGTTTTGATGGCAAAGTCGTTGCTTTTGTACTTGATAATACTAGAAATATGGATGCTTCATTCTCGAAATCTCAAAATGTTATAAGTCTTCATTGTATAGACCACACAATCAGCTACGTGTGAAAGTAGCATTAGATATACCGACAGTTTCAAAATTACATCCTCGTTTCTGCTAGATGATCTACCACTGATTAAACGAGCGCGACTCGAGACCAAGAGCGAAGAACACTCCCACCTCTAAAAACCAAAATGTAAGCTAAACAATTGTCGGACTTTCTAACAGCGTTTCAAGACAAGCTGAACGAATCGGAATGTGAAGTGTCGAAATATTTCAATAAAAAAGATACGCAAAAGGTTGATCCTCTCAAATGGTGGTCCGAAAATTAAGTACTATTTCTAAATCTTTCTGGTCTAGCAAGAAAATATTTATCAATACCAGGTATACATAAGTGCCATCTGAAAGAATGTTTTCTACTACAGGCATCATTGTTAACAAACTTCGAAGTTCATTATCATCTTTCGTCATTGATCAGATAGTATTTTTGAACAAAAACTGAAATGAAAGGACTGATTATAATGAAAATGACAATGCAGTTTTTAATAAACTATCGAAAAAATATGAGTGCACGATATTTAATTCATTTTCATTCGTTACATGTGTAGTACTATTTTCTCATTAAAAAAAAATGTTCCCCTTCAATTTCACCATATCAACAAATCAACGTACTTTGAGTCTTGTTGCACGTAAAAAGAAAGTTTATATGAAATAATTTGATTTTGGTTGTAACGCGCTTTCTGATTGACTAAAAAATTATTTTATATCGTATAAAGAATGTTGCCTACGTCATAATAAGACTAAGGTAAAAAAAAAAACCGTATCAATACGCCTGACGTTACGTTTGAATTTTGTACAATTTGATGTAATTTTAAAGGTCAATTGGCCGTTTTTATTTACAATTAATAGCAAGAAATTAAATTATAAGCAATAAATTCAAATATTTATCAGTTTTATATGATATAAAATGGTTTGGGACAGTTTACGCTTTTTTATAAACCGCTTCGCGGTTTATAAAGCGTAAACTGCCCCAAACCACTTTATATCGTATAAAACTTATAAATATTTGAATTCATTCCTTATAAAATGAAATAAAAAATACGATTAACCGATTAGCAACTTTGTAACCGATTGCCATCCCTCTATATATATATATATATATATATATATATATATATATATATATATATATATATATATATATATATGAAAAAGTAACATCACAGAACTTCATAATATATAATACTTAAAATGATTATGTGACACATACCCGTGTAACAGAGAAAGAAGGCCGTTAGACAGGGAACCAAAGCTGTCGTTAAATCGTGGGAGTCGCTTCCCTTTCCAGTACAGTATTGGAACTTCCAGAATAGCCAAGCAAATAAAGAATGGTATAGCCTAAATGGAAAAAAACATGTAGCCTTTAGTTATCAATCAATCATAGTTTTAATGATGACACACAGGAAAACATAATAGCTCGACTAATTGTATTTATTCATTACTTGAATACACTTTCATGACTTTTCAATTTAATACAGGGATCATCTCGCCACAAAATACCTAATGAAAAACTAGACATAATTAATTTAGCGAATTTTTTGTTTATTTAGAGATCTCCGAAAACACTTGCAGATTGAAAATTTAGATATTATTGTACATTTAAAAATTTTACAAAAATTTTTTTAAAATGTTTTTACAAGAATTATCTCAAATAGGCAAAATTGCTCAAAAACCAAGAGAACAAAATTGTAAATATTGTGTACATATATTTGTATTCGAAACATTTTAACAAAAATTATAAAATCCGTGGTTAGATTGTGTTCAAATAATTTTTAACTTGTGCGGAATTCCACATGTCTGCCACGACCAAAATTGTGCCAATATAAAATGCTACTGTAAATCAGAGATTAAAGGACCAATTTGTCCAAATATGGTCGAATGATATAAATTGTTCTTGTAAAGGTCATATGTATCAAATTTAAAAATCTAATTTTGATATTTTACCAGTAAAACTAAGAAAAACCATCGTTCCCATGTAGAGACAGGCAAATGGTATATCTAGTACACCTTTAAATGAGAGACTACATGTACGTTTACTGTGTAACATAGGACTCGTCGGTGTTGAGTTTCATCATATTTTAGAATGATCGACATTAAAAGAAATACGGTAAAGATATCTTAACATAAAATATTGTAAAACGTTTTAAAGTTCTCTGAACCCATGTCAATTATAATTCTAAATCTCTGAGAAAATTGTGTGTATTTTAATATCTTTAATATTTTCGATGCTGTCTGTTCCCCTTAGTTTTTTTTTAAACCCAAATTCTTATCAAATCTTTAAACAAAATTGAAATAAATCTAATTATTATAATAATCATTTTTGTTAAGTTATTATACTATGTTAAATGGGGTTAATAGATTATGAAAATTGATAATAAACATCAGATGTGAAAATTCTAATTACACAACTAACCTCATCGACATATTTAGGAACTTTATCCACGGTAGGAAACGAGGTTTCGCTGGGAGAGACAGCATAAAAAAGTCTCCTAAATCCAGTGAATATCTTCGTCAAAACGCTACTTTCCATGTTACCCAGTGCAGCTGATCCTACATGTAGTATCACTATGGACTTTGACCATTGCGAAAGTAAAATAAAACTGAAAGTAAGCAAAATTTGTAAACAAACAGTGTTCACAATATTTCGTTCCCCGAACCCGAGCAGAATTTATCTTGTAGGAACTCGATGTGAACGTTTCAAGTTTTTTGGGGTTTTTTTCCCGGTTTTATTTTTTTGTTGTTGTTGTTTTTTTTGGGGGTGGGGGGGTGGGTAGATGAATAAATTTTATCTTAAATAAAATCAAAATACATAAAATATAAACTAAGCTGAATAAAATGAGACCACATGTATTTTTGCAGGAGTCATAATTGGTCTAAATTTAATTTTGCTTTAAACCATAGGAAGCACATATACATGTACTCTTTTTGACTTCGAATGCGATACCATTTCGGGCAGCTTGTTTAATACATGTACAATATCACATATATACAGCTGTACATGTATATGTACGTCAGCCGGCATGTAGCACATTCAGTTGAATTTAATATTTGGAAAAAAGTCAAACTCCTGTGAAAATGCGTTATTGAGATGGTTCTTTACGTAAGCGAGACCTACATATTGCTGAGAAAAAAAGCTTGAAACTATATGTTGTAAAAAGCTGTTAGATGTAACATTTCTTATGAAATAAATTCGTACAAGACTATGTACATGAACTTTTGCTTCAGTTAATCAGAGTCTACATAAAAATTATATGAATACGTTTTCTATAATTTATAAATAATATGAAAAGTTTTTAATCCTTATTTTTTTCTATGACATTTTGACATTTTTTTTAAAAACTCAGCTAATGTTCATGTATATAACTGACCACCTGCACTCAACAAAACTTCTAAGTGTTCTCCCAGTATAATGTATTTACTATTATTATATGAAGTAATGTCTTGTCGTCGGAGTGACTGATGTCCACTTACCTTTCAAAAAGTTAAGAACGATGCATTGACCTTGACCTCTGGTTGCGACCCGAGACCTTGACCTTTGCTTAATATTTACAAACACTTTCGGTTTGGTTGAATTTCACTCAGAGCTTTTGGATTGTTTAAAGTTGCCAATGAAAATGACGTTACACTTATGGAAGAGAAAAATTATATAAAAATAACGTTTCCTTCGGATTGCTTAATATATAAAACAATGTCGAGGACAAAATAGACAGCAAATTTAAAGTGAGTACTATCTGTAATAGAAACAATGCAGACACCAATATTCCAATGGTTTTTGGCTGTTTTTTAAATGCTCATTTTGGCCATGTTAAGTGTTTTTCTTAATATAAAACTATCACAGTAAAAAAATTAATTATCAATCATATTAACAATGCGCAGAAAATACCAATTTAATGTTTCGACGTTTTGACACGGGTAATTGATTTAAATCGTTGTTGTATCATTTTATCTGTGATATTGATGAAAAGATATATCAGTTACGATATGTTGAAAATTTTACATTATTTTATTTCGTAATTTTCAAATTATTCTATTTATCAGGGTAAAACTTAGAAGTTTTGTTGAGTGTATGAGACGTAATTAAAATGGGATGAAGAATCCTACTTTCACACCAGTTATCTGTCTTGTTTATAGAAGACGCTTGTGATTGCTTTAACCAAAAAGCTATCAAGCCTCATTAGTTCACGTATTGCACCGTATATTATGTATCATATTATGTTTGTGTTAATAAACAGTTTATTTTAAAAAATATTTTAATTATACAATATACGTATGTACAATAATAATATTTAACCTTTTATGGATTCATGTACATATAATCAAAGACATTAATTATTGATATGTTTAAATGAATGACTTATCTCCATGTGAAAATAAAATAATAAAAAAGTTAACATCAGTCATAAATAAATGTATACATGTACACGTACGTGCCCATGAACTCGAGTGTATCAAAATAGCTACATGTACATGTACCTCCATCAATTAAAACTTTATAAATACATCATGTCAGATGATGGTTTAGTTCTTGTGCTTTCCACATCATCGTAAGTTTCATTGGCGAACCCTTTCTTGCTTGTAGAAAACTTCATAACTGGACTTTTGGCGCGCTGGTCAACTCTCACATAGTTATCGAAATCCGATTGGTCATCTTTGTAAGTCTCGGTCATCTGTGCGTAGTTGTCCGCCGTCTGCTTGTAACTGTCTGCTGCCGAGGGAGAAACGCTCCTGAATTCTGTCGACTCTTGAATTCTCTCCGGAAGCTGTTTCTTCAGTGGCTGAGCGTATACGTCACGCGGAACGTTACTTCCGGTGCTTTTGCGTCTTCTTTGCTCTCTGAGTTGCTGCTGCAGTGTTAGATTGATCTCTGCCCTGACGTCCATGTCTTTGCTCTGTGAACTTGGTGAGTCCACTTTATTGTACACGTCAAGAAGCTGTGTGTTGTCGCGGTAATTCAATACGCCGTCATTCCGTGAGGGATTTGAAACAACCACCTTCTGCTCTTGTACTACCATTGGTGTTCTGGAATAGATTTAATTAATTTATTTCGATAACTTTATATGAGAGTTGGCCAGCAAAACCGGAAAATCTGAAGCGGGCGAATGAAAAAGCCTCTTACTTTTTTCTTCTGTTCATCATCAACATGACAATGATAATGATAACGAGGACCACGACGATTATTGACAATGTAGTGATGAGTGCTATATCCATGTCTACAAAACAAAGACGCATTCAAAATTCTTTACACCTCATACATTAATATCATATTCCTTGTGAGTCAATATTGAGTGGAACAAACAAAATTAGACAATTAGAGTAGACAAGGCAATATAAATGGATTTTTCGTATGGAAATCTCTTCTAGATTAAATATATTTTATTTACCTAATAAGTTTTCTTGTTCCGCGGTTAGACCTCTGTAGATGATTGTGAAGTTAGGCGAGATTGTGCTGGTAGATAATGGCATTGTGTCTAAAAAAAACCAACATCTTTACTATATTGTACATTGTACAAATAAATTATTTTGCACATATTTGAGGTTAACTTATTTAATAACAATTAGAAATAGATTTAGTATTAACCATAAACCAAAAAAAATATAAGCTAGCCCCTTTAATTTTATTATTTATTTCTTATTGTATGAAATTAATTATTCGTGCGTGACCTTTGATATTGGACTTGTATGTGGCCTTGAACCCTCTGTATCGGATGTTTGTGTTGCTAGTGGATACTAAGATGATGTTAATTGAATTGCTGGTGGAGTTTACGGTAAATTTTTGTAAGCTTCCACAGTACTTTCCAATTAGCGAAGACTGTCGAATAAACCCATCTCTAATCTACAATAAACAATCAACAAACCATAATCAATGAATTCTTACACAATCTTAAAGTTATAATGCCCAACAGGTGTAGTATACGATTTTATATGGTCTAACAATTGAAGCCGCTCGGTATATATACATACGAATTAATCATTGATAAATTCAGAAAATGTAATATTACCTACCCCTGAAATAAAAGTGCAAGTTAATCCGTTTAACGAAGCGCAATTATCTTTATCTTACAAGCAAGTAGGTCGATTAAACAAAGAAGACGAAAAAAATAAGATGTCACCTAAAAGGCAAACAACAGCTTTCATTTTAAAACAAATACTATACTCATCAAATAGCGTCATTTCTCGGGAAGACGTGTTTTGCAAGAGGGCGTTTCGTGATTCACACAGAGGAAACACACATTGTTTTGTTTCGCAGAAGATATAACTTTCAGTTATGGACATTCAAAGATGTTTCAACGTTTGTACAGGTACAGGTCTACCTCATTTTTATTTAATACACTATGTACAACTGTACATTGCTGACTATACAATTGTACATTGCTGGTTTAGGATCAAAAGAATATTTTGTATTTACAATTTAATTATTAATGGCAAGTTTTTTAATTTTAAATTTGCAAATAACTTTTTGAATATTAAGACAAGTGAACAGTTGTACGAGCTTAACTAACAATGTATTATTAAATATTAAAACATTTTTTTTTGTTTCGTAATCCTTTGTTCTTTTTGGCCTTTATACTAAATAAAATACTTCTAAATTTAAAAAACAATCCAGTAAGTTACCTGTAGGTGTCCATTCTTAAAAATAATGGATAGAAAACTGTCCTTTCTTAAAAATAATGGACAGAGACAGGTAAAACTGTTAACTTATTGGACGGCTACAGGTAAGTTGGAAAGAAGAATAAAGGTATCCCATTTCATGCCTGGATCCATAAAATTTTTCCAGGAGGGGGAGTCCGAAGGATAATTGTGTTTGCCAGTGGGTCATAGGCATATTTGCGGTAATTTTACTATATAAATTTAATAAATTTTCATTTTTCATGGGGTGGATCCGGGATCCCCCCCCTCTCTATATCCGCGCATGCATTTGCAAATAAAGAAACAGATTTAAATAAAATTAATGTTTAACACCTTGAGAATGAGACAGGTACTAACATGATACATCGAAGACACACTAAAACCTAGTAAATATTATCCAGTATGATACCAGTATATATCAGAATCACAAATCAAAATTAATCCACTCTATCATATGGTAAAGGATATTAGCCTCAAACAGTCCATTCTGTGAGTGAAAGAACTAATCTCGGCCATACGGGCCTCGATCAGTTCTTTCTTTCACAGAATGGACAGTTTTTGGCTTATATCCTTTACTTAACAGTTCTAAAAAAAGACAGCCAAATTTGTATGTATATACATGTACGTTACCTCCACATAATCGTTTATACACTCATTGTCGACCTTTGACCCCACTTCGAAATCCACAAACGTTAGCGAGGTTATTTTTCCCGGGTACTGGGTGATGGTGTAACTACAGGCAATGTCCCGGATGTAGTTCTGGGGATAACTAGGGGACATAACTTCTCCTGACTCTTCACTCAGTGTTACTCCACACACTAAAATTGAAATGTTAATAGACAACAAAAGTTATTTAGTTCCGGAAACAAGTAGAATGGTTTGACTTCATGAATACATGCAGGTAACTTAGCGCATGATACTCTAATCATTTTTAAGTCCCAAAACGTTTAATTTTGAATAACAAAAAAAAAAATTGATTTTTATAGGAATCAAGATTTCCAATTTTTTTTTATTCCGTACGTTTTCACAAAATATTTAAATTAGTTAAGTTCAACTAATAATGAGTGCTATGATCTTCGAGATGGATAAAAAATGTTGCACAAAACACATCTAATTTATTTGTTCTCGACTATCATAAAAGTACACGTATCAATGCAGTTTTGGATTAATTAGGTGTTACATGTAATTACATGTACTTTTATAAAAGCATACCACTCCACTTGGCTTGGAATCCCTCAGAACTAACATCGCACTGCGCCACAAACTTGACGAACATCCGGCTGGTGGTAGATATAGTAGTGTCCGGTATGGTTCTTCCAGTTACTACTCTCAACAGGGGAGAATTTTCGTCTGCGCCATTGTGAATCTGAAAAAAAAATGTCCTCAAATTAAAAAATAAATACCAATTCTAAAATACATTTGGCATATCATGTGTTTTTAGTTTATTGTTAATTTCACGGGTAGCATTATTACATGTAATATATATTGCAAATCAGTATACAATGTACAGGCATTTTATCCTACTTGAACCATGCTTTTTTGTATTATTAATAAATATTGGTTGATGAATATAAAAGGCAATGTTTTAAACAAATAGAAACGAAATAATTTAATAAGTTGATGTATTGTTCGTGTACCTGAATGTAATCTTCACATGTGTCTGTTTGAACAAGTTTCAGGTTCATAAAGTCCAGAACGACGTTACTTCCGGAGACGCTGTCAATAACGTATGAACAGGACCGTTTGATTGGATAATATCCGGGCCAAAATGGCGATCTGATTTTTCCGGTTGGCGCGGTAACTCGACTGCCGCAAGCTGTTTAAAATAAATAAAGTTATTAAATGTACGTAATACGGTATTTGATACAAAAACAAGCAAAACCATCCAAAATAAGCACAAAGACATAATTATATTTACATGCGAGGTCATAAGATTGAATTTAAAAAGTTTATCTTTTATTCCTTAAATAAAAAATAAGAAAAAGCGAGAGAAGCCAATGAACGCAAAAATACAAAAGTGTCATTTTAAACATCAAATGCATTCATTCATATCATAGATACTACATCATAACCTTTTTATAAAAGCTACAGTAAGCAAACCACTTACCAGTCCATAAAAGACTATACTTAAAACCCCGAGGTCTTCCGAGTGCTTGATGGAAAGTAATCTGTAATTTCTTTGCCCCAGTTTGAAAAAGTCCCGTTTTGTCGCCAGAGCACGGCAGGTTAACTAATGTATTGTTCTGTGGGCCAATTTCTCTGACCTAATACAAAGTGAATTCGATGTTTATAAATATCAGTAATATGTACATGAAAAGATTAATTCGAAAAGAATAATAATGTAACAAAGTGTGTAAGCAACAGAAACATTTACCTGTAAAGCATTATCACATACTCCGTTTATATTTGTCTGAGAAAATTCGGATGAATACTGCACAAAGAAGGACTGCACGTCTTGCGGTTCTATGGTGTAAACACACGTCATATCCAGAATGTGAGAGAGGTAAAGTTGAGGAGATTTCAGTTCGCCATAGTGATCCGTAACCTTGCCGCCACATGCCGCCCACTCCATCACAAAGCCCTGGCTCTCCACGGACCCATCGGACCGGAACTTGACTTGCAGCTCGTTCCCGTAGTACAGGGTGTTTGGGGGGTTGGTACTGCCGCAGTAGTGCCGATGACTATTTTCTAGGATGTGGTCGTGTGGAGTTCCGTCAGCTGATGTTTGATGTTCGAATGCAAATGGGTCAATAATCTAAAGAGAACAAATGCTCAAACGTTACAAAAAACCCATCTTTTAGTAATTATTAATTTTTCGGCTTCCAAAATTCCAGGTGTAGAGATACAGATGAGATGAGAAAAATGGTGAAGAAAACATGTACCTCTACATAATCGACGCAACTCGCTCCCCACTTCTCTTCCAGTTTGAATTTGCTGAATGCCGTCATGATTTGACTCCCAGGAAAGGTTTTGATGTGGAAGTCGCAATGTTCGTTTGCTGAGTAAATGTTGTTATAGTCCGGTGGAAAGAATCGGCCCTCCAAAAGTTCGTATTTCCCGCCACAAGCTGGAATCATAGACTGGTACATTATACATTGAATTTCTTCGACCCCTTCCTCTATATTAAACAATCTTGGGTCACAAATTGTCTCTGTACTTGTTTTGCCAATTTTATTTGAAAATGGGTTGTGGGGTAATCTCGGCTGAGATTCCGCTAGGATTATTATTTTAACTGAATCTCAGCCTAGATCAGCTATATTGGGGGCAGGCGGTGCTTTCTTTGTTAATATGTAATAAAAGTTTTGTTGTTGATGTGTGATGGTGGCTAATTTTTAAAATCATGTTCATATGTAACATTTCAAAACAAGAATTATTCGCAGTTCTATCTAGTATTTAACATTTTTTATTGAATATTTTGAAGTGACATGCACTTGTACTACCCTAGCACATTCACTCCCTACCCCCCCCCCCCAAAAAAAAAAAAGAAAAAAGAAAAAAAGGCACAACTTACGTTCAACTTGAACGTACGAAATGCTGAAGCCGTATCCTTGAATGGTTTCATCAGAATAAAATCGAACCGTGACCTCATTGGAGCTTGACGTCAGCGTGAATTGGGAATTTATCACGCCGCAATGTGTAGCAATGGGGGTTGTGAAGCCAGATCCTGTGTCTGTTATCTAAAGACAAAAAGTGAAATGCATTGGCACAATGAAAATGGAACACTTGACATACCAAAGGAAAAATATTTTAAAAGGTTTTTATTCTACATTGAAATATGTTAGCTACTTTTAAGCCACCAGGGTTGAGCGGATCTTAACATTGCGACCGCAAAGTCGTCCATATGTTTAGGAACAGTGAATAAAAAAGGATCATTCCACGTGTTAATGTCTAACGTGTCAACGAACCTGGACCTCAATGTTTCATAAAAAACCTGGAAAAAACTCGTAACTTTCATCTTTCTTGAAAAAAAACAATGTCCACCTTGTTCTCAATGTCTGACAGAGTTAGTGATGACAATTTTCAAGTCGTAGTGATAATATATATCTGTTCTTGACTTTGGGGAAAAAACCCAGATTTAGTGCACACTGAATCAAATTAAATGCACAGTATCTTGCATGTATCAAAAACAGCTTCAATAGACTCGGCAGTACCTCCACGTAATCTATACATTTTCCGTCCGAAGCCTTTTGCTGAAGGTTAAACTTTGTGAATGTGATGGCGACACGTTTTCCCTCCGGTTGCCGGAAGACGAACCTACAGTCCATGTTGTTTCTGTAGAAGCCATTGACGAGCGGAAGCTCCATAGTTCCGGCTGCCTGCTCAATGACCCCTCCACACACTGCACAAAAAAGAATTTTCCAAAGTGAGTTTTTTATAACTTTGCGCTGACGATACTCTATTCTAAACGTGCTGTATTTTCAAAACATTATGAATATTATCCGCATGTTTACATCAAAATATAATACTCAAAAGTTTTGCTATAATTCATATTAATTAATTAATAACGTATGTGTACCTTCCCAGCTGAAAGAAAACCCAGCTTTTTCTAAGTAAGTGTTTGTCACAAAGTGAAAGTACATCGTGTTGAATTTCGAGACAATGTCTTTAGGAATAACATTTCCGCAATATCGCCCTAAAGACTGCCCATCCGCTTGCTGAATCTGAATTGAAGAAATGTATTTTGTTGATAAAGGGTTTGTTTATGTATTTGTGGAAATGACTGTCAAATCATTGATGTACACTTCTAGAAGCTTATTTACATATACACTCAACAAAACTTCAAGTGTTCACCCAGCATAATGTGCTTACTATATGATCAGATATAAGCACATGTATTTGTCTTGTCGTCAGGGTGACTGATTTCCACTTAACTTTCAAATAGTTCAGGACGTTGCATTGACTTTGATCTCAGGTTGCGACCCGAGACCTTGACCTTTGCTAAATATCACAAACACTTCCGGTTTGGTTGAATTTCGCTCAGAGATTTTTCATTGTTGTAAGTTGCCGATGAAAATGACGTTACACTAATTGAACCAAAAAATCATGCCCTTCCGATTGCTAACTATTAAATACAATGTCGAGGACAGAATGAACAGCGAGTAAAATTTGTCGTTGAAACAAAGAAGACACCAATCTTCCAACAAAATTAATATTAATCATAATAAGCATGCGCAGAAAAATGCTAATTTGATGTTTTAACGTTTCGACACGGATAATTAAATTTAATTGTTGTTGCCTTATTTTATCTGTGTTATTCATGAAAAGACATACCAGTGACAGAATGTTGAAAATTTTGTATTATTTTATTTTTTAACTTTCAAATTATTCTATTCATCAGAGTGAACACTTACAAGTTTTGTTGAGTGTATATACATGTAATTTTATAGTGATAGGCTCAATAAGTGATTCAGAATATCGATAACTCAGTATGATACACTCAACAAAACTTCTAAGTGTTCACCCTAATAAATAGAATAATTTTGAAATAAGTGATGTGAAATTTTAAACATTTCGTAACTGATATGTCTTCTCATCAATAGCACAGATAAAATAAAACAACACCGATTGAAATCATTTTTCCTTGACGAAACGTCAAAACATCAAATTGGTATTTTTCTGCGCATGCTTAAAATTATTGTCATTATTTTGTGATTGATTTTAATGTTTGGTGATAGTTTATAAAGAAAACCACTTAACATGGCAAAAATGATCACTGCAAACACATTCAGAGCCGTTGGAATATTTGTGTCTGCATTGTCTTCACAGCAGATCGTATTCACTTTAAATTTGCTGTTTGTTTTGACCTCGACATTTTTTTAAATATCAAGCAATCCGAAGGAAACGTTATTTTGATATTTTTTTTCTATTTCGTAAGCGTAACATCATTTTCACCGGCAAATTAAAACAATTCAAAAGCTATGAGCAAAATTAAACCAAACCGGAAGTGATAGTGATATTGAGCAAAGGTCAACATCTCGGGTCGCAACCTGAGGTCAAGGTTAATGCATCGTTCTTAATAATTTAAAAGTTAAGTGGAAATCAGTCACCCTGACGGCAAGACAAATAAATGTGCTTATTTCATATAGTAAATACATTATACTGGGTGAACACTTAGAAGTTTTGTTGCGTGTATACTTAAATATTTACAATGACATGAATTCAAATGATTGAAATGTTACATGTATTTATGTTTTATTAAAATGATCAGTACATCATACATAAATTAGCGATTTCCTCATGCGTTTTTAAGTGTAACTTTACATATATGAATAATTGTGGATGATTATTATTATTACTGCATATTTTTTTCTTTGATTTATTTTTCTTTCAATCAATTTTAAATATACCACCTCAGGTCCTTTTACTTTTGTTTTTGAATGAGTGTGTGAATGAAAGTGGTATGAAAAGAAAGTGATTTAAAATATTTAAAAAAAAGTTGACATTATGTTAATAAAAATTTTGTATGCTTGAATTTTGAAAAAATGTAAATAAAAAAATAATAATAATTGTGGATGAATATTTTGTGGAAGGGTGTGGTTGGACTGACGGAAACTGTTTCTGTAGTACCGATCATTGATAATACATCCCTGTACTACATGTACACTGTACATACTTGTTTTAAAATATCTTAAAAAATCAACCAGGAAATATGGTTTGTTGTGTTGCAATATTAATATACTTAGTAGTCTGTTCAAGTGAACACTGTTCTCGATCTCTATCATTAGTGACTCGGTCTGGGCCAGGGAGTGAAAGTTACGCTTCACTGAACAATGACTACATTGCGGTCACTGAGTAAAACAGACGTACCTCCAAGTAATCCAGACACTTGTCATTGTATTTGGTCTCCAGGTCAAACTCCGAGAACGTGAAGATGATGCCGAAGTCTCCGGGGATGGATATGGAGATGGTGGCCTGAAAGTTATTCGCATACAAAAGAGAGGAGGGCCCCTGGTACCGCGGGGAGGCGAAGGACCCCGAACTGGCGTTCAGTCTGGCGTCCTCTGGGTCTGTGGAGGAAAAAAATTAAACATTTTCAGCTTTCTTGAATCCCCCAACTTTTCTTAACTTTAAAGGTACCTTTTGATCATGATGATTAGTAGACACAAAATATGAACGAGTACGATCTTTAAACTCATTCTTCTCACTTTTCCTCTTTTATATTCATCGATCAAAGCTAGATGAACTTGTCTAACTTAAAGAAGATGGGTGAATAAGGCGTGTAAACTGCCTATATGAGGATAGATAAGGTACTATAAAATTAAAATAGCAACAAATCTCATAATTTCTTTCTACATTATTGAAAACAATGTATATTTACCATAACATCGATTTATAACCCTTAAATAAGTTAAATATTTGGAATAGGTTGATTCAAACTGGCGTATGCGTGCCAAAACCTCCAAATAGTGTCATTTTTATAACTTCAATGCCTTTTCTTTTAAAGAGTGGGTCTGAGCTCCATATTTTTTTCATAGTCTATATAAGGTTTAAAGGAAATCAAACCGATTTCAATCAACGAAAACGTGGAGAGATGACCCACTATACTTTAAAAATGTCATTTAGTATCACAGCAATTGAACGTTTTAGAAAAATAATACAAGTCCGTAAATTCGTGGTTGAAGTCGCAGATAGCATTTAACAATGGAGTTTTGTTGTGACTGAAATGGCTCAGTGGTTAGAGCAGCAGACATTATAAAGCTAGGGTTTTTAGGTTGTGGGTTCGATACTATCAAAACTTTTTTTTTTCCTTACCGTTTGTCAAAATATTCAAAACTAAATATATTTAGGAATTGTACGTTTGTAAACATGTATTACAACATTATCTAGTATATTTAGTTGAAAAAAAAATTAAATTTGAAATTGTATTTTACAACTAAACCAAATGGGCATTTGCGCTATCTTGTTCCCCCATCTTCTTTCTTTTCAACTGTTCTAATATAAACAGGGCATTGTTCTGGGGTTTTTTGTTGGATAAAATGTGCAACTGTTTAAAATAAATATTTCTCCTTACAAGGACATGTATACTTTCCTAATCAGGGCATACATTTTTAACCATGTATACATGTACATGTATGCTATACTGTAAACTTACCGAAAACAAAATACTCCGCTGAAACAACGAGATCGTTAAGAGTGGCACCATTGATGAATCGTAGGAACATAAAGTTCTGGGTGGCTGCAACCGAAAAAGCAGTCGTCTGGCAAAAACGTTTTATCAATTCAGCGTCTTCATTGCGGCCATCACGTATCTGTTTGAAAGTGGAAATGTTCATTTTGGACAATCGTTAACGTGTTAATTTCAATGTACACTCATGCTATTAGTAATACGCTTGTACCATGTAAAAAACAAAACAATTTTAATACGTGATTTAAAAAATAAAAACACAACTTTTTGATCCGTGATATAAAATATTTCAAAACTCTTAAACACTTCAAAGCGATTTAAAAAATACTACAATAGCGATTTTCCTCAAATTGTAATATGTGATTAATAGTAATACAAGTTTCTACCATATATGTAAAAATACTCAATTCTACCATCTGGTTTTAAACGGGGGTCATCTCAAAAGATCAAAATGCACCAACTTTTGCTTTATTTTTGAAGCATTACAAATTGAGATAATTTGAGTGTAAATTATCCAAGGCTTACGCTTTTTCTTTTATGTTATTTCTAATAAAGTACTCCTACATGTACATTCATTTTATCATAACGTCGTAAAAGCACAGTGGCAAAGCTCACCTACCGAACAACGGAAATATTATTCAAAATTATAAATCTTAAATTTTCGTTTAAAAATAAATATCTTTATCTGTATTTTGTTCATTGTCTTTAAATTCATAAATTGTATCGAAAAAAAAAATTCTCAAAAGGTATACATACATGTACACTGTATTTTACCAGACTGCGCAAAATCAATCTGACATGCACAATGGAAACTAAAGTTCGCCATCTTAAGCATTTTTTTTAATTAATGTCTATTCAAAGAATAGAATAGAGTTGAATTTTCAACACTTCAAAAATGTCGATCAATGAAGTGGAATTTAGAGTGGTTATTTAATATTGAATAGATTCCTTCTATTTTCTCGTACTTTAGATTACACTTTCAGAATATTGTATTTTAGTATTGAATCATTGAATTCCAATATTTTCCATTCATGTACCTCTATGAAATCCGTTGAACAATTCAGGATGAGCGTTTTGAACCTGATGATGGCGAGTTTCCCTTCAGTAACATTAATCCTTACTATACAGGAATCCGGAGTGTTGCGATTTCGACTCGTGGTAACAGCAAACGCCCCAACATCTCCGGAAAAGTCTCGACCACAGCTTCCATATACTGTTAAAGAAATTATAATAAAAGAGTATGATTACAAAAAATAATAAAATGTTTGCAAAATTGACATTGTTATGAGAAGCCCAAAAGATAAACAAATTACGCGTTTTAAATTTTTTGATACAATTTTTTTTTTTAAATTTTCAAACATAACTACCTGAGAGGACAAATGCACCAAAATAAAACAACAGAACACAAAGTGTATCCTTTTGAGTTTTCTTAAAAGAAAAACCGTGCATTATTCAGTTAATAAACAGTTTGGAACTGCGTATTGTTGAGTCCACCCGCCCTTGAATGTCAACAAGCATGACCCCCGGGGACAAACTACAAAGTCCGATGATAATCGGCAGCAAATGACCTCAATATATAAACGAGAATTGACCAGAAAACAGATTAATAAACTGATTAAAACACGGACCAGATGGCCCGGTATGTTCAAGATTTTTGTCGGTAGCATGGACTCACGAGAATATTTAATGTGTGTGTCACAGGTCTTTGTTTTCGGTTTTTTTTAACACCCCTCCTCTCCATCGCACTATCAAAGCAAAATTGTTTAAATGACTTAAAATAATTCTGAACCCGGTGTTTTATATAAAAATGTTTTTTTTACCCAATTCTAATGATTCGTAGACTAACAGAAAGGAGCGGAATTCGACCAAGTGAAAATTACCACTTATGTTCTTGATGACAAGCATAAAGTTTATTTACGTAGAAAGGTTAACATTATATCACGATGAGATGCACCTGGGGAAAGGGGTTGAATAATTATATCATTATCTTTGGAAAGTCTTATATTTAAACTTAATTATGTATTCAATCTTCAGTGGGAGTTATACAGCATACACGTGGTTCAACTTCTATGAGAACTAATTGACCAAATATATGCAACCCCTAAGGAAACTCAACATGACAGCTATCTACTTTTGTGTACAAAAAAGAGGTTTAAAAGTGGGACCGTCACATTTTTTATTCTAAATCTTGAAATAAAGTATAAATTAGCTGTCATTTTCATGACCAGTGATTTAAAATAGCAAGCAGCTGGGCACTGGTTAGTTATTGAGAATTTTGGGGGTTTTTTGGAGGGGGGTTGTTATTGTTATTGTTTTTTTTTTTTTTTTTTTTTTTTTTTTTTTTGCTCGACAGAGGAAATGAATATCAAAAACATAGTGGGCTTTCAATACCCCTTTATTTTATTTTTTATTTTTTTTTTTGGGGGGGGGGGAATAAAAAAAAATCCTTATGGTTAATTAGTAAATTAAAATAATCTGGTATATAGATGATATGTAGCAATTTGTGCAGTAATGTACAAGTTAATCCAATAGGGTTTTCATTTAGCCTTATTTTGTGCATTATTGTAAAATAATGCACACTTACGGTTTTAATACTATTTATCAAATTGACAACAATCCACTAGTAACTAGTAAAAGGTATTTAAGACTTTCAAAGAAAATGTTATAAATGTATTTTTAACGAGTTTTAAATTGTTTTTTTTTTTTGGTGAAAGTTGTCATTGTGCATTTATGACATGAAGAACTGGAGCTGAAAGCTCTGAAGAGTACACGTAGATAATGTAATTAACTAATTAATTAATGTGATCAAATCCAATAAAGCCCGAAGGTCTTTATGATAGATTTTTTAATGCTTGAAAAGTTGAACTCCCAGGAGTACTCTCTGTACTTTGATTATTTTATTTAACGACCGTGTACGTGCGCTATGTACATTGATCTACAGTACTGATTAAAATAAAATACATATCTTGATCAGTTTCAGATCGACTTGTTGTTTATATCTATTTAGTTCCTCAGGGCGTGTTGACAATATCGATAATATCGACACATGCAAACCAAGATGTATTTCCTGTGTACATATAGTTTTGATATTAAGATTGGGTAAATACATGTTACATGTGATATTTTTTTGTAATTTTACGGCATGATAAATTCAAATATATACAATTTAATCAAAGTCCGGATTATACCTCCCCTATCCTCACCCCCTCAAAAATAAGAAAACTTATTCTAATATTTGGTAAAAGAAAGAATCCTCCCGCACGTTTGTTAATGGTTTTACGATCGCCTGTGATCTAGTACACTAAAACACATCATAACTAACCACCACAGTACCATGCCCCTTCCAGGGCAATAAAACGGTGAGTTTGTGATATGAGGTGTCAGGACGCGGCGGCTGTCTTGCTTTCTGCGGCTTGATAGAAATATGGCTCCAACTGTTGCTTTTATGCCCTTTTTTCGGACGCGATTGCTGCAAATATAGACCAAGATTGGGTTTTTTTCTGAATATTCTATTTTCAGTTGACATAGAGCTATAAACAAAGCGAGACATTTTTATATCAAAGAAAATAATTTTTGGGGGGCTAATTCAAAGAAATTTTAAAGGCTACTTCAAAGTCCATTATCAATCGAAATAAGTTTATTTTGATTTAAAGAAACATGAATTTGGTATGGGTTTTTATTACTAGTATCTGGGACTGAAACTGTGCGCGGAAAAAAACAACTATCCATTGGATTACCCCAAATTCAAACTGATAAATTTGCAAATACGTTTTAAGTCAAATCGATAAACTTCAGGAAGCAGGATGTCAATGTTTGCGATTGACATTCTTTATTGTTATCTATCTAAACAGTGTAGTTTGAAAACTTGTTGTAAACAGCGTAAAAAGCACCTTGTCTTAATCCTCGGAAATGTTCAATGTCCTGTATTGTTCAACTAACAACGCTAAAACAGAAATTTTAGAGAAACTGATATTCGTTACAACCTTCGAACGAATTTGTTTTTGTGATTTTAAGGCAAGTTTAAGTTTATTAGAAGACAGAGCGACGTTTTATTCACGTATAGCGTTAGTAGCATAGTTGATTGATCTCATTGACTTTGTGACATGAATATAGATATGTGCGGGAAAAAAAAATCTGTGTGAGAAGACAGAAAATGACAACTCGGTATTACCTTGATTTATAACCACGGTGCGACATTACCAAGACAGGGTCAGTGTAAAAAAATGAAAATAAATCTGTGTATTTGCGTTTCCACAGACGCGGTGTAGAACTGTTGTTAAATGCTGCACGAACAAGGATTTTATTTATTTTTACACACCCAACATCTTCCTGGTTTAATTTATTGTCATAGTTTGTGCTTTGGGAAGTTTATACTTACAGTGCTACCAAATCGAACTTTTCTGCCCTAGCAGAAGGAAATGTTTTAATTAGGATATCATAGACTGAAGCTGGAAGTAACCCATGGCTGTATTAGCGATATTTGGAGTGTTCGTACCTTTCTGTTTTCTATTACATAGTTGCAACGGTAAGTTTTCAAGAGAGAGAGAGAGAGAGAGAGAGAGAGAGAGAGAGAGAGAGAGAGAGAGAGAGAGAGAGAGAGGAGAGAGAGAGAGAGAGAGAGAGAGAGAGAGCAATGCAAGCTACTGTATTTAAACACATTGAATCCATTTGGATCGATTCAATATCATTAGCATGAATATTAATATGTACATGTATATAGTTAGTAAATGCATATAGGTTTTTCTTGTTCATTTTTTTTTGCTGTTAAGGAGGTTGGCACCTGAAATAATAGTAATGTCAATCATCCGAAAACCACTTGGATATAAAGATGGGGACCTAAAATGTTCATTTATTTTATTTGTGACCCATGTCACATGCCATTTTTTGGAAATATAGGACCCCAAACAGAAATGATAATTTTCCTGAAATTTTTGCTAAAATTTGACATGGAAATTGATAATTTGAAGAAATCAAACAAATACTTATAGTTTAAACTATTATTTAGCTATGACTTTAGTAAAGTATGAAGTTGAAAACACATGTAGTGACTATAAAAGTAAAATCTAAGTCAAAGTTTAAAAAATTCTTGCTTTCATGGTGGCTTCAAAGGCCAGTACATAATGAACACAACAACAGATGTTACAAAATTTTAGAGTAATCAAATTATAACGCAAATAAAAAAAAATTATAGTAATGTCATCTTTCCCAAACTTTGCATAAAAATAGATATACATTTAATGTCTCATTTAAAAGTAAAACAAGTAGAGGTCACATCTCAAAAATTTGAGATATTGCATGAAATAAGCTAATTTTTGGCCAAAATTGGAGTTAATTTTTTCTTAACTTCTATGAAATATAAGCTAAATATGCCAAAATATATGGATAGAAATATCAAAATATTGTTTAAATATAGTTTTTAGAACATTATGAATATATCGTAATACACAAACTATCTAGAAGTTTGGACTGCGCTGAAAATTAGGAAGCTAAAGTAACAGTACTCTAAAACTAGTGAGTTATGAAAATTGTTCATTTCCTTCTTGAAAACCTTCCGCCACAAAATATAGTCCCTTACTCAACTCTGTAAAAATGTAATTTTTGTAAAACAATTTTATTCAATAAAGTTTATTTGGCATTGTAAAATATGAATATACTACTAGAATTAATATGTGATGCAGAGTTTTCAGACTAGAGGTGGCCCAAAATGGCTACCCAAAACCTAAGGAGCAAACCTCTTTAATATGAGATATAATTGTTCAAAGCAGTAAAGGAGGAAACCAAATCTCGATAACGCATTAAACCAACATAAAACAATTTCAATAACCTGTATAAGTACGATATACTTCCATGTACGTAATTTACATATAGATAGCGTGTTTTCCTTATTTAAGCCTACAAAACATGTTCATATAAAAATTCTTAAATTTAGATATGAATTTTACCGTACAAATAGAAATATATTCATTAAAATGACAAAAATAAAACCGCTTAGCTTCTATGTATTACACCTTGCTTTGGCAAATTAAAAAAAAAACTTAAAAGTTTTCCCAATTTTTTTTTTTTTTTTTGCATTGAAATTCGAAAGCCTAAACATACATGTAATTCACCCCACCAAAAATACATGCACGTTAGTACGTATTACATTTTTGTAAGCTACCGACATTCTGAGTATGTGTTATACACACGTAAACTGTATGTCTATAAATAATTTTAATTATAGACGCAAAAGTCAAATACTAGTTACATGTCAAAAAGCGGTCAAGTGAAAAAAGGAACATAGTCTTGAAATGCAGAAAAGTTATTTGAACGCCAAATATACACACATGTATATAAGATTTTGTGCGCACTATAAACGGCAAGTTAAAATATAAATAGAAAGTGTGCTATTTAGCGTTGATGTTTTGATACATTTAAAGAAAGAAAAACGAAAAAAAGATCTGTCATCATAATTAGTATATACATGTAATATTGCCGTTTTCATTTGGTTAGGATGTTGGTTTGTTGGATTTATTTTTGTCCATTTGTAGAAAGAAAGATGTAGTAAATGCATCTGTGCATTTTGCAAAATATCTATTCAGTAATCGTATTTACTCATCGACTATGCTGAAATTGCATGTATAATACATGTACATGTGTATGCATCTGTTTATGAGAGACTTAGGAATTTCAAGTCAGAACGTTTGCTATTTTTAGGTCAATGATATGATCGATATTCTCATGATCAAATAAAAATAAAATTCTTGTTTTTACATGGAACACATATACGATTATTTATTAAATTAATTCGCTTAAAACGTGGTTTTTACAATTAATCGAATTACAAAATTACAACGAAACTTAAGTTTAGTCAGTGGTTTGATGTATATGCAAAATAATAGTCGAAATTATCGTTAGAAGTAAATGATTCTCACATAAGTGTACATGTGAATAACCCAAGCAAAACCACTAAATAGTTATTGTTTAACGTCGTAGGAATACTGAACACAACAAAACACAAATGACCTTAACCGTGCTTAAATGTTACGAGAATTAAGTCAAATGCAATTCCCAATCGAGAAAGTTGTGCGATTCTTGGCGCAGGAACAAACAGACAATTGCAAGCACATGATGTTAAATCCTAGCTGCAGATCTGACGCTATCTGGTCTGAAAAAAAAATGAATCCGATAATATCTAAAAAGACTAAAACCTATAACCAGAATAGGCTTGTCAACTTACAGAATTTATCTGCTAACGAAAGAATAAAGTTTTCACAGAGAGAAAGAAGGCTAGAAACGACAAAAACATTCTGTCTGTGATCTTTGATGGGATAAAAAATGATAGCGACATCACAGCGTACATAACGCGAATGGAAAAACCTGTTCAGAATAAAACTGTGTAAAAGGCCGATGTCCTGGTTGCACTTAGTTCCTTTTGGCCTGGCAACCAGTGCGATTCGTTCGACTTCACAAAGCGTGCTAAAAACGGAGCGTCAAATGATAAGCGAGCGTACCGCATGGTTCAAACCAAAACGCGTGCGAAGAATGTTCGAAAAACACTCCGGGGTTTAACATAAAATAAAACGCACATAACGCGGCCAGTAATAGCTGCAGAGCTGTAAATAGCACGGGTCGACGGGTCGTCAACCCGAATTTACCGTGGAGCTACAGTTCTGCAGCTAGGTCAGTAACATTTGAGCATGGGGCTTTGATACTGCTTATTACATGTGAATGTTTCTTTCGTTTGTCTTGGGTCTAATGTAGATTAGTTATACATATCAATTTAAGAGGATTCGATGGCCAAGGCCGTTTTAGACTGTATTACTCTCCTTTAAAACAAGAGCTATATAAAAACATAAGAAAAACCCAAACTGTAAAGGTAAATTTAAATTATTTGTAGTTTTCCTATACTAAATAATTGTTTAACTTATGAAGGTCATTAGAACATTAGTTTTCATATAAATTTAAAGATGTTTTATAGCATTGAATGATTTATTTTTGACGTCGTCGTGTCAATAACTGCCGTCAGTTGAGCAGACAAATTGAATAACGCGCGTTGAGTTGAGATCGATGAGTATGAAAATATAATCCATGAAAAATAACTCTTGAAATTTTGCTTTTAACAATAGAATCAACTCTTTTGTTGAATAATTGTAAAACATGTTGCTTTGACAACATTTATGAAATATTTTTATTAACCGATAACATAGAAATCACTGTTTGGGAACTACTTATGTAAATTACATGTAAATTCATACGCAGTGATTAGTTGTTGCATTTAGAGGCATTTAAAGATCACAAAATTTAATGAAAAAACACAGTAGAATGTAAATATTAAATGTTTATCAAATTAGTATGTCCTAATAATAAGAGAATATTTTCTACATGGATTTGTATCAAATGCACATAAAAACTTTGACCTGCATGTATTTAGAAGGAAAAAAAATGTTTTAGATATCGATCTACCCTACTAAGTCTTATTTATATATACCAAGATGATATAGGAAATCTCAATGTGTCGTCAGAAGATCGTTTTATGGTTATACTGACCGCTTTTAACATCGCTAGGTCACACAACGACTAACAGGTCACGCACTATGTATTTATAGATGGTTTGATCTTTCATATACACTCAAGATCTTTGAGAAAACTTGTACATGTAGTGAGATTTTTAGTGTATCAAACAGACCACAAACGTTCGAAGCTTCTAAAAGAAATCACCATTCTTTTATTTAACTATGAAAAGTATCACAAAATAAGAACCTCGAATATTTTTATTGCTCAGAATACATTTATAAACGTTGTGTTACAGGTCATGTTGACTGTCCACAGATTTGCGACACAAATGCCTTGGCGTCCATTTTGGAACTCCAGAATCACACCTTCTGTGACTGGAGAATTACACCCCTCAATACTACAGTGGCAGTCAGCATAAACAAGGGAGCGTGTGACCAGGGCGTCTATGTAAGTTGTCTCAAATAACTGGTGGTAGAAAAGTCCATCATCAAACGCTACATGTAGTAATTCTAACTTATACCGGTATGTATAAAGACACGATTTTTGCTCTTACACCTTTCCTACAAACACATACAGGAATTCGAATTGCACGAACTGTGAAATGAATGACACCGATTTCGGTGCACGCATGTTTTACTGTAGTGTCTGATCAATACACAGACATTTCAAACGAACAAACAATGAAACTGTTATTTTTAAACTTCTAAAATGTAAAACCCAAAACACTTCAGTGAAGTTTAAGTTGATGTGTTGTGTTACCTTTTTATCTAGTTGTCAAATGACGAAAATTTTAATGACGTCGTCTGGAATTCAACGAACTGCTCAAAAACTGACAATACAACAGTTATGACGGGAGAAACGCTCTACATAAGAACAAGCACGACATCGCCACCCAATTCAATACGTGTCTCAAACTATGGTAAAAGATTTCATATACTACATGTATCTTTGATAGCATAATTCCCGTTTGTACATGTAATATATGACGCACCGTACATTTGCAGGTAGAGAGACAATATACACATGACAATTGGGTTGTTTCTTTTTTTTACATGTCACATTTAACCACAAAAGGGGAATCGTTTACAAGAAAATTGAAATGAAGCATTTCTAACCCAATTTATTTTCTTTATTTTCTTTTATTAACAATACACATCATGGAAATTCAAAATATTTGAAAGGATCACAGAGTAATCGAACTTAATGCTTATTGCAGTAATGTGTAAGCGCTTTATAATTTAGAAAATTTAGCTAGAAAAAAACCCCAAAACTTGTATGAATTATTATACAAGGTGTCAAGATATCGATTTAGTTCTTTAAAAACTTTTCATCTGTTTATTATTTACAGAATGTGGAACAAGCTTTTCAAATCTAACCGGAAGCTTCGTCGTTGGCTTACCGGAAGTTCGGATTCTCTTAACACCACTCACATGCAAATACACCATATCTTTACCAAAGTATTACACAATCGATCTAAGGATAGACACACTTATACTCCAGGAAGAGGAAGTGTTAATGGTATGTATTTTTCTGGCCGATCGCAGTGTTTATAAATTATAATTTTTTGGTTAAAGCAGAAAAATCTGAAATATGGCAAGCAGGATCTCTCTCTCTCTCCCCCCCTCTCTCTCTCTCTCTCTCTCTCTCTCTCTCTCTCTCTCTCTCTCTCGCTTGCTTGCTTGTTGTTTTATACATATCCATATAAATGTTTTATTTGTTTTATGTATGTATACATATTGGTATTTTAAAGTTGCACGACATGCATTCGGAAATTCAGAAGATGGTTGGGCCAGTCAGTAATAAGTCATTGAGGGTGATGAATTCTTCATACGCAGAGATACTGTTCAAGCCTTGTGTTGGATGTGGTCGTACTTTACCTAGTAGAATCAACATTTCTTGGTCATGTAAGTAAGCAATACTCTTAGGACTTACTTTTTAGTACAATGGTCACATATATTTGAGAAAATACCAGATTATTGTATAAATCGTGCATAGAGAAGAATCATTGCTTAATGTTTTTGCAAACGCATAACAAATTGTGACTGAAAGATCTCTTAAAATCGTTTAGATTTTAAAATCTCCACACTTTTAGGAAAAGTTCTGCAAACAGGCCCGAACTTCTAAATCACTTAAAATATGGATTTCTAGCATGTGTTCCACTTAAAATTGACTTTAAATTTTTTTCCCCCACAATATTCGAAATCGGAGCGTGCGGGTCTGTAGAGCGAAGTTTCACCATTGTGTTACAAAGATTGACACCAATTTTGTGATATCAATTCTTTCATAATGGGTTAAAATCTCCATGATGTGACGTACTGTCATAAAACGTAGAAGTCACGGGGTGTCGAGGATCCTTAAAATATTAAATGATTTCAAGGAATTAAACGAGGCATAGTATCTATTTACAGTAACTTTATGAAGCTATATGCACATGTATAAATGTATGGTTCATATTCATAGGTAATGCTTGTGAATTTTGTTCTGGTAGTGAATATATATATAATGCCAAATACTCCACATAACTCTATGATGTTACGAGCAAATTAAGTTATCATGTTTGAACTTGTGAACTCAACTTGTTTGATGTAACGAGTTTGCTGTATGTTGGCTTGAAAATGAACAGATTTATCCTAAGACTTGACACGCATTAGGTGTTCATTGTTTAAGAAGTAACAATTCTTTAAATGAAAGCTTAACGATTCTTCTGAAAAATGCAAATAGAAAAAGAAAGAATCCAATAAAGGATTTGTTTTCACCGTTCGTGATGTTTGGGAAATTATCTGGCTAATCTGTGGCAGTGTGAAAAACTCACTACACTGTTATAGTTAAGTTCAAATTGATAAATTTTAAACTTTTAATGCAACAGATTACCAAACCCCCCTTTTATGTACGAAATGAGATACGGAATTTGAGATAAATATTTCAATTAATTACATGTATAATGATTATACATGTACATGTAATTATGAACTTAATCAACAACCACAGCAAATAGCACCAACCAACACCTCTGCCTCCCCACTTTCCCCCCCAGAAAAAGTATTAAAAACCCACTCAAAACAGGTTAATGTGACTAACCTTATTTTACTTTACTTTACTTTATATCTTTAATTTATGTCTTTTTTAATTGATGAAAATTGGGAAAAATGAAATATCAAATCGAATGAACCAGATAAGGTTAAAGAAGACAATCGACATTGTAGGTCATGGTTATTCTGTGGTGAGTAGGGAATGCATGAATTTGTTTATAAATCACTACATAGATTACCTTGTCATGTGCTACTTGTCTAGATCTGCTCTTTTTATGACCCGTAGAGAATATCTAATATAATAATGAGAAATTGTATATACATGTTCAATGGACAGGTCTCAGAAAAGAAAAAGAGAAAAACACTGTTCATGTCTTTTATAGACTGTGGGGGAGAATTTGAAGAAAATGACAACATTACAGCATCCATTGGAAGAAGCGACACGGAAGTTAATGTCAATTGTTTATTTTTACTGAAATCTAGTGTCACCAATTCGTTGGCATTCCGTCTTGAAAACTACACACAAAACACAACATCGTGTCGGAATGACTTTTTGCAGGTTTGCCATATAAATTAATTTTGAACAAATTATGAATTTAAAATTAAGTTACATTCGGAAATTGTTTTTACCAGAGCAACGTTTTGAAAGTATCTTAAGTTCATGTAACGCAAACCAATTTACAATATAACTGCATAAACAGCATTGGACAACATATAGATGAATCTACGATATAACAGTATAAACAGAATTGGACAATATATATAGATAGAAATGTACGCTATAACATCATAAACAGAATTGAACAAAGATAAATAAAATTGCAGAAACAGATATATTGTATAGACAGGGCATCTTATCATAGTCCGTGTACATCTTACAGATTATCTTAAATTGCAGATATACGATGGCACAGACCTGACTGACAATCTCCTAAATCATTACTGTTATACCTCCTCGAACGACCTGGTCTATTCTTCAACCAATCAGCTGGTGTTAAGACTCGCATCAAAGTCTTTAAAACACACCATCAATTTATCAGGGAAAATTATACAAAGAAGAGGTCTCGTATTACACATTCGTTTTTGATAAACATCTTACACTGCATATATATTGCAAACATGCTAACGAACAATTTAAAAGATTTAGAAAAATTACATTTATATTTAAGTCTTGGTCAAGTAACATTGTTTTCATTTTATTCATTTTAGGTTGCGGACAGAAAGATTACTTCCATCAAGGGGAAATAGTTAGTCCTCTTGATCCCCTTTCCGTCTCCTGTCGGTATACAATTACCACTCAAGAACACAGTAGAATTTGGCTTGTATATACAAATGTTACGTTACCTTCGAGAACTAACGGACTTTGTTCTGACTATCTCCAGGCAGGTCATTTATTTCTTTATTAATTTTTTTTTAATGCATTCATGTCTATGCAATTTTCAAAAAAAGAGAAATGTATAGGAATTTAACGGACGAAAAATAATATGTAGAAATTTAGAAATGTTGCTGACGTTTTATCTTATAGACAATTTTATGTTGTACGTTAGGTAACCGATATCATAAGCGGAAATGTACTTCGGTACTGTGGTGCCAACATTCCAACACAACAACTGATGTCCGGAAACAAAGTTCTTATTTCGTTTTACACCAATGGAAACTCTGATTACATAAGTTCTAGATTTAAAATTCATTTTACAGGTAAACAGTTATGAATAAATTTGATCTGCTTTTATATCGTCACGGTATTCCAAGAGATTAACGACAAAGAAATTTGACTTAGTTCAACACTGGTTTGCAATATGTTTTGCAGAATGTGGGGGTCTGCTTTCGGGATTTTCGGGGACAATCGCTAGTTTGTGGAATACTCCAGATATAATTTCCGAGGAGAGATGTGCCTGGGAAATCAATACTCCTGGTGGAAAAAGCTTATATCTCCGATCTAATGAAAACTTTGCTCATCTTTGCAACGATTCTTTAAAGGTATATTATACAGAGAATGGCTTCTCTTCCCGTAAACTTTTGATCCAATGAAAAGGAAAGAAAAATTTTAATTAATAATTCATGTATATTTAGAACCAAACCTTAATTTTCATCCAATCAGCAAGCGGAATAGCTTCTTCACAGTCATGTGACATCTAAACATTTGCTGATTGGGGACAAACGCTTGCTTCAATGACAGAAACATGTATCAGAAAGATATATCCAGCTATATGTATGGAGGAGGAAAATATTGTCCTTAACTGAATTTTAATTTACATATCAAAGTAAATCAAACTAGTTTTCATAATGTTATTTAATACACCTGTAAAATAAAATTCAGTAAACCACATTACATGTATCAACATCAACATCATATAGCTATTGATAAAACGTTTTTCTTGTGATAGTTGAAAGATACAACAGGAAATGATACAGACAAACTTTGTAGTAACACGTCAGACGTTCTTCGGTTGTCTGGAAGATACTTTTTAGAGGCAACTTCCATTATTCCAGCGTTGACATGGATAGGCAAGATTGTATTAAATAAATATTGTTGAACATGATTTTTTAAAATTTTCTTTTGATAACCATAGTGTTGATTTGATCACTATTTTTCATTATTACTTGCAGCGTGCAGTGCGGTCGAGAGCCACAAAAAAGGACAGTACTCTGTTGACCTGGATTTATACCGGGATATCAATGAAAGTTGTCCATTGATACTGGACGATAACAGCATTGAAAGCTTTATAATAACGATAGAGATCATGAGTACAAACTGTTCCGTCGATATCCAGGTACTCAGCTCTTGATGCTTTAAATAAACTACCTATATATAGATAAATTAATCGATTATAAAACTACATGTATATGGAACTTAGTCGAATGAAATATTGTCTCCTTTAATACATTGTACATTTAAAATGTTTTGATTATTCTAATCTCTCCTTAATCATTCCCTGTTTATACATACATCCATTTGCATCTGTAGATGGCAAATGTACGTCGCATCTATACTTGCACATGTATTGAATATTTGAATATATAAAATGACATAAAATGTTTCCTTTATATTCGTTATTGCTCAGATAAACAGCGTAACGTATAAATTAGAAGAGGAAAGCATATCAAATCTGCAGTTTCAAACTCCTGTGTCAATTCATTTTCCAAAAACGGCGTCTTGCATTGAAAGCGGAGAAAATAATGCTAAAATTTTCTGGGAAGGTAAGAGAAGTAAATAGAGATACATTGTCGCTATGTAATTGAGTTTCTGTTTTGCCTTACTGTTCCCTCATTAACCCCTTCAAGTTTGTCCGTAAGACAAAGCGGGTAGACTCGTCGGTTATGGATAGCACATTTGGCTAACTTTTTGGAAAAGCGATTAGTAAGCGTGGAAGAACTATTTTTATTATACTTTCATGTTAAATACTGAAATCTGATTGGTCTAGACGCAGTTGACAATCTGTTCTCATACCCTCAGCGTTAGCAACACACTTGGCAACGGGCCGATAGAACGAATTGTTACCTGCGCGTAAATTATGCGCGTACGGTTCGTCGTAGAACTCACATATTTTCTGTATAAAAGCAGTAAAATTTGCTATAAAATTAAGACATTCAGTATAATAAAATAAATAGTGCCTGTTTGAGAGGGTACCAGTTGAAATTGACACCCCTCGAAAACCATTGTCAACCTCCGCTTCGCGTCGGTTGACAATGGTTTCTCGGGGTGTCAGTTTCAACTGGTACCCTCCAAACAGGCATAATTTATATAGTGGCAATTAACAAGATTATCTTGAAAAATTATAAATAAAACAAGTAAAACGAAACTTAATTTGGGGATAAATCAGCAGAGTTTGGAAAGCTTTTTAAAATTACATTCATTGAATTTATTTTCCGTTTACCTCGTCTTTAAGCTAAAGCACATTGACCTCGACATTCTATCGTCCATTAAAATCTTTGAATACCAACATGCACTAATTACAAACCTATTTAATTAGGTTAACAATATAGAACCTTGCTTTATTCCTTTAGCATGTAACCAGACTTTCACCAATCACAGCGGTACGTTCGCATCCCCTGGCTACCCGAATGAATACTACAAAAACATCTCGTGTGATTACACTATTGCAGCACCGCCTGGACATCAGATATATCTTTCTTTTCTGGACTTTGATGTTGGCAAATCAAATAATGAAAAGAAATGTGGTGAAGATAGGGTTGAGGTACTTATTCTTTTTTTTTTTTTACAAACTTCACAAAATTCGACAATCTGATTAAAAAATCAGATTTGACTTTATAAACAAATTGTAACAATGATCGAAATTAAAACAATAAAATTTTTACGATGATTAAATAATTTTTTTATATACTATATTAAACCATTGAAACAAGTATTTAGAGTGCTCGATGGTCGTGGCCATTTATAATCTCATTAAGAACAAGAGCTCTGTATAAAGATATAGGAATTATCAAATTTTAAAGCTAAATATTTGAATTTTTTCTTTACTAAATGTTAGTTTATGGCCAAAATATCACATGTCAAAGTTTAAGAGAGATCTGATTGTTAATTTGTTGACCACCAGCTTCCTTAAAGTAATACGATATACCACTTGTAAATGAGTATCTATATACCTTGAGATCTCAGAAAAGTCCAACTTGTCTCGTTAGATCATCGCTGAAGCTGACGTAGACACCCATTGTGGGAGAAAAGCCAATGACGAATTGATCCAAATTCTGAGCTCTGGACCGAGGCTGGTCGTTCGATTCGTGTCCACCGGAAATCAGGAACGGAAGTTCAAAGGATTCCGTGTTTCTTATGACGTTTTAAAAACTGGTACTAAAAGTTCTTCCTTCTAGTATGTTTTCAATCATTTCCCCGAAAATGGATTGTTTTTAACATTAAATGTTCGTTTATCAAGTCCTGGACAAACAGGTCCCTTTATACAATGTAATACTTTAAAGAATCACTGCATATATTTTTATATTTTCCACAGTGCCGCATTCCCTAAAACCCACTGTGGACCATTCTACGTCCGATTTTCATGAACTGAAGCATGGTCTTCTGTCATATAGTAAGATATTGAATAGTTTAACACTGTTAGTAATAAGGGGCGATATAAAGATATGAAGTTTTGAATGATATTTTAAACAGCTATCAAGGCTAAAAGCTGGTCCTAATCAAATCTAGAGAATTTCAAACGGGTAGTTTTTCAAAGTTTATAGGACATTTATGGTGAAAAATGGGGTGAACATTGGTTAGTTTTCCTGTTATATTTCATTAGTTATGGCATCATATATTAACGTTTTGCAGAAACAAACTTACGAGAAACAGGACTAAAACATCATGCCCCAAGCATTATTCTTGTGAAGGAATTCACTGTTTCAAAATTATTAACGCATTTTATATCGATCTACGAATGAAATTGTATCATCATAAATTATGGAAATTTAAATAATGATGTACAAAAACACATGTCAAACATTAAATTTCAGTTCATTTGATTCATAGTTTAATCCAAGTAGTTACCTGTTAAATTCGAATCTAAATTCCAATTTATAAACGATTATTTCTTAAAATATAATTTTAGAATTTTGATGTCTCATTTAAGTAATGAAAATAAGCTTATTTAACCATTTTTAGAAAATTGCCAATGTGGTATGATTTTCTGGTTTCAATTATCATTTTCTAAATACTGAACTCCTATATATTTATAGGAACAACCCTTGCAACCACAGTGGCTATGGGGATCTGTATTGGAGTGTTAATATTCATTGTTATAGCCCTCTCTGGATTCCTTGTCCGGCAGCGGTACTTATACTTTTAATAAAGTTCAGTTAATAGTCAGATATAAGTTCAATGGTATTTTATATAAGGAAATGTGATACGACTTACTGATTTCTAAAATGACATGCATGAAAACTAGTACTGTTAAAACTACGATTGCTGATTTTCAGGAAACGCAAAGGTTATCACAACCCAGTCCTCCCTCAAGCATCTAATGCATCGACCACTAACATGAATGGAAACGTAAGAAAGCAAGCCTACATCAAAAAGAAAGACTCTAATAGTCTGTCAACACCTACTCTGAAAACAAGTCGGATTTCGTCTGTAACCAACGGACAGGAGCAATCGGACACGAATAAAACTGCTGAGAAGCCAGAGGAAGGAGTGTATAATCATCTACACGAAAAAACAACGAAACAAAATGCTCACTCGAAAAATAATAGTTATTCGGATGTCAGTCTTGAAAATAAAGAGTATAGTAAATGTGGGTATATTGAGGAGAACAGGGTCATTATAGGCGATAACGAGTACGGTACATCGAACAAACTTCCAAAGGAACCCGCTGTTGAGGTTGATGGGGATACATCTATATTATATGAGTTAGCCAAAAATATAGACATGTCTACAGACAGCATCAGGACCGAAAATGAAAACGAACGGGGTTTGATTAGTGATACTCGGAAACATTCTACAGAAAATGACATCATGGGTAATGAGCAAGACTCCGAAGCGAATGTAGGGGGAAAATACCATAGTTCGTGCCAAAGTACTGAAAACAGGAAGACAAAGAAAGAAAAGTGCTCTAATGAGAAAAAGGACAACAACGACGGTGGAAGTTTAAATCAAAGTAGTGAAAACAAAAAGACCAAGAGAAGAAAAGTTTCTAACGAGAAAACGGCCTCGGACGGTGTGTATAGTAATCTTGATAGAAACAGTAATGAGTATGGAAATTGGAAAGAAATAAGTGAACACCTCAAACCGAAAGACTCCAATGCTCAAGGAGAAGAAAAAGTTTATTCCAATACTGAAAGCATTTACAGCAATAATCCGATGGAGGAGATATATTCCAACACAAGCAGTAATCTTTGAATTAGTGGAACTGCCTGTACATGTATTCTCCACTGCATTGTGATTACAATTGTTTATATAATGTACCATTAATTATGTATTATTGTGGTGCAAAGGACAGTCTGTTTCTCAATTGACGTTTGTTAAGAACTATATTCCTTTCGTTGATATGTGCATGTTATATATGTAGTGAAAATCATCAGTGTCAAGGAAACTCATATATCTATATTTAATCAGAATTATTTTGTTATATATTTGTAAGATATTTAGTATATATGAAAGAATACGATGCAAAGTTTGTACCTGAACGAGATAGTTTAAACTTCATGTTGCTGTTTTTCTTGTATGATTGTTTAATTTATAGACTAAAAAAAAAAAAACAACACATTTTGAAATTTTTTATTTGAAACGACTTTTAGATCTGATCACCTGTTGTCCGGCGTCCGTCCTTTCGTCTGTAAACTTTTCACATTTTTGACTTCTCCTCATTAACTACTGGGCCAAATTTAACCAAACTTGGTACAAAGCATTCTTATTGGAAAGGGATTCTTAATAGTTAAAATAAAGGCCTAAACCCTTTTTAAAAGGGAGATAAGGGAAATAATTGCGAAACAGTGAGTATAGGGTGTATGTCTTTAAAATCTTCTTCTCAAGAACTACTGCAACAGAAATGCCAATATTTACACAATAGCTTGTATATATATTGAAGATTCTAAATTGTAAAAATCGTGACCCCCAGACCAAAATTGGGGTTCCAGACGGGGTTTAAAGTTTAACATAGAAATAAATAGGATTTTTTAAAAAATCTTCTTCTCAAGAACCACTGCACCAGAAATGCCAATATTTACCTATAAGCTTGTATAATTATGTAGTAAACATTCTAAATTGTAAAAATCATGACCCCTTGACCAAAACTAGGGCCCTAGGTGGGGTTCAAAGTTTAACATAGAAATAAAAGGAAAATGTTTTTAAAAATCTTCATCTCAAAAACCACTGCACCAGAAATGCCGATTTTTCATAAACGCTTGTATATATAGTGAAAATTCTAAATCGTAAAAATCATTACCCTCAGACCAAAACTGGGGCCCCAGGCGGTGTTCAAAGTTTAACATAGAAATAAAAAGGAAAAATGTTTTAAAATCTTCTTCTCAAGAAAGGCTGCGCCAGAAATGCCAATATTTACACAAAAGCTTGTATATATGATGAAGATTTTTAAATTGTAGAAATCCTGACCCCTGGACCAAAACTGTGGTACCAGGCGGGGTTCAAAGTTTATCATACATGTATATAGACCAAATGTTTAAAAATCTTCTTCTCAAGAACCACTGCACCAGAAATGCCAATATCTGCATAAAAGCTTGTATGTATAGTGAAAATTTTAAATTGTAAAAATCATGACCACCGGACTAAAATTGGGGCTTCAGGCGGGGTTCAAAGTTTAACATAAAAATAAATATAACAAATGTTTAAAAATCTTCTTCTCAAGAACCACTGCACCATAAATGCCAATTTTAAGATAAAAGATTAAATATATAGTGAATGAACCCCGGACTTAAACTGGGGCTCCAGGCGGGGTTCAAAGTTTAACATAGAAATAAATAGGACAAATGTTTAAAATTCTTCTTCTCAAGAACCACTGCACCAGAAATGCCAATATTTACATAAAACCTAGTATATATAGTGAAAAATTTGAATTGTATAAGCCGTCACCCCCAGACCAAAACTGGGGTCCCAGGCAGGGTTCAAAGTTTAACATAGAAACAAATAGGAAAAATGTTTAAAATTTTTCTTCTCAAGAACCACTGCACCAGAAATGCTAATATTTACACAAAAGCTTGTATGTATGATGAAGATTTTAAATTGTAGAAATCGTGACCCCCTGACCAACACTGGGGCACCAGACGGGGTTAAAATTTGTTAAATCGTGATTACTGGGGCACCAAGAGGGGTTCAAAGTTTAACATAGAAATATATATGGAAAATGTTAAAAAAAAAATTCTCGAGAACTACAATGTTACAGTTTGTGAGATTACTATGCAAAGATCCTTAAATAGTGAAAATTCTAAATTGTAAAAGCCATGACCCTCAGACCAACACTGGGCCCCAAGAAAAGGTGCAAAGTTTAACATAGAAGTACATGTATATAGTGTTTAAAAATCTTCGCAAGAACTACATGTACAATGCTATAGTATATGAGATTACTACGTAAGCATCCTCAAATAGTGTAGAGTCTTAATTATAAAAGCTATGGCCTTTAATCCAATACTGGGGCCCCAGAAGGTATTCAAAGTTTAACATATAAATATATATGGACATTGTTTAAAAAATTTCTTCTCGAGAACTAAACTGCTACAGTTTGTGAGATTACTATGCAAGGATCCTCAAATAGTGTAGATTCTAAATTGTTAAAGCCAACCATAAACACTGAATCTAGATGTATACTGGGCCCCATAGAAAGAGGATCAAATTTTAAAATAGAAATAGCATATGCTACCAAATAGAATGTTACATGGAACTGTTGTTCAGGTGAGCGATGTGGTCCATGGGCCTCTTGCTAAACAAATAAAACCATGTGATTGACGGACTAACACGAGTAGTGTAAATTTACGAAAATAAAATTACAATAGATTTTTTTTAATTGAAAATTGCGAAATATAAATTTATGGTTAAACATAAGAAATAAAGATCATCTGAACCAAAGGAATTAAGATTAGGTCTGCGTAGAGTATTATAGATAATATATTACACTACAGTGCTACAGTACACAATTGTTTGTAACATTTATTCTTTAAATAAAATGAACTGACACGTTGTTCTACACAAATAGTATACATATTATTATAATGTACTTAGATATAAAATATCTCTTGTCAATGAAAAAAAACCACAACAAACAAAATTCTTAAAGAAAAGTTAAATGATGAAGACAATAGAAAAAAACAAGATTTAACAATCCTCTAAAGATATTAGCATGCACACGTTGTAACTGTATATTATTTGGTTTTTCTTCCACGTTATCAGTCACGTGTTTCCTTCTTTCACTCTTAATAGACGTATACATCGTCAGGAATGGTAACTCCACATTCGAGCCACGTTCCAAACCAATTGGACGATGGCCCCAGATACCCAATATTTCCGAAATTAAAAACTTGGTTCATCTGGTGTCGGTAATACCCTGTACATCATAAATTATAATGATATTTAGTGCAACTCTTGAATCTACTTCAGCAGGATCATTACAATTTTAGGTGGTGCGTGATACCTTCAGATTACACCGTTGGTGAAAGTACATCACATTCAAAATATAATTTTAGATTTAACAAATTGTATTTGAACATTAAATAAATCTCAAATATAATTATAAAAGTGAAATAGGTAAAACCAGCAGCAGGTTTCGAACTTATGACAAACCAAAAGCCAAAGCTTCAACGTATTGCTAGTGAGTATTGTTTACCTTTACGAGAATTTCGGGTAGGCTGAATGAAGAAGGTCCGTCAACCCGAATCAAGTCGGGTATAGATCTGTAGACAGTACTGTGCAACGTTGTTACACTTCTAGATTATCATTTCAACACGTGATAGAAAAAAAAATTAAGATACATTTGTTTGATTACCTTGAATGTCGGGACTCTGATTGTAGTCCGGAGATTCTATGGCCGTCGAGGTGGTTCCTCCAACCAGCTCACAGTGGTCGTCGCCGGATCCGGACCCGTCCGCGATGTTGTAGAACATTCCGTACATGTCGTCACTCAGAAACAGATGGTATCTAAAACAAGTCGTTCGCGGGTTAATTTACTGATGTGGATCTCAGATTCAAGACATTGATTATAAAATAATAAGATAAAGCTTTGGTGTATAACATGATTCTTCAGACGTGAGCGCAGGGGGATTGCATGGATATAGAGGAATTTATCAAAATATTCACTTACAGAAGAACGACATAAAATACATTTCAAATTTCCGTTCATCCCATCCCAGGGGAAGGGGAGAAATTGTTCTTATAAATTTGACTACAACAAGCCTCGAAAACTAAAAACAAAAGGGGGATTGAAAGCAAATTCTACGGCTCTATACACCTACAGTTGATACATTTGACTGGTAGTTTAAGTCTAAAATAAATGGATAAACCTACTAGGATACCTTGTTGGAGAACAGAGGATAATTCCCACGTATTTTCCAGGGTTGTAGGTTGAGTTTTTGATGTACATATCTCCATAGCAAGCATTGAAAGAGTCGTCGAATGTAAAATCCATCGGCAAGAAGCAGTTTGGGTCCGCGAGGCAGGAGTCGATGCCATCTGGAAATTAATTACATGTAGTATGTTGCATTATGTAAATAAAATGTAAGGTTAGGAAAGCCAAACCCTTGTGTATCAACATATTTATAAAAATCTTCAACAATTTAAAATATTAAGTTCTTTATCCTGCCTACCGTGACACAGGGATTCGACTTTTCTATGACGTACTTGTATATAGCAAGTCGTTGAGAAGCGGATTTAGAAATCTAATTTTAATTAGATAGCATTCACCTTCACAAACAGTGTCGAGCTTTTATATACATGACACATCCGGCCCCGCCGTCACCAACTTCCTTAAGTCAATACTTAGCCTCAAGTCTGAGTATTGACCTCAAACTTATGCACTTTTCCTTTAATGATTTGAGTTGAGGACAGTTGAGTGATTTTAAAATTTTCGTTACGGCGAGGCCAGGACTATAGTAACTACATTGACAAATAACACTGTGCTGGATAAGTATGCCAGTGCCAAGGTGGCATTTCAAATTTGCACCCGTCTAAGCTGCATGTATCGAAATATGCTATATGATAGACCATTGCTTAAAGAGTTTATAACCACCTTTGTTATGTATGTTAACATTAATAATTATAATTAAATACATCCACACCCAAAGTATGTGCTACTGCATAACTTTCATTAATTTAATAGCGGGTGCTAAATCATGTTTACTTGACGTTGTAGCCGACCGATTAGTATCATCTTAAGACTTTGTTAATCAGTAGAAGCAATGACACTGCATTTTATATTTATTTAACATTTAATTTTTTTTATCGAACAAACAAGTAAACAAGCAGCAAGCAATAAGACATACAATTTGACCAGAATAACTAGAAAAAAACTAATTTGCTTACAACTTATTAAGAAAAAGATAAAATATTAGCAATTTAGGGGACAACAACAACAAAAATGACTGTATAATGTTAAGTTACAAGAAATATAAGATTTTCTCTTATGCACAACTTCTAAAAATAATTGATTAAGTCATTGTTGCTCTGTAATGTATTAGAAAAGAAAAAAGGACAAGGGAAGGGGGAATTTTTTTTAACATTACATATCTACTGTAATAGAGTATATAGTGCATGTAATTAAAAAGAACCAATGAAAAAAAAAGTCATTAAATTAAAGTATAAGAGACCATTTCTGCCAGAAAGTATTAAAACTATTGATATTTGTACTGTCATTAGCATTGTATTTTAGGGTTTCAACGTAAGAACTGAAAAAATTTAGGAAACCTTTGATAGATGGACAGATATTTTGACAACGAGCCTTATAAATGTATTATTTTATTAGCATTAGCATAATATTAAACAGTTCTGAGAATTCATTCTTATTACTTTGTTCAAAAATAAAAGTTTCATCACTTAAATTTAATTCAACTAGATGATATCCCGCGCAAGCGCGGGGATTAACAATAATTCACATTTTATATTATATTCACATATTATATTATAATAAAATGCTTAATTAATATGTTGAACCAGGTTTTTTTGTTCATTTTTCTATGTATTGTGTCCGAAATTTTTCTTAATTGCTTTTCTTAAAATATTCTATAAAATTGAAATAAAAAAGCAACTGCGTGGCTGAAAATTTAGAGGAGAGGACAGGGATGAAAATCTAAGCTGAAATGGAGTATATACACATGAACATGTACATGGCCTTAATTCTTTTTGTTGCAGCTGACTGGAAAAAAATAGACTATTATCTCATTTCAAACCAGAGTGTGGGTGTATAGAGCGTGGTATCTCTTTTTAGAACTTTGTTCTTTATGTCAAATTTCACTTATTATTGCCCCAAATAAGAAATTTAGATAAAACACTGTCAACAAATTAATCTATAAGGTTTACTACCAATCTGTCGTGGTATAAAAAATATATATGTTATTTAAAAACGTGTACGCGCTTTTCGCCATAGTGTTAATTAGTCAACCCCATTTTTTGGCATCCCGTTCTGTAAAGTTCTTTTCATCAAAAATAAACTCGCGTCTATTGGCCCATTTTATTTATTAACTTTCATGTATTAACCAGATGTCCGATCTGCCCACAAAGCATGGTGACTCATCTTACATTATCCAACATGACGTTAATATTAGCCAAACCGCGTTCTTGGTTACCCCGTTCTGGAAAGTTCTATTCATCAAAACAAAAATCGCACATTCAAGAAACGAATTGGCTCATTTTATTTATTCAACATTTGTCAAATCTCAATTCTTATGTATACCCGAAATAGGTTCACAGGATATATATTCACTTTTACATAATAATTCAATATTATTTCATTGTAAGTATATTTTTTGATGCAAACTCCCACTGACTTGGATACGCCAAAGCGTGTCCACCACCTTACTCACATATTTGCTATTTCAGGCTGGTTAATTATCGAAAATGAAAGTAGGTTTTTAATTTATCTTACAATAATTACTTATCAGGTAAAATTCAATTATAGCTTACGGACATCAACTCACACATGTTGAAATGCCAAAGGTGTGAGCAGCTACTCGGGTGCAGGCATTTCGAAGTTTATTGGCAAAATGCCTTAATTTATAAGTATAGATATCTTTTGATACACACATACTATGAAGTTGTTCTTAAAATCTTTGAACAATGGGGCATTCCCAAATCAAATGATAAATTGTTTCTTCTTCTTTACAAAAGGTACATTTATTTGTATATGTTATACCTATTTTGTACATAAGACTATTAGTAGTTAGAATATGAAATAAACTATGAATAACTTACTGTCACATGTCAAGTTGGCCTTAGACCAAGACCCATCAATTCTGCACGTTGTATTGGGGTTGTCTCCCGTTGCGTTATATCCAGGTAGACACTCGTATGTCAGAACAGAACCCACCGCTCGATCTGTGACGTTGATGGCGGTTCCCCGGATGGTGGGAGGTTCCGCTGTACAGATGTCGTGCGCTGAAAAAATGTTACATTGTATGGTTTGCTCTTTTTTGCGAAAACTATGATGCTTTACACGTCAGGTAATAATTTCTAAGGCATACTTGATATACTTGAAATTTTAAAAAGATTTCTTTGCAAACCTAAAATCGATCTGTATAAATGATAAGAAAGAAAAAAAAAAAAAAAAAAAAAAAAAAAAAAAGGGGGAAATTATAAACGTGTGTTTCACATAAATAGTCGGCAAGCAAACCTTTTTTTATTACAATCTTAGACCGGAAATCTAAAACTTACAATATTGGCCAATATGTTAATACGTTTCTTTCAATTGTTTATGATGTTGTGTTTAAATCAGTTACAAGACTTTAGTAACAATCTAAAACAATTTCATGCATCTGTTTTGAACAATGAACAGAATAATTTTGTACACCACATATTCCAGATTCGGAATATTATTAAAACAGACTGGCCTATGGGCAGATCAAATTTAGGAAAGGCCGGGATACCGGAAACGAACGACTTACCGGTACACGTATATAGTGTTGATTCACATTAAAAATAAAATAGGTATTTAGATACCCTCGTCTTAATTAACAACAAAAACTATACGCATATAGGCATGAAATATATAATTATATGAACATTTAAATATTTTGCAACAATACTAAGTTTTCTATCAAATACACTTGGTCTACTCTTTTTTTTTTTCTTCTCTTTTTTTTTTTTTTTGGCACATAGAGGACATTTATACCATGTGTACATAAGATGTTGTAGAATACGTACAAATATCTGGAATACAGACAGGGTTGGTGTTGTGTAAATTGACACACAGCTTCCCCGGGTCGCAGTTATTTGAAGTCAAACAAGAATCTCCAGAACTCTGCAATAATGTTAATTTAAAAAAAAATGATAAGTGTTTACTAACTCAATGAACCGAGACAAATCGGAAGTTTTGCGTGTCTATTTTTATCATTATAGCAAACATTTTAGAACTTAATTTCATGTTAAATAACAATTCATTACTCGAAAAAATGAATAATCAAATGCCAGAAAGCGAATCAAAACGATTAAATCAAATACCATGCATTAGAAATTGATATTTGCAATTGGTTATTGCAACATGATTTGAAACCTGCAAAGAAAATCAATTACGACATTTTATGTGGTATTCAAAGTACATGTAGTAAACGTCATTAGCCTGGATTTAATCCTTCTGTTGATGATAGCGTATTGAAATTTTTAAATAGATTATTCATGTTCGTGGCTGCTTGCAGGTGCTAAATGCATGCTGCTCTGCGCATGTGACCATTAAGCGGAAGGAAACTCAATAATTTTGTGTTGGGCCAAACAATAATTCGAATATGTACTTTTAAACCAGATTTTTTTTTTTAAATTTTGCATTTTTTTTTTTCGAAAGTTCACATTTTTATATAAAATATAAAATATGTCAAAATCGTGTGCAAATTTGATTATTGGCATGCGCGGATCCAGAAAAATTTTCCAATGGGGGGGGTCCGAATGATAATTGTTTGCCGGAAGGGGTCGGGGAGGGGGGTCCGGGGCATATTTGCGATAATTTTACTATATAAATTTAATAAATTTTCATTTTCCAGGATCCGCGCATGATTGGTTTATCGCTGGGTTGTGAGTGACGGTATATCGCTGGGTTGTGAGTGACGGTATATGGCTGGGTTGTGAGTGACGGTATATCGCTGGGTCGTGAGTGACGGTATATCGCTGGGTTGTGAGTGACAATGTCGTTATCGGAAAGGACAAAGATAAAGATAAAATAAAATTTATGGGGTAAACATTGCAGAAACGTGTCCACCGATAATACTTTCTTCATTTTATACAAGACTAAGTATTTATTGTAAGTACGTGAACTTTATCGTACAAAGGCTAGCTTTAACAATCAGTCGACTTCGACTGAAACAAATAGGGTTTATACATTAGATTACCTAAAAATCCAAGGAAATATTTCTTAAGATGCATTTTTGATTCCAAATATTTAGATAATTACTGTAATTTATAAGAAATTTTAATAGTAATTTCATATACAAGAAATACAAAAAAGAAACATTTACAATAACACAATATCTTCAAATTATTAACAAAAATTAAAATCGAATGTACATTCTAGTTTACTACGCTGAATAACACTTAGGATAATGGATTAAGGTCTTCATAGGGTCTCCTATAGAAATAGCATCTACCCTACCTTGGGTACTTTTCTGAGGATTAACGTTTCATTATTATATTACACCGGTTGCTTATGAATCCATTTGCAAGGAAATGATTGATTCTTAAACGAATCGACGGAGCAAAACTATGATGAGGGCATTTGAACGAATTAAAAAAGACATGTAAAGTGACATCATTAAATCAATCATTAAATATATGTTTGTCGTATTTTTAGTACCAAATATGTAGAAGAAGGCTGGAAAAGGCGTGTTAAATGCCTATAAAAGGAACATACGATACTGAAAAATTAAAATATAAACAAATCTAGCTGATATTTTTTTTTTAAATTATTCAAAACAATGTACATTTAACAAAACATCGATTTGTAACCTCTAAATATGTTCAATACTTGGAATATGTTAATTTAAAGTGGCGTATGCGTATCAAAAGCTCCAAATATTGTCATTTTTTAGAACTTCAATGCCTTTTTTTATATAGTGGGTCTGTGCTCCATATTGTTCTCATAGTCAAAATAAAGTCTAATGGAAAACAAACCGATATCAATCAACAAAAACGTGGAGAGATGACCTACTACCTACTATACATTTAAAATATCATTTTGTATCCCAACAATTGAATGTTTTTGAAAAATTACTCATATCAACAGTAAATTATTTGATTATGAAAGATATAATGGTAAATACACTGTACATAATTCAAATAAGCGAAAAATTTGCTTTCGGGATGAAAATGAATATCTAAAAAATTTAATTCAGTAAATAACAACAATAGCCCCTGCGGGATTCGATCTAGGGATGTACGGATCACAAGCCTGACAATTTATCCACTCGGCTATGGAGTAAATTACATTTTACCGTCGATAAAATCCTTTTAACAAAACGAAATGTCGTTTCGCTCAGTGGTCAGCCATTTTGTGACGATGTGTTATTCCACCTTAAACAACGAACGTTGTTGTGACTGAAATGGCTTAGTGATTAGAGCACAAAACATTAGGTAACCTTATAGTACTAGGCTTTTTTAGGTAGTGGGTTCGAATCAACAAAAACGTAGGAAATATTTTTTGTTCATATCGTTTATTTAAATACTCAAAACTGAATATAGTTAGAAATTGTGCTATTGCAAACTTGTATTATAACATTATCAAATAGATTTAATTAGAAAAAATGAATTTGAAAATTGTATTTTACGACTAAACCAAATGGGCATTTGCGCTATCTTATCCCCATCTTCTTTGTAGATTGAAGAAATAAATTGAAACAATTAAGAACAACGACAAATAAAGTTCTTGTGTGCGAACACTTGCAGCATGTTCAGAACTGTAGCTCTCTGGTTTGTCAAGCCACTGTTTGCCGGAGAATAAGGGTTATGCAGCTACATTTCAATTAAATGAACCTAGCACTATGAAAAAATCACTAATACACAAGAACACATTGAATTGTTCTTATTATTTTCTCACTTCGTTATTAGCTTCCACTTTTATTACCTTTTTGTTCTAAACTACTTGTTTGAAATTGGGCCTTACCCAAACACGGAAAAAAACCGATTAAATTTAATAATACAAAAAACTTGGCATTACATGATTTATTGACTAACCAAGAACGGCTGATTTACTTTGTTTTTTGTATTTTTTATTGATGTTAAAACACCTTTAAACCACTAATATTTGCACAATCACCTTGGTCAATATGGTCACGATTTTTTTTCAATGAGGCAATTAAGACAACTATTTATTGAATACTTTCGCAGTGAATTTTCAAATATTCTTTGCACATGTAAATATTATAACATTGTATTGATATACATTTATTTACATTTTCCAGTGTCTTTGCTTGTGATAACACTACTTATCGATTTTGAACTATATAACCCATAACTTCAAATGACAACAAATTGAGGCGCCACCGGGGTTTGCTTATTTATATTTAAATACTTAATAGTACGATGGCTTAAAACTATATAAATATAAGTAATAAGGAATCATTCTTTGAATATTTCGGTCGGGGCGTGATCAAATCTAGTATCATTAAGCCCTTCGAGCTTTATTGGATTTGATCACGCCCCGACCGAAATTATCACCTCATAATACTCAAAGAATGATTCCTTATTCCTTAAGCACTGTCTTAATTGATGACATTAATTAACATATACAATCTTCATTTTGAATAAACAAATTCCCTGCTCTTCGTTTTGTTAATTTTTATATTCTATATATTCTGTGTTCTTTGAATAAGAAATATCTGTTGCATTTTTTTTAAAAAAGATTAAATTCCTCATTTGTAGACTTAGTATAGTACTTGTACAATATGTAGACGTAGTGCTTGGATATATTGGTAGAAGTTTTAAGGAAAGGATGGGTATCGTCAATATATTGTGTAATTTGTAGTAGATAATTATCATGGACGTTTTCTTCACATACATGTACATCCTCAAATTTAAACTACCAGTAAATTCACTTCACTCATCGTTTCATTTTAACAATGTTAAAGTTGTTAGCATTCTGTAAAACTATTGATGAACGTATCATAATTTTGAAACGACTGTTTTATATAAATTATGTAAAATCTTCTCTGATTTCACAAAAATTTTGATTTTTTCTCGCCTGTTATATGTACATGTACATATTTTACATAAATACATTGGGGTAAAGTTACTCTCTCTCTCTCTCTCTCTCTCTCTCTCTCTCTCTCTCTCTCTCTTTCTCTCTGACGATATTTTTCTGGTACGTCTTGAAGATCAATATTGCAAATAACAAAAGTACACATCAATTAAGCTATAATACATAATTTATATCTCACCCCTTGAAGAAATGATATTCCCTGCCAGCGCGTTTCATTCATATATCGATTAATTTCTAGTACCCCAAATTGTATGGTTTATGGGGAAACTGGGCGATATCCTTTGATAATCTTTATCAAGGTACGAATAATTACTTATTGGGCTAAACTTTTAGTGGCGCATGATTGTAAACTTACGCATGTAATGTATCGCTATTTTTATAAATGTTTTTTTTTTTCTGAGGGTTCGTTTATGCACCCATGGTTGAAATATGTGAGAGATATACTTAACTCTTGTGGTCTTTCCTATGTCTGGATTAATCAAAGTTTTTCTAGTATCAACTGGCTAAAAACTGTTGTTAAATAAACTCTCATAAACCAGTTTTTACAAGATTGGTTCAGAAATGTAGAAAATTCACCCAAATGTTTGAATTACATAATTTTCAAGAAAAGCTTTGGACAAGAAATATATCTTACGAAACATCCAAACGATTTAAGAGTCATATTTACAAATTTTAGAACCTGTAATTATAAATTACCAATTTGAAACTGGAAGACGGAGTAACATAGAAAGATGTCTTAGAATTTGTTCATTATGTAATAAAAACTCATTGGGTGACGAATATCACTATGTTATGGAATGTCAGACATTTTCTTTAGTCCGCAACAAGTTAATTGATAAAAAATATTAAACAAATGTTAATACTTATAAATTTTGGAACCTTATGAGTACCATAGATATTGATTTATTGAAAAAGTTGCCCATATTTGTTAAAGAAGTATATTAAGCTCGATTTATTTAGATTTCTCTACTCTTCCTAACTTGACCTTGCATTTGTACATTTGTAAATATTTTGTTATTTTGTACCTCATGTACCATTGATATGGTTTGAGAGAAATAAACATTCATTCAATTAATTCATTAATTTACCCATTGCTCTTGTTTTACGACGTCACTGAATATCAAACAGTTTGAACAGTTGAACAGTTTATTTTATCTCTTTGGTTGTGGTTTACAACATAGAGAATATTACAAACATATACACAATTTACACTTTATGCGTGAGTAGAATGGAAAAAATAACCAATTATAATGGTTCTGTACATAATATATATGAAGTATAATATGCATTTTTAATGTAGGTGAATTTATAGGAATTAATAACCAGGAGGTTTAGCCTTCTCGTTAGCAATACTAATAAATTTACATAACTTGCTTAATAAGCTCACATTGAAAAGGATTAACCGATAGTTACTAAATATAAAAGGATTAACCGATAGTTACTGAATATAAAAGGATTAACCGAAAGAAATGTTCAAAATGTTATTACCTAAGCGGTAATTAATTAATGAAGATTGCACTAAGGTCTATGGGGTCAAGCAAATAAATAAATACTTAGAATATCAATAAATGATTTGGCGGTAATCATTAGGGATTGAAAAAGTATTGAAAACAAATTTTATACCGGATAGACTTTTAAAGAATTTATTTTCATAGATTAAGAGCAAGGGGGTCAACTCTTCAAGAACAGGAAAAAGTCATTTATTAGGACACATTCCGCTCTAGCATAATGTCTACGTATACTGAGTGGTAAGTCCATACATATCTGTTATGTTATGCCTCCAGATTCATTGAGTCCGGGACTATTATAGATCGGATACCTCGGTCCTGTACAGATTGAAACAATTCGACACTAAATTACAGTGAATTAAAAATCAGAGGTAGGAACGGTGACAACATCAGGACAAAGACGCTTCCAAACTAAATAAATGACACTGTATTAAAAAAAAGTTATCGCTATTCTTTATTGGTATTATAGTATGGGGATGGAAAAAAAACGAATTCAAGTGAGGATTGTTAAAATATGCATCAGTGGGATTTTTGGTATCAATTACTTTCACAAGAAATCAGGTTATCAAGTTGTGCGCAGTAGTGTTCTCTTGTATTTAGATTACTCATGGCCCGTGGCATTTCATTCTGACTTTTGTCCGAAGAGCTACTGCACACATATTGCAATTATAGTGTGATGAAAATAGCAATATTTGCCCGCTCAAAATTCAAGGATTTGTGGGTATGGTCCTTTGTGATTTATAATTTATTATAACTACTAAAATATACAACATTACGATGGCTATTCTAAATAGTCATGTTGTATATGTATATATATTTGGTTAAAATAAATTTGTGCTAAAATTTACAGTAACTAATGAAATATACAATATGACTATTTTAAATAGTCATGTTCTATTTTATTTGTAAGAATACATTATTCAGAAACGACAGTAAAGCAGTAATATGTTGAAGTAAATTCGAAGAATCACCGGTGTTACATGTAAATTGTAAACATTCACACATATTAATATGTATCTTTATGGAAGGTTTTCTTTATGACCGGAAACATTTTGTAATTGTTTTGCGACTTAAATGGGAAAAGAGTAATATTGTATTATGTAATTTTTTTTGGTTATCGTAAGTATTTATTTCCGATAACCAGAAGATCTTTTCTGTGTACAGGTACAAGTCATGTAATTTCAACACTTTATTTATTTTTAAATGCATTAAGTCCATTATTTTCTAGACCACAAAGGTATATTATTACTAAAAATGTGAGAAAATTGGAAATAGGCCTATTGGCTTTGAACTAGTAAGTTAGTAAGTAAGTAAGTAAGTAATTATTTATTATAGTGTCATTGTGCATGACATTTATATTATACAAAGTGTATGTTAAATAATCGTAATTTGCCCCAGACTTTAGTACATGATTGTCCGAAATTAAGTTTGCGCCTTAACGTTCATGTTCTACGGCTCTGAGAGTTACCTAACCTAACGAACTGATGTACATTAACAATGATTTAGTTAATTTCAATTACTTACATTTTGCGATCAATTTATTAATCTGTTAAAAGAGAGATGTAAGTATAAACAATAAAATACTTTCTTTGGTGATTCATGCGGGTTATGAAGGTAGCAATCACTATAGCAAAAATACACAACCCGCTATTTTATTTTATAACAAGATTCAGTAAATTATATCAATTTTTTTTTTATAGAAAGTCAATGAACTTCATTCCATTATTTTGATCATCCAGGTTAAAAGGACCTAGACACGATTTCAGATGAAAAATTCATTTTTGATTTTTATGTATAAAATACTTGTGTATTTTGAATGATTTGCCAAAATTGGAATGTTAGAAGTCATGTTACAAGCGAAATACAGAGGAAAGAAGTCGTTGTTACTGTATGTAAACACAGCTCGAGTCTTATATTTGTTAACAAATAATGCAAAATAAAGAAATTACCATCTATTTGACAAAACAACTTGTGGAAACAAGATAAACTCATTCAATGTGTTTATAAATAATTTTATCAACAACAAAATGCAACATTAGATTGAAACTTTTACCAATACAAGACATATTTAAACATACAAGACTCGAGCTTTATTTACAAAACACAGAATTTTAACCTATGTAACTCGCTTGTAACTCGATATTTGACTTTCAAATTAAAAACATCCATATTGACCATTCTAAGTATCTATACTTATAAATTAAGACATTTTGCCAATAAACTTCGAAATGCCTGCACCCGAGTAACTGCTCACACATTTGGCATTTCAACACGTGTAAGTTGATGTCCGTAAGCTATAATTGAATTTTACCTGTTAAGTAATTATTGTAAGATAAATTAAAAACCTACTTTCATTTTCGATAAACCAGCCCGAAATAGCAATATGTGAGTAAGGTGGTGGACACGCTTTGGTGGATCAAAGTCAGTGGGAATTTGCATCAAAAAATATACTTACAATGAAATGATATTGAATGATTATGTAAAGAGTGAATATATATCCTGGGAACCTATTTCGGGTATACATAAGAATTGAGATTTGACAAATGTTGAATAAATAAAATGAACCAATTCGTTTCTTGAATGCGCGATTTTTGTTTTGATGAATAGAACTTTCCAGACCGGGGTAACCAAGAACGCGGTTTGACTAATTAACGTCATGGTGGAGTCACCATGCTTTGCGTAGGATACCTTGGATCGGACATCTGGTTAATACAAAAAAGTTAATAAATAAAATGGGCCAATAGACGCGATTTTATTTTTGATGGAAATAACTTTACAGAACAAGATGCCAAAAAAATGGTGTTGACTAATTAACACTATGGCGAAAAGTGCGTACATGTTTTTAAATAAGATATACATTTTTTATACCACGACAGATTGGTAGTAAACCTTACAAATTAATTTGTTGACAGTGTTTTATCTAAAATTCTTATTTTGGGCAATAATAAGTGAAATTTGACATAGAGAACAAAGTTCTAAAAAGAAATACCACGCATTATACACCCACACTCTGGTTTGAAATAAGATAATAGTCTAATTTTTTCCAGTCAGCTGCAACAAAAAGAATTAAGGCCACGTAAATGTTCATGTGCATACACTCCATTTCAGTTTAGATTTTCATCCCTGTCCTCTCCTCTAAATTTCCAGCCACGCAGTTGCTTTTTTATTTCAATTTTATAGAATATTTTAAGAAAAGCAATTAAGAAAAAATTCGGACACAGTACATGTACATAGAAAAATGAACAAAAAAAAAACTGGTTCAACATATTAATTAAGCATTGTATTATACTAATGTGAATTATTGTTAATTCCCGCGCTTGCGCGGGATATCATCTAGTTAAAATTTAGTCTTAATGAATTATAAGTTTCAAAACTGTTTCAAAACGTTGATGTTACATGATTTGTCCGCAAATTATTTATTTTGACTGCAAAACATTGATGTTCAAACAAACTTAATGGGACATAAAGGAAATATCTGGCTTTTTACTTATTAGAACTAAAAAAATTCCTAATATCTCTTGAATATTCTACGCTTTTTTCTGAAATAGTTGATCACATCTCGAAAATACAATTGCACATCGGTACCGGAAGTTTAAACAGCGGTCTTTAATTTGTCTGTTTCCCCCTTTTTTATGACTGTAATTTTCATACTTACGTAGGATATTGCAGAGATATCCAGATAGTCAAAACTCGGATCATGCACGTATTCCCCGGGAAAACGACCGGCGGTGGAGGTCCTCAGCTCACACAAATGAAGGTACTTGTTGAAATTGATAGACTCGCAGAGTTTTCGGGTGACGCATTCTTCGATGCAATGTTGAGGCCCCCGGACTGTCATATTGTAAAGGGTGTGTCCAACAAGTCGTTTGCTGAGAGTGAATTTGTTGTAGAAATTGGTCAGGGATCCTTCTGTTGGTACAACAAGGAGAAAAACGCCAACGACTAACATACTAGTCAGCGCCATGTTTTTATCTAAAACTTTCATCATTTATAAAACGGAGTATATTTTCTACTGTCCAGCTCTCTCGGAGAGAGGTTGTGTGTATGTCATTGCTCAAAAACATGTGGAAAAAATCATTATATTCTCAACTCATGATCCGAATGCTAGGTAGAGAATTACAATTAAAGGGAGGGACTTTAACTATTGATAGTTTACTCTCAACAGTTCTGTACTAAGTATACCTCCTGTTGGTTTTTGCTAAGTATTGTTTTCCAAAACCGGACTTTTCATGCTTTTAAATTGGTAAAGAATGTATACTAGTATATGAAGCCAAAGTTTTTTTTTTAGGTTGGCTAGCGAAGGAATAATTAACATTTGGAGTTCCAGAGAATTTTAATTAAGATCTACAAAGTCGCAGTCAAGTTGGAGTTTGACATAAATATTTAGCCAAAAATCGAAACCTTTAATCATTTGAAACAATATTTATGAATAAGGTATATTGCAAAATTCTATACATGTATTTTTGTTTAATTTTAATTTTGTTTCCGATTTCTCTAGCTATGTAAACATTTTTTCTGGTCCGTCAACCCAAATTTCCCGTAGAGCTGCAGGTCTGCAGCTAGATACATGTTAATGAAATATTATGCTAGAAAGATCATAATGAGGGAACAAGCAGAATGGCAATAATTATATGTATAAATCATTTGTGACTCTTTGTGTAAAACTGTAGTTCATCCGTTTTACAATACCAGATCGATCCAATCTACTCAGTTCATTAATTTTAAAACAGTGAATAACATGTTCGATCGAGAACTTACTCGAAGGGTGTCCTGCTAAAAAAAAATGTCAATTTCTTTATAACTGGCCTCATTCTCTCCACTATTTTTTATTTCGATCAAATTAATCACATTTTTAATGATAAAATTCATGGCCCATGCTGTTTGTTTTAAAGGTTAATAATTGAAGTTGAATTTATTATTAATTCGGGTGATAACAAATGTACAATGTTTTACTACTAATTGCTACTGTAAGTTCAAAATGACAATCATCAAAGAAGATGGGTGAATAAGGCGTGTAAACTGCCTATATGAGGATAGATAAGGTACTATAAAATTAAAATATCAACAAATCTCATAATTTCTTTCTACATTATTGAAAACAATGTATATTTACCATAACATCGATTTATAACCCTTAAATAAGTTAAATATTTGGAATAGGTTGATTCAAACTGGCGTATGCATGCCAAAACCTCCAAATAGTGTCATTTTTAGTACTTCAATGCCTTTTCTTTTATAGAGTGGGTCTGAGCTCCATATTTTTTTTCATAGTCTATATAAGGTTTAAATGAAATCAAACCGATTTCAATCAACGAAAACGTGGAGAGATGACCCACTATACTTTAAAAATGTCATTTTGTATCACAGCAATTGAACGTTTTAGAAAAATAATACAAGTCCGTAAATTCGTGGTTGAAGTCGCATATAGCATTTAACAATGGAGTTTTGTTGTGACTGAAATGGCTCAGTGGTTAGAGCAGCAGACATTAAGTAACATTATAAAGCTAGGGTTTTTAGGTTGTGGGTTCGATACTATCAAAACTTTAGAATTTATTTATTTTTTCTTACCGTTTGTTAAAATATTCAAAACTAAATATATTTAGAAATTGTACTTTTGTAAACATGTATTATAACATTATCTAGATAAGTATATTTAGTTGAAAAAAAATTAAATTTGAAATTGTATTTTACGACTAAACCAAATGGCATTTGCGCTATCTTGTTCCCCCATCTTCTTCCTACCCCCTGATTTTTATGCGCTGATGGGGAGCCCAAATGGTCTCACCAAGCAGCCATTCTTTAAAATTTAAAATGACCCTTTTAAAAGTGTAAGGCAACAATCAATCAAACAGTAGTATTTGTTGATCTAAACTAGTCTTAGTGGACCTTAGTCCTATCTGATCAATCTCTGAAACAGAGAATCAGCCCAGTGTTAAAAAAACTTTATAGGCATCCAGGTGTCTAGAGTTTTAGCGTACATGTATTTCGATCCCGAGGCGACGCTTCCCTATTTTTTAGAACCATCGCATAGTAAAGTAGCATCATATAATGAAGAATGTTTAAGTACCATCACATAATGTTAAAGTACCATCACGTAATGTTAAAGTACCATCACATAATGTTAAAGTACCATCACATAATGTTAAGTACCATCACGTAATGTCGAAGTATCATCACATAATGAATTTTATTCACATAAGGCAGTTGAGGCGTTCCATAATAAAATATTTAATGATGTTTTATTACAATATTCAAGGTTTCAGACTGTTGGCTAGGTTGTCAACATCCACATCTTTCCAGTCCGGATAAATCATGGGAAGGTCAGAGGTCAACTGGTCCACGATTGGCTTCAACAGGTCAAAGAGCAGGTGCGATCCTACCAGTGAAAGATGAAGGCCGTCAGACAATGTCTCCTGCCAATTCTGTTGGGGGAAAAAATACACAAGTGCTTAATTGCAGAACTCAACGGGTAAAATGTCGATTGATGGTCTTTAATATGGAATTAAGATATTATGTGAAATTTATCATTTAGAGCTACAGTTCTGCAGCCAATGCTCATTTGCCTTTTTAAAAAGACGAGCACGGATCTAGAGGGGGTCGGGGTCCGGACCCCTCCCTCCTGGAAAATACTAACTTGTTTATTTCACATAGAAATAATACCGAAAATAAACATTCCCCTCTTAGAAAAAATCTTGACCGGGCATCAAAAGGTAGCATCTTTATGTTTTGGGGTTCATTGTGTGTGTCAGAAAGCTGCGGCTTACTATGATATTGTATGGAAAGAAAATAGCTTGCCTGGTCGTATTTTTAAGAATTCATTTGCAAGTGGTATATACCACTGCATGGACATTCAATGTTATATCTTACTTCGCGCTTCATAATGCTGCCGTAGAAATCTACAGACTTTGTTCCGCATTCTTTTGCTGCATCTAGACAGGCGTCAGCATACTTCCCCGCGGTATGATTACATTTTGTAAAGACCTTATCTGAAAAATTGATGACTGTGTTAATCAAAAACAAAATGTTTTGTAGGTTTCAGGTACATTGTCGCATAAATTAACGAAGGTGTAATTATTTGGGTTAGAAGTTATTTTCTACCAGAGAGAGAGAGAGAGAGAGAGAGAGAGAGAGAGTAACTACTGTTAAGGAAGACAAACTACATCCATATACACGTGTTGTGTCTTAAAAGAAATCATTATAATGATTTGATCTCATTTGCAAAGAAAGAAGAATTTAAAGCATTCAAAACAACGGTTTGCTTCACTGGAAATATTACCGTTATCTAAGCAAAATTTCTTCCATGCCTTTTCATCACAGGCAGGTGGAGATATCAAAACAATTTTGTCCTTTGGAATACCAAAACCCTGCAGTGAAAAATGCGTTTGAGAAAGAAACCTTAACCAAAATGAGTTAATAAACTAGTACGGAAATTAAGTTACATGTAGGTAATAATCATTCGAAAACTAAAACAGCAGTTAGATGTTTAGGTGGTATGGGACACCTGTCGACATTAATGTGGATAATGTACATAATAATCAAAATGTTTAAAATTTTCAAACTTCACAGAATTTGACAAAAAAAATGTTTTAAAAATGTTTGGAAAGGTAAAAATTATTAAAGGCCCGGTCCAGCGGAATAATTCAAACTCATGACTTACAGATTCGTAGCAAACGACGTTATCCACTGCGCTACGCTGTTATGTTACAATTTCGAGTAAGAAAACATTTATAATGTTATACTTGGTTTTATTGTTTATTTCCACATAGACTTATAAATTGTTGTATTACTGATAGGATAGACTCAGATAAAGAATCAAGTAAACTATGATGATAATCATTACATTAAAAGTGTATATGTACCATCAACATTTCTACCATATCCTTTAAATCCTGTTTGTATTGAGGCAGTGGAACATGTTGAACTGTGTTCTCTGGTAAGTTGGAATCGTTGGCTCCAAGAAATATGGTGGCAAATGCAATATCTTGTGGGTTGAATTCTTTTAAAATATCGGGTAAAATAACCTTACACCATCTTGTATTGTAACCTGAAAAGCCGCGAGTTATGACGTCACATTTTCTGAAAGAACAAGAACTAAACAAATTAACTTACAGTAGAAAGTAACTTGTCAATAAAACATAAAATAAAGTTAATAAAATGTTTAATGTTTAAGAGCTTTTTCGGAAGATGTGTAATACGGAATAGTGAAGCGAAACAAAATTAAAAAATAAACCATCGTTGACTGAAAAATTGTAAGGTGATAATGTTCAGTGTATTCTCGCTGACATTCAATCATCGTTACACAGTTATTAATATAATAACAGGTTTGATAAACTACAACCTCATTTTTCACAACCGTGTATCAATAATTCTCAATCCTTCACCTTTGTAAGTGATCGGCTAAAAGGGCTGCATACGAACCATCCTTTGAAAATCCAAACTACAACAAACAAATATTATTCATTTATTGCAAGTTCTGCGCTTCGTACTTTTCAATTAATTACAGTTTTACTTTCATTTTAGTTTTTACTTCACATATTTAAACAATTGTTAAAATTTCGATAAATTAAATCTTTCTGACTTCGGTTTTGTACAGAAACTATTTTCTTACACAAGAGTTGACGATAATTATAATTGATATAGAACTTTTTGTTACCTCTCATTCTTTTTGATACGTTTTTGACCTTTCCAAAAATCTAACATATCAAGTTTGCTATATGAAGTAATGGTAGCCATACACTGTACCTGTGTCAGAGAGTCTCCGACAAGGAGGACCTTTTTCCACATGGATCTGGCGGGAGTTACACCGGCAGACATGATAACAACCAGTGCATATGGAGGACCATTCGGTCCAATTTTCTATTGTCAACCCAATTCCGTTCTATTCCAGATAAAAAAAAAAATGAGTGGCTTTAAAAAGCAAACTGAATTTATGACATTATTTTAGCTCACCTAAGCTTAAAGCTCAAGTGAGCTATTCTGATCACTTTTTGTCCGCTGAACTTGGCACAAAGGGTTGTTAGGTTAAGAGGATTCATGTTCGTTAAAATAAAGGGCTACACCCACTCTTTAGAGGAGATAATAAGGGATTAGTGTACATTTAAAAAAAAATCTTCTCAAAAACCAATTGGCCAGAAAATTTGTAACTTGTGTAGAAGCATCATTGGAAGTGTATTCAAGTTTGTTCAATTTATTATCTCCGGAAGTAGGGTGGGGCCGCAATAAGGGGATTTAGTACATAGAAATAGAAATAGAGAAACATCTTTGAAAATCTTCCCTTTCATAGTGAAAGAACAAAACTGGCTTGGTATTTAACATTAAAATATGTGGATAAAAGTCTAAATTGTCAATATAGTGTTATGCTACACTTGTAACTTGATAAGAGTTTATTGGATTCATGTTACAATATGAATGCTATTGTTGATCAGGTGAGCGATGTGGCTTCTTAGTCTCTTGTTTGTTTGTTTGTTTGTTTTTGTTTGTTTGGGTGTCTTTTTCCAAAGAAAAGATGGGGATTATCTTCGAAATGGATTCATGGATTGGAGTGGATGTTACAAAAAATAGATATAAAAGTGTTAATACTGCTTTTAAATGCCAAACGGAAATCTGTGTGGCTATTTATTTTAAAAGAACTACAGACAGAAAATCAGGGTAGAAATTTCAAAACGGCGACCTTTGGGGAACCTTGTTATTGATCCCCTACCGGTGAAACCGAGGTGGACTATTATAATAGTGTTTATCGTTGTCTGTCGCCCGGTTAATCTGTTTCAAGTTGAAATTTGTTTTCCAGACCTTTTTCGTTATGATTTGTTGAAATAATTTGAAACTTGTTACGTATTTTATAATAAGAAACAGATAAAGTTTGAGTTTTATTAAAATTGATCAACAGATGATGAAGAAATTAGACTCGTGTTTTTTAATAGCAAAAGGAATCATCTACATCTGAAAAAAAGAAATGTTTCTAACTTAAAGTGCATGTGTTAAAGACTCTAAAAAGATATATTTACATTCACTGTATATTATCCTAATCTTGACATTGGAAGTCTGTGTTCATATTGTAACTTGTAACTTATTTATTGTAACTTGTAACTTATTTAACCACCTTAATAAATGCACATGTACATGTATGTACTTATGTACTTTTGATAGTAATCTCATCTGAAATAGAAGTTTTTCCTTCAAGATTTCGGCACTATATTTTTTTTACCATAGAAGAGCACTAAACAACGTGTTATATGGTTGTTCCGTCTTATATTCATATCCCAGCAAAAGTGCGTATAGCATAGCTTTAAGATTATAACTATCATAATGAATGGTTATTTAAAACGAATAAACATTAGAAACTAATAAAAAGATAAGCATTGAAAGCTTATTTTTTGACACCGTCGGTCCAATAACATAACCAGGTTGTTCTGACAAATTATCATACATACATATGTAACGCGCGGTTTGATTATTTGCCTACACAGCCTCTTGTGTTATAGAGAATAAATCCAATATAATAGACGATATCCAAAAACATGCATTCAATGCTTTAAAAAACCAAGTGGTTTATAAAATAACATATTAATTGTGACTTGTTGGTTTATAAAAAGACCAAAAAAAATTATCAAGTACGTCTACTAGTATTTGGTATTACACATTCATATGATGCACATACATGTATATGTATCATTTACAAACGAATTCTGATGTAAATTAAGAATTATTTTTATGGTAAGTATGACCACTGCTTAAATGACTGTCATAAAGACAAGAAATATTGTGAAGACAGGGGAAAAAAACACCAAAATACAATCTTGTTAAGTCATAAGACATTGTTTGATCATGATTACACGGTCTGCAATATGTACATGCCTCAATGTGCCCCCCCCCCCGGATTTGCTTTTGTTAATAATCATAGATAAAATATATATTATTCTCTGGTGTTTTATCGGAAATGCATTGCATTTCTCATACTCAACTTTAGAATAACCTTACTTGAAATAAATGAAAATGGTAATAAGAAGTGTGATAGGTTGATAAAAATCACCAAAAGCACCCAGTGGTTTGCATATTACTACAACCAGAATGATTGGATGCTACATAATCACTGATCATACATTCATGTTTATATTTTAAGGGTCGGGTTTGTTATGACGGGTCTTGATTTGGGATCTATACAGCATTTTCAATTCGGAAAAACCTTCTACGTGTTCAAATCGCACTGTGACGCCATATTAAGCTTTACAAGCATTAAGTTCATCGCTTTATCAATATCTTTATTTCCAGTGTTTATGTAATAAAATATAAATGGACGGCCGTAGAGAATATTTCGTTCCTCTTGAAAGAATCCGTTCATTGTTTGATCATGATTACACGGTGCATATAATTTATTGATACCCCTTTTCTCATTGGATATATAGGTATTTAACAAATGTTCTTATATTAATATTGAACTTTAAACGTATTAAATCAAGAGGAAGCCATTTTATTTAAATCTTCTAGAGTTAGTTTGGAGAATAGACCAAAGTCGTGTATTGAATTGATTGGATATCGACAATGTCATGAATTCCCAAATGATTTTTGTCAAGCCGTTTTTCTGTTTGTTATTGTTGCTTTTCATTTTGAACATTTAAGTTATTTCATCAATTAAAATCATTTATCACAATATTAAAAAAAACATGTAAAAATATTATTTATACCAAAGCCAAATTGTCAAAAAGTATATGTAGTGAATGAAAATAAAAATAAAACAAAACAAAACAAACGAAAAAAAACCCGTAAGTGCGTGTTTGCATAGTAAAGATATTTGTTTATTTGAAAGGTCGTGTTGTGTGAGAAGCTACATTTAGTAACAAACTAGGTATTCAATAATAATGCACTTTAATGGATTGGAAAATAACATAACACACTGATTGGATCTCTGGCCTTTAATCTCCATTGAACCAGATTCAGTATTTGAGTAAAATAATTTGTAAGAAAACCACTATTTCGCGGAAGTATGTAAGTTACGCAGAAATTAAAGTTCCCTTTCTGGACTAACTTTGCTTACCGGTGCTAAACTATTAAAGGGACATGGTGACGCACAAACCCATGATTTAGCAAATATCGAATTTTTACACGATTTCCACATATTTTATTTATAATATGAAAATGTGAACTTTTGAAAATTTACGATGTTCAAAAGTAAAAAAATCAAATTAAAAAGAGAAAAATAGAATTACACGTTGGGCCAACACATAAATATTGAGTTTTCCTTCCGCTTCATAGCCACGCAAGCGCAAGGGAATGTAAATACTCCAGAGTGGCATACATCATGAACCAGAAGCCTCTCATTGAAGCATTTCAATATCGAATTTTTACACGATTTCCACATATTTTATTTATAATATGAAAATGTGAACTTTTGAAAATTTACGATGTTCAAAAGTAAAAAAATCAAATTAAAAAGAGAAAAATAGAATTACACGTTGGGCCAACACATAAATATTGAGTTTTCCTTCCGCTTCATAGCCACGCAAGCGCAAGGGAATGTAAATACTCCAGAGTGGCATACATCATGAACCAGAAGCCTCTCATTGTCTTCAAGAACTAAATATTTATGAAGATGCATTTTCTATTAATGATATTTCTTACCACAGACATCGAATAGCTTGAAATTCAAATTCTTTTTTCAGTGTGTCAATCCCACTGTAACTATTTTTAGACAGAAATCGCAAACACGTGACACAATACCAATGTCCAAAACAACTCGGTTTGTTTACATGTGCATTTTCCGGATGAGTTTTAATGACTTGTAAATTGATAGGTGATAACTTATGATGCGTGAAACCTTTCGTTTGATGAAATTTTGAGTAGCTCTACTTATTTCTGTTGTCATAATCAAAAACTAAAACATATATTTTGAGTCACCGTGTCTCTTTAAATTAATAATACACGTATCTATTCATGACCTTGTGTGCCATTTACGTGGTTCATATCTTCTTTATATTATTTCTATTTTATATTATACTAAATACAACGTCGATTTTAGGTTTGAGCAAAAAATATATACAAGGTAATTGTTGAAGAACACGGACAAATAAGGAGTGTAAATTACTTGTAGCAGGACGGATAAAAAAGTAACTTTCACCTCACCCACCCCAATCCTACCTATAATTCTTTTCAAAATCTTTATTTAACGATATTAGTACAAACTTATATTCATATTCAAGATGTTTAATGATATTTATATCTTTAAAACAAAATCTAGGGTTTCAGTGTCATTAGCTGATGTTTTTTATCCATTATTCGGTATTCGCTCAATTATAGTCAAAATATTATATTATTAAAATAAAAATATATTATCTATTATCAAGATATTTTAATAATCTATATATTAGATATTCATTAAAAAGTACAAAATCTATTAAAAAGTACAAAGTCACGTCTTTTCAGCAATACTCTTGTTTGTGCTTGTATCTATAACAAAAACGATTAAAAATATTGTCATTTGTTTTTTTCTCTCTCAATATTTTCATTGATACTTATTGCGTAAGCCTTGCAACTCTTGAAAACCAATCCATAACGCAATTTAAGCACCTCTACGAGTTTTTTTTTTATATTTTCCATCTTACATTACCATTTTGATAAGAAATTAATATTAAACAATACGATCTTACCATATAAGTGAATGTTGAAGGTGATATTATTTGCCGTACTAGATATTATTTGCCGTACTAATACTATAATTTAGTATCTTAAGTGATTTCATTTTTGTCATTTTTGGGCACGTTTTATCAGAAAAAGGAAAAAAGGAAGGTGGTGTTACCCACTGCCCCTCACGAATTCTGATAGGTATTTTGAATGTAATAAGAGGTGATATAAATGTATAATACATGCTTTGAAAAACGATCTCTAACCGCAATTTTGGAAATTGTGATTTGAAAATGAAGATTAATTTTCATATTTTCTTCCTTTTATCTTTTCTTTTTCTTGTTTGTTTTTGGGAAACAATCAGGTCTTCCCCAACTTCTTTTGAAAAACAATACAACGTGCGTACGTACCTGATCTGATGTAATCTCAAGGATACTTTTCTACAATGCACATTGATCTCCTGATATTTTGTGGGTACATGTAGTTAGTGTTACATGTAAGTGTTGTTATAGAAATACATGTTAATTACCCACAGTGTATGTAAAAGTTTACAATCAAATCAAGTATTATCAAAATAAAATTAAACCAAGTTACGCAGTTTAAAATTGTATTTGCATGCATTTTCCCTATTATAATTTTGTATTGATAGACGATTTTCATTTTTTTTTTGGTACTTTTTTTCTTAGGATTGAAATGGCGTGTTCTCTAATGAAAATGAAATATTAATTATACTCAAAATATACACTTTTTATGCAGTATGTAATTTATTTTTCACACAGTTTGTAAAAAAATCCCAAGTGTATAGAGTGTCCTTTATAATAGATATCATTCTCATTTTATATCATAAGAACAGAATGATGGTGTCAAGTGTTCTTTTCATTGTGAAATTAAATCAAACTGATATATCGATATTCATCAAGATTTTATGTGTGTAAAAGTTCACGTTTTTTTCAATTATCACTACCGCTAAAGAAGGAAGTAGACTTTTTTTTAATCATTTGCCGATCCTTTCCGTTTAATACACACACTGAACAAAGGGATACTTTAAATACCTGAGGAGCCTTTTTTTTCATTCATAACAAGATGTAGATTTTTTTTTCGGGAATAACCTTAACACGTATGCTAGGCCAGAACAAGCAGAAGCACTGGACAGTAAATTTAACCTAAAGCCTTCCTGAATGTAACAAAAACGTAGGAACATTTCATTCATAAATTCTTTTCTCTATTTTTAGTCCATGTGAAATTTTCAAGATTATGTGTATAAATAATTATTGATATGTAATGGTTTCATCATTAATTTGTTCTCTTCCTTCATGTAAGGACTGCATATATTCAGCAATGAATCTCAAACTTTTCTTTGTAATGGTACGTTATATGAATTTATTTATGATCGTTAATTTAAGTTTATATTTCATTTACGGTTTCATTTATTCAGATTCATATCCGCTCATACACTGTAGAGCCGTTTTAATAAGACTATGAAATTTGATATGATGGTCGTTAATATTTATCTGACTTTTACCTGTACATTCGTTACCAGTGCATATTGCATTTAAGACCAGCGTCAAAAAAAGAGTTTCATGTCGAAAATTGAAGGTCTTGTTAATATAGCTCTAAAACTGGAAAGCTCGATAAACTGTTAGAAAGCTGTTTCAGTTTTTGTACAGTATCGTGGACTTAATGTAAATTCATTATTTTTACATGGAATGACGAGTTCACATATTTTTTTTTCAGACACTGAATTACCTTTCTCCAATAATGGCCATGGTGATAAGATGTAACCAGCCATTATCTCTAACGTATTCGAAGAATGAAAAAGACATCTACCAAGAAAGCAGATATATTTTGCCAAATACGCATGGAATCCGACCTGGAATTGGAACACTATACTCAATTGACGCAAATTTTATAAATATACAATACGTCAACCATTCCGAGAAAACAACATGTGAGGAACTGAACTCGTCTACTAGAAACAACTACCATATAACTCTGGCCGAATCGGCGTCGTGTCCGTGGTACTATCGAAAAAACATCGATGAAAATCGCGTTCCTCGTGAATTAATGGAAGCCAAGTGCGCATGTAGATGCAGCGTACATGGACCTAACTGCGCACGCGCGACTTGCCGAGAAGTGTATCGCTATGTGACGGTTCTCCGAAGAAGCAGTTGTACAGAGGTTGTTGAGGTGATCGAACCCATCTCGGTGGGATGCACGGAAGTACGTCATCAACCAAGGGGTAATCCTTTTAGATTAGACCAATGATGTTTCATTAACGGGAGGTGTTACGTTAGCTGATCTCGACCACTTTAGGTCTAAATAGTAATGGTGCAATATTGGATTTGCAATATACATGTACATTGTGTATTTATTGATATACATGTATTTTTTTTTTCATGTATTTATTTTTTATGCAATGTGCTCTCATCATGCAATTGAGAGTGTTTATGAATGTTTCTGAATTGCGCTTTATAAAATGTATTGTTTAATAATACACACGTATGTTTTACAAAATATTTTTTTACAAAGTTTACCCGCATGTAGCTTAATTATGATTTTCTCGTCTTATGTGCCAAAAGATTAAATATATCTTAATTTATATATTGGAGAATCTCGTGTCGTTTTACTGCCTCTTATAATGGAATAAAGCTAAAAGTGGGGAACTTCTTGTGACTATTTTTTTTTTTTACATTTTTATCGGCCGTTATGCTGTTACGCGTTTTCCTAATAATAGAACAACAATTGTAATACATTTTACTGATGAATTTGTTGTTTCATAAATTTTGATTTACTGGATGGGTATAATTACAAAGTTTATCATACGATTTTGAATGAATAATTTTTTTTTTCAGAAAACGTGAAGTTTATAAATTCAGTAAGCATATTATCAAAAATGTTGCGATTAACAAGGGGTGGATAGAGCAAAGCAGTCGTGCACGTTTTAATCCCTTAAATGTCACTTGATATGATTTATAGTACCCAAAACAAGTTGAAAAAACTTTTTTCTTTTTTTAGCGTAGATCCAGATATTTTGATCGACCAGTTAAATAAATGGTTACTTTCTAATATCGCTAAAATTCTGCGTACATATGTAATACATAATGCCCACTTTTACAAAAAAATCCATAAACGTGTAAGTTAAAAGTTTTACATACAAGAATATTTACGAGTAGCGGCTGCTGATTGGATTAAAAAGTGGGTTAAGTTCTTAATCACCGACATACACGTAGTAGAACATGTTTAAATTGTTTAATTTAAATATCTAATCTTCTGAGTTACTGATCGAATGATGTCACCGGTTCTACGTGCTATTCCTTTAACTTCTGAATTTCATAACCAAAACTTTCTTTGAAACTACTAGTACGGGGCATTTCTTGACCGAATTTAGGATATTACATATGTTGAGACGGCAACTTTACTGTTTAAAGCATTTCTTGCATTTCACAAGTCGAAGTAATCACGAATATTTTTTCAACATTTATAAACTAATGACAACAATCTCAAACCATGACTGCCAACGTTCAAAGTCAATGGTTTCTGATTCACATCGCTCTACATAAACCCTACATTTTTATACTGATCAAATTCAGTATGAAAAGGCCATTATTTTCAACATAATCTATGGGGTATTTTTTGCTGGTTTTTGTTTAAAAAAAACCAACAAAAACCCCCCCACGTCTCCCCTTCTCCCCTGGGTTTGAGATATCGGGGAAATCTATTAAGTAAATAAGTATGATGTTAGCTAGTCTATATGTCATATCAGTGTAATCATGTGGTTTTTCCAAAGAATCAATTTTTAATTTGATCTTGAAAATTCGAAAAATAGGTCAGGTAAAAATTTCTTTGTAGGGTTCAGCTATGTTTTTCATCATCTACATACATGTATGGTAGAAGTCCTTATATTTAAGGTTTAATGTTATGACTTGGATAATATTTTTAGGTCACCTGAGTCACTCGGGTGACTTTCTGAAATTAGTTTTCGTCCGTCAACGTGCGTCTTGCGGTATGCGTCGTCCGTCAACAATTTTACATTTTTAACTTCTTCTTAAAAACTACAAGGCCAATTTTTTAGTGGAAAGCATTTCTATTGTGAGAGGAATCAAAATTGTGAAATTCATGGCTCTACCACCCCGAAGTGCCATAGGCGGGGCCAAATATACAAAAAGCTAAATTTTCAAATATCTTCTTCTCTACTTCCATACATGTGGGGAAATACTTAGTAACTAAACGGATTGTAATAATGTCCATGAAGCCCTCTTCCAAAATTGTGAAATTCATGGCCCCTACATGTAGGTCAGGGGTTCAGGCCCTAGGGTAGAGCTAATATGGCCATATTGTAGAACTGTATTAAATCTTAGAAATTCTTAAATCATCTCTACTCCTATATATACATGTATTTGAGAAAAACTAAATGCATAGTTATGATGTCCATGAAGCCTTCTACCTACATGTAAATTGTGAAATTCATGACCCCTGAGACAGGGGTTCAGGCCCTAGGGTCGGAGCAATTTGGCCATATAGTAAAAATATATAAAATCGTAAAAAATCTCTTCTCTAATCCCATATATATTTGAGAAAAACGAAATGCAATTATGTCCATGAAACCCTTTACCAAAATTGTGAAATTCATGGTTTCTGGGTGAGGGGTTCGAGTCCTAGGGCAGGCCCAATGTGGCCACATAGTGAAATTGCATTGATTTAATATTTTCCTCTGTACTATCACAGTTGTGATCGATAAAGTCATGCATTGTTATTATGTCCATTATGTCCTGATGTTAAATGGTTCCCAGCTTATGGGGCAGAAGTTGAGGCGGGGTATTATGACCATTTTGAACATGTATTTTTATTTAGGGTAATTATTGTGTGTCATTCATTAACAATTTAAACTTCATCTTGAAAACTACATGGTAAATTGTCGCTTGGCAAATTGAATTGATGTGTTCTATTTTAGGAAATCTACTTTACTTTGAAAAATCTTCTTCTCTACTCCCACACATCTAAAACAACATGAATTCATAATTATGGAGACCAGGAAGCCCTCTACCAAAAATTGTAAATTTCATACCCCCCTCGGAAGGGGTTTTGACTCAAGAGTGGGGCCAAAATAGTCATATAGTGTTAAATTAATTCATATAATGGGTATCGGCGGGCTGTATATTATTTTAAAATTTGTAATTATTTTATTCAGCTCTTGAATTTTAATGAAAGAAATAAGTACATATTTAGAAAAGAGAATGAATGAAGATGTCTATCAAAATTAAAGATAACATGAAAGCCTTTGACAAGAGTTTGGGTATGGGGTGTAACAGTTAATTGAGTTATCTTCCCTTGCTTGTTCATATTTAATAATTAATCATTGTAAAATAATGTAATTAAGAAGTTAAAATATTAAAAGAGTTAAGTTTTTATTTATTTAAAACAAAACAACCAAAACACTTTTTTAAAGTTTCTAAATAAACAGTAGATTTGTTAATAGTACAAAAGTAAAAATTGGCTAGCCAAAAATACTATAGAGAGCGGTATTGCACAACAACTTTTGAATAAATGCCAGATGGTGTCATAGAATGAATGGGTGATAACTGAATAGGTCAAACAAATGAGAAATGATATAACAAATAACTTATCAGTGGTTTTTGTTTTCGTATAAATGTCTTAAGGCTAGCATTTTTTTTTATTTTTAGGTTTACGTAATAGTTTTCAAAATAGTTGGGGAGGAGGACAGAAAAAAAAAATAAGTTCGAAAAATTTCTCCGTCGAGAAAAAAATAATAATAAAATAATTTTTCAACAACATTTTTTTTAATTTTTAAAATAAGAACACATGTCAAGAAGCTGCCATTTTATAAATATATGAGTACTTTTGGTTGTTGATGATGTTCTTTTCATAACATATTTTATCCATGGCCACTGAAAATGTGTGTTAATATATTGTATATATATGCATGTATAAAAAAGAAGGGTTTATTTTTTTAATATATATGCAAGCACATATTGTACATTTACATTAAGGCCAAAAAAATTAAGGGACTTCTCCCTTGTAGAAAAATAGGGGGAAGTTTGAGAAATCATTTACATGTATTTGATTAAGTTTACAATGCTATTCACAAATTTAAAACTTGTAATTAATTTTTAAATATTGTCTCTGAAAATAAATTGGATTAGAAGCATGTCCCTAAATGTCAGTAAAAAATCTAACAATTTTTGGAAAAATTTTAAAAAGCTGATCTAATTTGTAAAATTTCATTTATTTAGTGTAATTATAACTTTAATGAAGGAAATGTTTCGTTATTATGTTAGCTAAATGACAAATAAATTCATTCTCTTTACTTCAGTCATAGGACTCCTGTGCTTTAGTGTGTTTAGGGTTATTAGTCCAACCCTATGACACACTTACAACCGTTATTTAGAGGATCTATTTCCAAACGGTTAAATTATGATTATTTTAGTATTTATTTTGCTGTGAAAATGTCTTTTAAATTAGTAACTTATCATTTTCTTGCCAATGAGGTTAATAACGGAATTGTGAACTCAGAAAAAGACTTCCCTTTCTTGAGGAAATTCTGGCTAAGTTGCCGATCACAAAACTTAATAGTCGTAAACTGTAGGGTTGAGCGAAAGCAAACAGGAGTAGGCCCTATAACTATTTTTTGGTAACTTCTAGTGCCCGTGACTTAATTGATCGGAAAGAACTCGGTGTTTTTAATCAATACATGAACAACAATAATTTTGACTACATCAATATGCATCAAGATTTATTTTTATTTTTACCAGAAAGAAAATATCGGGTCGGGGGAAAAAATAAAATTATGAGCTAGTTCAGGACCTTTTATTTTTATTTCAATTTTTTAAAAAATTGTGTCGTTTGTAAACCGAAATTTCAAAAAATACTGGCCTAAGGGGGAGATTGTATGATATCTATGAGCCAATGTTCACTAGTAATGCCCCCGCTCTGATGTGAATATGAAAAAATAAGCAAAGTCGACATTTAACAGGAAGTTGACATCCGATTGGTACAAAAATGGATACCATTATATATGGCATGCCTAAACAAAGAGTGTTAAAATTTCAAATATCTGTGAGTAATAGTTGCTGGAAATCTTTTTTGGAAAATTAAGGCTAAAAATACAGTACCGATCAGACCCAACCAACCAGAAAGTAAACCCAAACTAAAACCTGGGTTTACTTTCTGGGTTTACTCCAGGTTTACTAGAGTGGAGAAGAAGAAGAATACCCCTGATAGCAGACGCTAACTGTGTATTCGGAATATATACGGGGCAGGAATTACAGGCAGTAGGATGGTAAGATAAAAGACGGGTCTGCTTCACGCTTCAGTGCGTACAGTTGACCTCAAAAGCAATTTCAAGTAAACCCAAAGTAAACCCCGCGTGGACCGAAATTTTCAAAAAGTAAACCCCAAGTAAACCCCAAAAGAAAACCCGGGCTTTAGTTGGTGTTTACTCTGGTCTGATCGGTACTGTAAACAGAAGTCGTCATTTACCAGGACGTTGACGTCCGATTGGTACAAAAATAGATACCATCATATGGCATGCCGTAACAAAGAGTGTGTTAAAATTTGAACCATCTGCAATGAATGGTTGCTGAGATATCTTAGACAAAAGGACCTGGGGGAATAAGCCGAAGCATATGCCAACAACCCTATCACTAGTATGTTTCAAATGACTATCACGCATTTAATATAATATGTGTATTAACATCAAATATTTACATTTTTCAGCGTCTTTGCTTGCGATAACACTACGTATCGATCTTGTACAATACAATTCAATAAATTCAAATGACGTAAAAATCGTGTGCAAATGAGATTTGCTTAATATATATATATTAAAATATTTAATTGTACATGTACAATTCTTGAAAATTATATAAATATAAGTAATAGGGAATCATTTCTTGAATATTATGAGGTTATAATTTCGGTCAGGCGTGATCAAATCTATAATCATAGAGCCTTTCGGACTTATTGGATTTGATCACGCCCGACAAAAAATATCACCTCATAATACTCAAAGAATGATTCCTAATTCCTTAAATAACGCAATTTTAATTTCTTTACGGTAATATAAATATAGATATAACAAATTACTACACGATTCTGAATCATTAGAATAGAACACCTCCTTCAACATACCTATGTTCGAAGAACTCCTCGAACCGCTACACCATGCAATCACATGTTCGAATGCATTTAAAGCTGCTTGGTCCGACTTTATATCAAATCTTGTGTATGTTTTTCAACGATGGTTATGCTAAGTACAGTAAAGATCAGACCCAAGCTTACACCAGAGTAAACCCCAACTAAACCCCGGTTTACTTTTGGAGTTTACTTGGGGTTTACTCTGGGTCTGCTTTTTGAAAATTTGGGTCCACTCGGGGTTTACTTTGGGTTTACTCGGTAATTGCTTTTGGGTTTTGAACATATTGAACTGTACGTACTGAAGTGTGAAGCAAACCCGTTTTTTATCTTACCATCCTACTGCCTGTAATTATTGCCCCTTCTATATTCTGAATACATATGTAGCGTCTGGTACATGTATACTTCCGATCGAGGTTTACTTTCTGTGTCTACTCTGGGTTTACTCCGGGTCCACTCTAGTAAACCCGGCGTAAACCCAAAATGTAAACCCAGGGTTTAGTTGGGGTTTACTTTCTGTTAGGTTGTGTCTGATCGGTACTGTATAATAATAGACATTGTAGTAGATTTCCCGGTCAACTGAGCCAAATTTCAATGAAAAAAATTATGTACAAAATTTGTACAAAATTTGTTAACAAAACAAACGACATAAAAGGGAATCGCGTTCTTTCGCCTCATGTTAAAATTCACCCCTGACGTCGAGACCTTACGACTTCGACATCACTATAAATAAAGGTCATAATGTTCAGGTAAATTAACAAGAGGCCAATAGGCCTTGACGGTCACCTGAGTAACATAACCCATACACAAACTTGTCAAGGAGTCTCATATATGCATTTAATTAAGTTTTATTCTGGAATAGAACATTTTTTAATTTGTAATGACGACCACCTCCCTGCCTGAAATCTTTCAAAAAGGACTATTAAACCGTTTTCAAGATATTTGGGCACTACCTGTTTGAGGGGGGTCAGGACCACCCCCAGGGCCCATGACCTACATACCATATAATGCCCCTTGACACAAGGAACAAGAATATATATGGTTTAGGGGTGGGGATCTCAACCGTTTTCAAGTTATTTGGGCCCTTCCTGTTTGAGGGGGGTCAGGACCATCCTTGAGGCCCATGACCTACATACCATTTGATGGCCCTTAACACAAGGAACAAGAATATATATGGTTTAGGGGTTGGGATATTAATCGTTTTCAAGATATTTGTGCACTTCCTGTTTGAGAGGGGGTCAGGACCAGCCCCAGGGCCCATAACCTTCATACTATTTGATGGCCCTTAACACAGGGAACAAGAATATATATGGTTTAGGGGTGGGGATATTAACCGTTTTCAAGATAATCTGGCACTTCCTGTTTGAGGTGAGACAGGACCATCCCCGGGGCTCATGACCTACATACTATTTAATGCCACTTAACACAAGGACATCATATCCATGCCTTTAGTTTTTCACAAATATAATTATATACAGGAGAAGAGAAGAAGATTTTCTAAGATTTAATACATTTTTACTATATGGCCATATTGGCCCCACCCTAGTGCCTAAACACCTGTCCCAGGAGTCATAAATTTCACAATTTAGGTAGAAGACTTCATGTACATCATATCCAGGCCTTTAATTTTTCACAAATATATATGGGAGTAGAGAAGATGATTTTCTAAAATATAATACATTTTTACTATATGGCCATTTTGGCCCCACCCTAGAGCCTGAACCCCTGACCCAGAGACCATAAATTTCACAATTTTGGTAAAGGGCTTCATGGACATCATAACCATGCATTTAGTTTTTAACAAATATCTATGGGAGTAGAGAAGAAGATTTTCTAAGATTTAATACATTTTTACTTTATGACCATATTGGCCCCACCCTAGAGCCTGAACCCCTGACCCAGCGGCCATGAATTTCACAATTTTGGTAGAGGGCTTCATGGACATCATATCCATGCATTTAGTTTTTAACAAATATCTATGGGAGTAGAGAAGAAGATTTTCTAAGATTTAATACATGTTTACTATATGGCCATATTGGCCCCACCCTAGGGCCTGAACCCCTGACCCAGGGGCCATAAATTTCACAATTTTTGTAGAGGGCTTCATGGACATTATAACCATGCATTTAGTTTATAACAAATATCTATGGGAGTAGAGGAGAAGATTTTCTAAGATTTAATACATTTTTACTTTATGACCATATTGGCCCCACCCTAGAGCCTGAACCCCTGACCCAGCGGCCATGAATTTCACAATTTTGGTAGAGGGCTTCATGGACATCATACCCATGCATTTAGTTTTTAACAAATATCTATGGGAGTAGAGAAGAAGATTTTCTAAGATTTAATACATGTTTACTATATGGCCATATTGGCCCCACCCTAGGGCCTGAACCCCTGACCCAGGGGCCATAAATTTCACAATTTTTGCAGAGGGCTTCATGGACATTATAATCATGCATTTAGTTTATAACAAATATCTATGGGAGTAGAGGAGAAGATTTTCTAAGATTTAATACATTTTTACTATATGACCATATTGGCCCCACCCTAGAGCCTGAACCCCTGACCCAGGTGCCATGAATTTCACAATTTTGGTAGAGGGCTTCATGGACATCATAACCATGCAATCAGTTTTTTCCTCACATGTGTGGGAGTAGAGAAGAAGATTTTTGAAAATTTGGCTGTTTTTTGCATATTTGGCCCCACCTGTGGCACCCTGGGGTGGTAGAGCCACCAATTTCACAATTTACATTCCTCTTACCATAGAGATGCTTCACACCAAAAATGTGAACAATTGGCCTTGTAGTTTTTAAGAAGTAAAAAATGTAAATTGTTAACGCACGACGCACGACGCACGTCGCACGACGCACGACGCACGACGACGGACGAAAACAGATAGCAATAGGTCACCTGAGTTTACTCAGGTGACCTAAAAATAAACATATGTACATTTTGTTCGCAAATATTTCTTAAGTTTGCTTTGTTTACAATCGAAAACATAACATGAGGGTTGAATAAATCCAATCATCTGGGGGACGAAACCAACCGGTTCCCTTTTCTAAACATTCCCATGATGCATTCGTTTGTCCAAATAGAAATTATTTTTATTTACTTTAAAAGGAGACCGATTCTGCTGGTGTAAATAGGAGAAAGTCAAAAACTTTCTAAGATAATTTGCTTGCATGGAAAATTATTTGATACTGTAAAAACCAAAAAGTCGGACCAAGCAGCTTTATATAACAAACTTAATATAGTACTGCGCAAACATAATTCGGTCTTGGCCATTTGATGGCCATCTTGGAAATTGAAGGAAGAAAACTTGCTTTTTACTATAGAGTGGGTCTTGGTGCCATTTATTTAAAAATTGAAAAAGATATACATTTACTTTACAAGTTTTTTTCAGTATACGTTCTTAAATAAATGGTATGATGACCCACACTATAAAAAAACTATGGTCTGAACATCCAATTTTATAAGCATTTTGTTGCTCAATTAGAATATACATATGTTGATGTCTAAATATCAGCTAAATTTAAAGTCAATAAGTTAAGGTTTTGGCGATACTGAATGCAAATGATTACATAATTATGTTTAAAAAGTGTAACAAAGGTGATATTTGTAAGACAAAAATTGTGGGTTTTTCAATTAGACTTAGTGATATTATGCCTCCGCTTATTCCCCCACGTTCCTTGTTTGAAATTTAAAATGAAATAAACAAAAGTCGTTATTCAACAGGAAGTGGAGGTTCGATTGGTACAAAAATGAACCATATGGCATGCCTTAAAATCGAGTGTCAAAATTTCAAGAATCTGCGATGAATAGTTGCTGAAAAAATGCGACAGAAATTTTTGTTACGGACAGACAGACAGACAGACAGACAGACAGACAGACAAGGGTAAAACAGCATACCCCCTCTCCTTCGGGCGGGAATTTATTATGATTTGAATTAAATTGAATCTTGCACATATCAGGTAACTGATGTCAAAGTTTGGATATTAAGGTTGGCTGTTGGGTTATCGAGAAGAAATTTTGTACCAGCCACACTATTTTCATTCTTTATTTTTATGTAATATTTCCCCGTAAGACGAGACGTGCTGCCCTTCTAATTAGAAAAAGCTAAAACAAAAAATACATTTAATCAAGATTGCATTTGAATGTAGCTTGGTATGGTTTTAATGAACCCAACAGTTCTACAGAAGATAAATTTGTTCACAAAAGCTCACTTAAATATTTGGCTCAGGTGAGTTGATTCATGTTTAAAGATGTACCTACACAATCATAACACTACAAAACTCGATGAAGTACATAAAGTGAAGTTATTCTGCTTAAAATACATGTATAGTAATTTGTCCATTTGAGGAACAGAAATTTTAAAACAAAATTTTTGAAATATTTGAACAGCACTCTGAAAAATAAATCGTTTATCCCGAACATAGCATTAGAATCTGCTCTTTTAGTCAAGGTAAGTGCTGGCACGATAAAACACCAGAATACTCTATTTTGGAAATGGCACGATGAAGAACCCTTATGATTAATTGGCACTTTAAGTGTCTATCTTATGTGTACAATTCACGTTTGTGAACAGAATCCAGTGGTACTTTCGACTGCTTGAGAAACGATGACCAAGCAATTAATCATACAATTAAAAATATTCTTTTAATAGTTTCATAATTAGATATTCGTAATCCAGGTTTTCTATAGTGTTTTGGTAAGGTAAAGAAAGCTGCTGACACGACGAAGAAGGCTCTCTATCAAATACATGTTTCATCTAAAAAATATATCAGACACTAATTAAGCAGTATCCAATATTTTGAAAATTTATACAGCTTAACTTTTATGTCTGCAATGGGTTTTTTTTCAACAGATGCTGCACTTTTTTGCATCTTTTTGTGATAATCAGACATGGATGGTCCAAAACACTGAAGATGTAAACATCTGTCCCAACTTGACCAACGGGCAATTCTTGAGTCTCTGTTCGGCTAAATTATGTTGATGGAAATTAGAAATAACGTAGAACACACGTGCTGTAGTAAAACATAAAGAACCAACATGAGTAAATTCCAGATCACTGATGAGGATTAACAAATCTTAGAATAATGTAAACATGGTCAAATACAAAACATCCTGACTGGTTATAGAGTTACCATGTTAACAAAAATGAAAACTGCAAGTGCACAAAAAAGTAATTACAATTGCTGCAGAATAAATGAACGTTACACATTGTTAATCTTGGTACGCCAGTTTACAACTAAATCTTTTGGAGTTGATGGTTAATGTCCACCATGTAAGACGTTTGCGTTGCCACGGTAATCGTGTGTGTTTACTGGGTCACCATCAGAGATTCATTTGTGGATCCTTGTGGAGTGATTCTGTATTTACAAAAAAATGAGTTAATTTTCAATTTGTAGCAGTACTCGTTCTACTAAATCTCCGTCGATATTGAATACGCACCTACAAAAGTGAGAAACATGGCATTTTGGATGGTACAGCGATCTCTATGTGTACCCGATGACATGCCTTTGGTGGAGAATTTAGTGGATGCACTGGTAGAGCGGAAGGTTCGTTCTGCACGCGTCTTCAACCAGATTAGGCCTTGCAGATTTTCTCGGGTGCTTCGTCAAGATATGGCCACTATAGGATATATTCTTCATCTTAACAATACTAATGTGGCCAAAAATGAAGTTCAGTCATTACTTTATTACGTAGACGTTTAAATCTAACAACGAAATATTGATGGTAAAATTGAGTTTGGAAGACATGTGCCTAGTTTTGTTGTTTTTTTTAAAAAACACCTAGCCATTTGCCTTAACAAGCTTGACTTTGTACCTCGCATTCTCTGTAAATGAAGGTCTGCAAACTGTTTCCTAAATAATCCAGTGAAATTTTTGTACTAAATCTTCATCAACAAGAGCTGTTGGCACATCAATATTAAAATGCGATGTTTTTTATTCTGTTTGTATGTTTGTTAGAAGATTTACTACATCAGTCCGGTAAACGTCTTCCGATTTCTACGAAGCTTTCACAACTACAGTGATCCTGCACAAAATAGGTTATTTTGCAACAATTGATAAGTTATCTAGAATGTAGGAATGTCTGACTGAGTGCCGAGGAAGGTACTGCTAATAAAATGGTTTCTGTAACCTAATGGTTTCATGCAAACAACACAGTTTTGTACAATTGTTAAACGTCGTACGTAGCCATTGCAAATAGTATCTTATATCGGTTCCAATTCTGAGTTTTTTAAGACTTGTTTTTGCCGATAATTGATAAAACACTAATAAAATTACACGTGCGTTTGAAATTATGTTAATTATTATTTAAAACATAAAATAAATTTTTATATATATATATACATGTATCTGTCCCGATTTATCGGTATTAAAGCACAACACATAGGGCCCATAGTTTTATAAAGTACATGTTCACATATTGCAGATACAAATAACACCCCTTTTCCCAGCATATTCATTTTATTCACAATAATATTGCACGTGTGGCTTCTTGCAATTTAGGCAGAAAATGATTCATTTTGAATGAAGATTTAGACCTGGAAAAATTAAATGCACAAGTTTAAGCAATAACTATTTACAAATACTTCACCCAAATGGTGTACAGTCATACTAGTACGTCTCGCTCAGCACCTTGTAACATTTTATTTATATTGTGCACTTTTAATACGTCCAACTCTGAAGGATTTTAATTTCTATCATGCATGAAACATTTTGAGATTACATGAGAATTAAATCTTTCTTTAATAAAGATCTATTCTCAATTTGGATAGAATCAAACTCTGGAAGCAGTGAAATTCTATGTCCAAATTTTAAAATACAATGGACAAACGAGGACTCCAATGTATTAGGAAATATTTACATTCTACTGTGTTTTTCCATTAAATTCTGTGATCTTTAAATGCCTCTAAATGCAACAAGTAATCACTGGGTACTCAAAGGTTAAAATGACGAGTTTTATTATGACGTTGAACGCTGTAAATTGCAACGTCACAAACGAAAATCAAAGTTCACGCTTGCGGCTGTTACTGTGGCTCTTCCATTAATATTAACTTACCCTTAGGATAAGATAGAAATTTTAAGGTATGAATCATATTTGCAGACAAGGCAAGAAGTTAAAAAAATGTAAATATAAGCAGTAAATCATGATTTTTTGAAGTATACACTCTCATAACTGCAGCGATGTGTGCATACAAATTTTCATAACGCGCTAACGCGCGTTACTCAATTTGTATGCACACACCGCTGCAGTTATGAGAGTGTATACTTCAAAAAATTATGATTCAATGCTATATTAAATTTAACTCAAGTCTCACTAATATTACAGAAATAAACTTTAAACCAGAACTCACATTAATTATCAAAGAAATAAATAACTGGAATAAAAGACAGTTGACCCCTTTAGGAAAAATAACGGTCATAAAACCACTTTTATTACCCAAATTGACCCATCTGTTTATAACATTGCCTACACCATCTAAACAATAGATGACACAACTTGAAAAACTATTTTTTCAATTTATCTGGAATGGAAAAAATGATAAAGTGTTAATAACATTAATAATTTAGAAATATACTGATGGGGGACTCCAAATGGTGCACTTGGTGCATATTGATGATTCATTCTGTTGGAAAGCAATGATATATAATGCACTTTTTAAATGCACAAAAGACAGTAAACTGCTTTGGCTGAAATATAATTTAAATACTTTACCGAATTTTAGGAACAAATATATATTTATTCAATTGTAAAATAACTAACAAGAACAAATTAATGTATACTAGCGGAAAAAAGAAACTGTGCAGTATAATTTTTCTTTATCTATTGTTCGTATTTATAAAATTTAAACAATCGAAAATGGTGTTGTTTTTGACAATATCGGATGGTAACCGTCCGGGTGCACGGACTTTTTCATGGTTAGTGACCACCTGTTGTTTATTGAAGAATTTGTATGCACGAGTTTTACGGGCCAATACTGTTTGGAATAAGAACTGTAAAGGATTTTTGTTAAGGAAATCACTTTAGTTTCAAGAAAATTTACCCCCATGTCATGCCACGACTTAACGAAAACCAACGTAATCGTGCTGTTTGGATGCTGCAAGCTGGAATGGCACAAAATACTGTAGCAAGACACTTTGGAGTTCATCGGAACACCATCAAGTCATTATGGAGACGTTTTCAACAATCTGGCAACACCCAGGATTGACCGCGCTCTGGGCGACTTCATGTGACGTCACGTCAACAGGACAACCACATTAGACTTGTGCATCTGAGAAATCGTTTCCAGACAGCAAGTTTGACTGCCCGTAGCATTCCAGGGCTTCGACCAATTAGTTCAAGAACTGTGCGTAATCGTCTGCGCGAGCAAAACATCAGACCATGACATCCAGCGGTGCGCCCAGTACTGCTTCAACGTCATCGTATCGCCAGACTAGCGTGGTCCACACGACATCTGCGATTTAGAATACAGGATTGGGCCAATATTCTGTTAACTGATGAATCCAGATTTCATTTGGAGAGCAGTGACGGCCGTTTTAGGGTGTATCGTCGCGTTGGGGAGCGTTACCAGGACGCTTGTGTTGTGCAACGTCGACAATTTGGTGGAGGTAGCGTTATGGTGTGGGGAGGAATATCAGCACGTAGAAGGACCCCTCTACAAATTGTCAATGGAAATCTCACCAGCGTACGCTATCGAGATGAAATTATTCAGCGTCATGTGATACCCTTCATACAGAGACATTAAAATCACATTACTCTGCAGCAAGACAACGCAAGGCCACACGTTGCATGTGTAGTCAGGGACTTGTTTATTCAACAGAATGTCGATGTCTTGCCTTGGCCAGCTGTTTTCCCCGATTTGTCGCCGATCGAGCACGTCTGGGATGAAATGTAAAGACGTTTACGCCGTTGACTAAATCAGCCAGCGACATTGGCTGATTTAGGCTAGGCTTTAACCACCATCTGGAACAACATCCCTCAAGCATTTCTGAACACTTTAGTGGCATAAATGAAGCGTCGCTGTTAAGCATGCGTGACGCAAATGGTGGTCACACGCGTTATTTATTTTGTTAATTCAATTTTAAATAACAGTGACTTTCGAGTGTGCTGAAATTGACGTTATTCGACGTTGACATTAATGTGTTATGAGATGTTTGTTACGAATACATGTGTTAACAGTATTACAAAAAATAAAATTTGTTCATTGTAATTTTTAAATGTTTTTTCATATATTAAATAATGCAGTTTCTTTTTTCCGCTAGTATACATGAGGAACGGAAGATCTTTTTGTTGCTATAGCAACAAGAGTCTAGTTTACTATTATTAAGGTCTTTCGTTTCAAAGGAAGACCTTATTGTTTTTGCTTTGTTTCTTTTCCTCTATTATTATTATTATTATTAAGGTCTTCCGTTTCCAACGGATGACCTAATTGTTATTGCTTTGATTCTTTTCCTCTATTATTAAGGTCTTCCGTTTCCAACGGAAGACCTTATTTCTTTTCCTCTATCATTATTTTTTTCCTCCCACGTTTTCTCAAAAACGCTTCAGCCGATTTTCATGAAACTTTAAGATTTTATTTATGACAAAATTTGTAAGAAAATTTCACGAGATTTTTTTGGTCGTCACTTCCGGTTCCGAGATATTTAAGATTTTATGTTTTTGCTTGTTCACAATTTTTCTCCAAAAGTATTTAAGATTGAACTTTCAAATTTTCAGGGATGGTAGAAAGTGTCCTGCCGCAGTGCCCTTCGCATATCCGAATGTCCGCCGTAACTTACGGTCGTCACCGGAAGGAAACAAAAAAATCATTTTTCATTATTTTTGTTTTGAAATTTTTTAATGTTACACTTCGATAGAGACGCTTTAATTACTTCAGAATATGAAATTTGTTTTAAAATCGATCCACGCATTCTCGAGATTTTGGGCTCCAAAGTCCCGAAGCGAGAGTCCGCGTAGCTCAGTCGTTAGAGTGGTGGACTTGTGCCCAGGCGACCCGGGTTCAGTCCCCGAGTGCCGAATGTTTTTTCTTTCTGAATTGTGTTGTGTTTAACGATTTTATCTTTAAAATAATAGATTTTAATGTTTTTTGTTTTAATTTAATCATAAATCAAAATAATAGCGGGTTTTTTTAGTACAAATATCGAGCTCGTTTCAAACTACCGTTAATTTCTTGCTTTATGACAGTCTTGATTCTGTCAGCAGCTATCTAAATTCAGACGCTCATAGCATCGCCGGCATCAAAGTCATGCCGCCAAAACACTCCTGCAATACGACCGCATTAGAGCTCGCCGGGTCGATTTGCCGGCATCAAAGAAATGCCGTCATCTCAATGACTGTATGCACACAACATTTAGCGACTGCGGGTAGGAAATAACCGTTCTCCTAACAAAATACCCATGTTTCAATTATTTTATATGATTTTAAACGGAGAGTTGTTTAAAGTTTATCCACATACGTGAATGCAGTTATGCATGTATACATGCGTTTATTGACAAATGTTGTTAACAGATTATTTACATGTTTGAATTGTCAATGTACATTTACTTCCTTATTTCTCTCTCTCTTTCTCTCTCTCTCTCTCTCTCTCTCTCTCTCTCTCTCTCTCTCTCTCAGTCAAGTCATGAGCGGTGAATGTCTGAACTCCGCCTCTACGATGACATGTGGTGATAACGAACAGTGTTCAAACTCAAAAGTCCAAAGGAAAAGACACAAAAGACGATCAGAGTAAACACGGATCTAAACAATTCGTTGAAACTTTTCTGCAGTTGTAGCCTTGCTTATGCGTAGTTCTCTAATCTAGATTGAATACAGGGGTCAACCCAGAAAGATGTCGATTCTAAATATAAGGTGTATTCCAATAAGCAAAACATTCTCTCTCCCTCTCTCTCTCTCTCTCTCTCTCTCGCTCTCTCTCTCTCCATACTATTGAATAAAGTCATTCTAAACATAAGAATAATTTTAAATATTAGTATAAATAAGAAAAATAGTTGTTTTTCGACCCGCGGTAAGCTATTTTAACTATTTGTAATGCAGTTGCATCGTTGGAACCTGATTCACTGTTGTTGCGGCGGAATGTCTTTGATGACGGCGAAGTGACCGAGGATCGAAATACGTCACAATACGGATTTTACAATATTGGTTTGACTTTTACATAGCGTTTTGGATATCCTGTGTTGGTTTTGCTCTATATTAAAGAGTATTAAGAAATGGTAGAAAAGAACAACTATCTCTAAAGTCTTTTTTAAAGGTGTATTCAAACGGATGACCTCTTGTTGCTCGCAACGAGCGTCTAGTTATTTTTTTTTCTCCCACGTTTTCTCAAAAACGCTTCAAATTTGTAAGAAAATTACACGAGATTTTTTTGGTCGTCACTTCCGGTCCCGCGATATTAAAGATTTTATGTTTTTGTTTGTTCACAATTTTTCTCCGAAAATATTTAAGATATAACTTTCAAATTTTCAGGGATGGTAGAAAGTGTCCTGCCGCAGTGCCCTTTGCATATCAAAACGTCCGCCGTCACCGGAAGGAAACAAAAAAGTCATTTTTTAATTTGAAATTTTTCAATGTTATTATTCGATAGAGACGCTTTAATAACTTTAAAATATGAAATCCGTTTTAAAATCGATCCATGCATTCTCGAGATTTTGGGCTCCAAAGTCCTGAAGCGATAGTCCGCGTAGCTCAGTCGTTAGAGTGGTGGACTTGTGGCCAGGCGAACCGGGTTCGGTCCCCGAGTGCTGAATGTTTTTTCTTCCTTAATAATGTAAAGATTTATGATTTTATATTTAAAATGATAGATTTTACTTATTTCCAATTTAATTTTATCAAAAATCACAATAATAGCGACTTTTTAAGTATACTTAAAGTATAATTATATGTATATTGAAATTCGTGTAGAGGATTAAATGGAATTTGATGAAGTGTTAAGAAATGATAGAAAAGAACAACTATCCATATATTCTACTTTATTGTGCACTCAAACGGAAGACCTCTTGTTGCTCTTGTCGCAACGAGCGTCTGGTTTATTTTATTTTTATCAATTTTTCTCCTTAATTCATCATCCAAACACAAATTAACATGTACATGTATGCATAACTAAGATTGGAAATATTTTCAAAATGATAATTACTAGTGTATGATTTTCTAGACTTTGTACATTTTGAATGAGTGTGTGTGAATGAGTGTTTGTATGTTTGTCTTTGTCTCTTCATGTATTGTTCAATAATTTATAAAATGTGAAAAAAAAGATCTATTATCATAGCTATACGTATCACATTAGTAAAAAAAATCAATGTAACGTCTATCCTCTTTACATCTCCTTTAAATTTAATGTCTCTATTAATATATCTACTGTAGTATCTGAGAATCTAACTATTTGCAAAATCGACTGTTTTAATCTTAACTATAGCGTGTTTATGACACTAAGTGCTCTTTAGAATTCTCCTTAAATGTCTCTATTTTTTTATCTACTTCAGTTTCTGAGAATTCTAAATATTTTCAAAATAGACTGTTTTTAATCTTAATAGCGCTCTCGGATGTTTATTACACTAAGTGCTCTTCAGAACTTTGGTAAGAATAGTGTAAATAATTATTTAATTGACTATTTTTGCTTGCAGAATTTTTAATCAATGTACATTTCCAACTTTATCAATTCTTTTTATATAAGTTCGATTTTCTTTTTGAAAATTATTGATTAAATGAAAACCTGAGACAAGTTTCACAAAGTTTTTAAGATCTGGTTTATTTACAAGATACTTTTTCGAATGTGATTATGATTTTACTTATTTTCATGTATAACGATGACATATGTCACTGCAATAGCAACTTCGACTTAAGGTAGTCCATCCGTTACTGAGGTGAATTTAACAAGTTTGATTGATATAAACTACATCAAATACGTATTTTAAAACTATTTTGAGGCTGATATAAACCAAACTCGGGAGTATGTAATATTTGCACTTGGAACCTTTTTTAAAGAGTTGCCTGCCCCTTGCAAAGTTTAGGAAAAAATCAATGTCTAAACATATGTACGGTAAATTGTGAATTTTGTTTGGCATTTTCAAAGAGAGAAAAAGCTTTTTCATCTTTTTAATAAGAAATATGTGAGAAAATTATTTGTACTATAAAAATATATTTAAAAATGCATTTTCCATAGACTTCAATGTTAAATTAAAGATGTGATAAATTTGTTAATAAGCAAAAGTTTTAAAATTTTTAAAAATGAATCTTTATTATTTAATGAAACCCTTAAAATTAATTTTTTTTAAAATTAAATTAAAAGAATTTAGTAATCAAACTCACAGTCAATTAGATACGATATTTGATTGTTATGGATGGACTACCTTAATAGAATCTTACGAAACACTTAAAAGGTATTAAAGAGGAAAAACAAATCTTTAATTTAAAAAAAATATCACCTTTCTTCAACTATCATCTCAGGCGTAGTAATAATTCAGTAGTCTTTTTACCTCTTAATTTGAGAAAAATGATACTGAGAAGGATTGATTCAAATGCTTCTTTTGTAAGACAGGGTTTATAATCACATTAGCATATTAAATACAAAGCACATATTACATGAATGGATGAAACCTCTAAAATGACTTTGTCAACTGAAATATGATTTTTTTTCCCGAGAAAATATATTCTTCGATATGTAGCAAAAACCCATTTCGGATAACTGTGATAGATTAATGACCCTTTCATTCAATAGCAAAGATACATTTTATGGTAACATACAATAATTAAAAAATGCTAACTTATTATTTACATGTATATCAAGATGGTGCTTCTATTTTTCAATTATATAGTTATTATGCTAAAAATGAAATATATTCGTTTCAAAATAGAAGCAATTTGTTACCCCCCCCCCACTTTTTTTTTTAGCAAAATCCATTTTATGTATCGGTTTATAATCAACGCATTGCTATCCCTTTTAATGAACATCGATTTTATCATTCTCTCTAGATATACGGTAATGAAATAAGTTGTGTAATTCATGAACAATTGCATTACAACTAAACCTTTTTCATAAAATGATAGACAACTTTCAAAGTCATCACTTCATTTAAAGGTAGTCCATCCATAACTAAGGCGAATTTAACAATTTTGATTGATCTATACTACATCAAATAAGTATTTAAAAGCTATTATGAGGCTGACATAAACCAAACTCGGGTGTATGTATGTTGTAAATTAAATGAATTTTATGCTCTTAAATCTTTTTAAAAAGGTTGTCTGCCCTTTAGGAAAATTTAAAAAATCATTTTCTAAAATATGTATGTTAAATTATGAATTATTTTAGCATATTCGAAGAAAGGGAAAGCATTTGCAACTTTTTACCAAGAGAAATGTGAGAAAATTACTTGAACTAAAGAAATATATTTAATTTTTTCTCATTGACTGCAATGCTTCAACATATGATAAATTTATTGATACATGTATTAATTTTTTTTTAAGATTTCAAAGGTGAATATTTATTATTTAATTAACTCCTAAAAATCACACTAAGATTTTAGTGATCAAACTTGCAATCTATTAGATATGAAATATAATAGTTATGGATGGACTACCTTAAATAATCAATACTTGCTCACAATAAATCGTAGGAGCTTTACAGCGTCCGAGATCACAATTAACAATAAAAACATGGCGATAATTCCGACCCCCTAGTGAGCCAAGAGCTACGGCGAAAGGTCTGGTGTCAGCAATGCAATTCCTAGAGTTTCTGTAGGACGACAATCTTTTTTGGCTGATATAAGACTTTCGTGTGGTGACAGCGTCGCTGTTGGGATCGTTCTGTTTTCACTACATGGGCACAGACAAAGCACCTGCCCCGTCTCTTTTTGTATAATGGTTGTTGCTGTTTGCAGGGTGGTATATTGGTACGTTGAAACTGTAGATGGCGTGGCTGTTTCTGTTGTTATGTCTGTCGTTATAAGAACGATTTGAATTTTTTTTAAATAAAATGCTATCTATTAATGCCTTCGAGACATACATACTAGTATTTCATTAGGGGAAATATATTTGTGAATACTTATCTAAATCATACACGCCAAATAAAAATAATAATGATATGCCACAGTAGCGTGATATAAATTCCCACGTCGGAAGCTAAATAATGCCTTTCTTTATATTCCGCCATCTCATGATCAAACCGTCTTTCACAAAAGAATTATGTTACGTAAGAATCTTGCATGCAAATAGATCATTGTGTCCAAACGTTCCTACATGCAACTGCATTTACATTAAGAATATTTAATAAAAGTATTATCTTAATTTTGGCTGATATAAGACTTAAAGTGTAGTGACAGTGTCGCTGTTGGGATGGTTCTGTTTTCACTACAAGGGCACAGACAAAGCACCTGTCCCGTCTCTTTTTGTATGATGGTTGTGGTTGTTGCTGTTTGCAGGGTGGTATATTTGTACGTTGAAACTGTAGATGGCGTGGCTGTTTTTGTTGTTGTGTCTGTCGTTATAAGAACGAATTAAAATTATCTTTAAAGTAAAACGCCATTTTTAGGAAATCACACTTCGAAGAAATAAAGCTTTGCTAATGAAACATAAATCAAAAGAAATAGCCTGTAAAACTCATTAAAAATGAACCATTTTTGACATTTTTTTCTAATATGATGGCACGTTTTAATTAAAAAAATTAAACGCTTTGGTAATGAAACATTTATTAAAGGAAATAACCTGTAAATTCTTAGAGTAAAATCCATCTTTGACATTTTTTCCAATATAACTTAAATGGACTTTTTTCTGTTGAAATAAAGATCGTTTTTGTACAAAAAAAACAACAAAAACCCAAAAACATTTGACTTTACTAGCCGATATATTCGTAATAACTTGTTGAAATCATGCAGGGAAAACATAGAGGATTGGTTATTTGCCCGAACATGGCATTGAATAGTTAAAATTTAATTTCCGCATCGAAAGCTTACTAATAACTTTCTTTTTTAATCCGGCATCTCATACCATCTTTCACAAAAGAACCATGATACTTAAGAATCTTGCATGAAAAAATATCATTGTGTCCAAATTTCTATATCTCATTGCATTAACATTAAGGATATTCAATAAAAGTTAATATTGTGAAAATTATTTAGATTAAAAAAAACTGCCAAAAACTGTAAAACCTGTAACATTTTGATCACAAGGACCTCTTTTACAAGCAATCTAACTGGGAAGTTTTAATACCAAAACGTGGGAAAACTTGAACTGTAAAACCTCTCTACGGAATTGAATGTACCCTTTGTGGACTCATCTATGTTGGCGAAACCAAGGGTTCACTGAACAAACGAATATCAGGTCGTAGATTTCAAATCAATAACGGCGGTCAGCAACTTTTATACAAACGTTTTAATTCCCTGATCATTCTGTTTTGTCTATGAAAGGTAGAATTCTAGAAAAAATTTACCATCATGCCAATAGCCCATCGCTGAGTACGCCATTCCGTTGACAACAAGAACTTCGGATAAGAAAACTAGGCACGGCGTTTCCTTATGAATGCAACGATAATGTTGAAAGTGTGGGAAATCTTTCAAGTCCACAGTGTACTAATGTTAATGTAATTGACCTTTTAACTACACAAAGAGACGTTGGCGTAGTCGTGGACATACATGTAGATCTTACAAAAAACCAATTATACACGATGTTTTCTTTGACTCATTATTACCTTATGTAAATAAACAATTGGGTCTCCATTACATTCCCACCAAACTTTACTCTGTCCCTTTGAAAGAGTTAAAGGGGCATGGTCACGATTTTTGTCAAATTTTATTTTTATGTTTTTATTATTTACAATGCTTTAGGAATGCATTTCTAATGATCAAATGAAATTTGAGAGTCAGTCGTTAAGTTATAAGCAAGATACAGAGCTCACAATTCTTTGTCATGTAAACAAGGCTCGTGCCCTGTTTTTGTTTACGTAGGTTTAATATACCAGTAAAAAAATCTTTCTCAAGCTGATTTGTCTATCTTCTTATTCATTTCAAGCATAAATTAACAGTTTCTAACATTTAACACATTCATTTTAGGTCTAAAATTGGAATTTTCACTTCAACACTCAAAATGTAAACAAATGCTTTGTTTACATAGCAAAGAATTGTAAGCTCTGTAACTCGCTTATAACTCAACGAATAACACTCAAATTTGTGTTGCCTATTTAAAATGCCTTACTTAAACATTGTAAACGTTAAAATCGGAAAAATAATTTTTGACCAAAATTGTGACCATGCCCCTTTAAACAATCTTTTTGAAAAAGTCAAAGAAAAGCCGCTTTTTGATTTTTCTACACGACGTGTCGGCCACGAGTTTCAGGTGTGCAATCTAGTGTAACGAAATCGAAGGGTTTATATACCAGGGTGCCTATTTACGAGCGTTGTTCAGCTTTAATCCCAAAAAAGTTCAGTCCTGCATTCCGCCATATTTCAAGATAAAGTCAACCCCTTGTATTTCCTAATAGCATCAAAACGTACGATTTTTCAACGCTTTATACGACCATTCCCCACGACAAATTAAAATCTAGCCTTTTTGACATAGACAGTTGTTTCTTCAATAAAAATGGAAGTCGTAAGAATGCTTACCTTGTCATTGGAAATCTAAAAAATTATTTTGTTAAAAACCTTTCTGATTGCACACACAAGTACTCTGAAGTTGACATTAAAATGATGCTTGAGTTTCTGGTAGACAATATCTATGCAGTTTTTGGAAATTAAGTCTTCCAACAATCTGTTGGAACTCCCATGGGTACCAATTGTGCCCCATTGTTAGCAGACCTATTTTTGTATTCTTATGAAGCAGAATTTATTAAAAAAAACTTGTACGTGAAAAAATAAATCAATCGCTGTGGCCTTCAACTTAACATTCAGGTATATCGACGACGTATTATCAATTAACAATTGTTATTTTCATACTTACGTCGACTCGATATATCAGAGTGAAAATAAAAAATACCACAGATTCTGCGTCATCTGTTTCATATTTGGATATTTTACTCTCAGTTAATTCGATACGCAAGGGCATGCTCTTCGTATGAACAATTTCTAAGGCGAGGCAAGCTACTTACAAACATGTTAAAAAAACAGGAATATCAACAGTCTCGTTTGAAGTCATCTTTTTGTAAGTTCTATGGTCGATACAACGACCTTTTCAGCAAATACAATCTTTCATTGGGTCGCATGCTGACCGACGTCTTTCATACTAATTGTTAGACCATAATTGATCACCTAACTGTCTACGGACTTTTCCGGGTTTTTTTCCGATTCACCAAAGAGCACACTGCGGGTGTGACCGGTTCGCAGAGGATGCTCACTCCTCCATGGCACCTGATCTTACCTCTATCTTTTTGGAGGTCCATGTTGTTCTGCTTTGAATTTGTATTTCGTTTTCTGGATTTTTGAGATGGTTGCCGGTTTGGTTTTGTCATTTTATCATTAATTAATATTGGAAACAAACGACAGTTGTCTTTTGTGTAGAAAGAGCAGTCGGAACAAATTGTTGACATCGGGACAGAAGAACTCGAGAAATAACAGCTCCCCGACATTCTCCCGAAACCTCTACACAATGGATTCGATGAACATTCCGATTTACAAAATTCTAGCGTTACATAACTACTGTTACTAGTACTACTGTTAGCAGATTAGAACTTGACCCCTTCTTGTAACTTCCATTATCAATGTATGTGTAAGCTTGAAAAAAGCAAATAAATAACTGTAACACTTATGTGTGATAAAACGAATCTTAAATAAAGCATAATGAAGATGCTTTTCGTTAATATGCAATGAAGGCAAACAGAGGCCGCCGTGTATTCGTGTACTTTAGCAGTTTTTCTTTATCCCGACATGTTTTAATTCAAAATTCAGTATCACACTTAGTTTATTTTAATTGTGGATGTTACCACTCATGTATTTGTATTTATATACCTACAACTGCACATATTGAAATATTACAGAATACCGGTATGGCAAATGGTTTAATCTTTTGATTTCGTTCGTTGAAAGCGTTAAAAACAGAACATGTCATATATAATAAATGAATATGCAGTGTACATGACCTGAAGCATGAACAATATTACAATTCAGTTAAAATTTACATACATACTTATATTTTTTAAAAATTCCGTGTAGAAATATGTCAACGTTCTTATTATATTACGCCCATAATGTATCACCGATTCCTAATTAACTCATATGTACAGTGGTGCTTAACCAACTAGCAAACGCACTATTTTCCTCTATAAACTCTTTCGATATTCGGACTTATTTGTAAGAATATCAATCGTTGCCGTGGCATTTGAACGAAAACCAAGATCGAAATCGAGATTACCTAGATAATATAACACTTACTAAAAATCTGAAGCAGCCAAAATTAAGTTAAAACATTACACTTACCAAATGAGATGATTTCAATATCTTTTTAATACATTAAGATGTATAAAAATAGCAGTAACGTAGTTCAACTGCTGAATAAGTAGTGCGGTTTGGATAAATAAATTGTTCCGGTTTGGATGTTAAAATATAAATTGTGCAAAAGGTACGGTTTGGATACTTTAAAGATATAACATGTTTGATATTTTAGACAAAAATAGAGCAGTTTGCCTGTTATCGGTGTACAACCGGAGATACATCTTTCAAAAAAATAGTGGACCAAAAAATGTAATAAAAGTCAGGTCAAAAGAACTTAATTTATGTAGACAGTGGTTTTTTTTTCCTCTTTTAAAAATGTATGATAATGATAAGACACTGAATTATAGTTATATCAAGTTTTTATTAACATCTCAAAAGAATACTTTTCTTAATTTTATATTTGTAAAAAGAAAATATGCGTATAAACTTGAGCAATACAATAAAGCTATGTAAAACAATGTAATAAAAAGTTTTTGGAACTCAGTTCGCAGTTCGCTATTCGCAATATAAAAGTGAACTGCATTCGAGAATACATTTCGCAAATCAAAATTTATTTTTCATAATTTTGGCCTGAAATATTAAGGGTCATCTTGTAGTGATAAACCAAGAAAATGCACTATTCATTATAATTGGGGATTTAAAAATCGGGCTCGGAAACATCGAGGGTCCTGGGGGCTGAAATTTTAAGGGTCATCTACTAGTGGTATACCACTACCACTGTGACAATATGGTGAAGTGGTCATCTCTAGTTTTTACGATATGAGACACTATTCATTATGATGAGGTACGTGCCCCTCGTAATAACCGCTGTTTGAAAAAGTCTTCTGGCATATACTGCACTGCAGTTTGTGAGTGTCGTTGCGAGTCTGCTCATGCCATGTGGGACCCATTTTGTGGCAAACTCATTGCCACAAAAATTGCATATTTATGTTTCAGTCTCAATTGATAACTCGTGGAATGATTTTTCCATAGCAGAAAAATTCTCACTGATCTGAAATATATTTATGACATTTATAGTTTTAATGTTTATAAAATAAATTTCATAATGATGTATTTTCATTTAATCACGATAGTCTGTGCGCCTACGGCCACACGCACGGATATCTTGATTTATTTGCTATAACTTTAATCGAATACCCGGTATATTTTTCAATTCATTTTAACTTTTCAAGAAGTTAATAAACTAATTGGACAGAACAGCCGAGAGCTATAATTTTAAAAGTGCTTATTGATATTAAATATCAAATAATATTTAATGGAAATTTCATCTAAACCAGAACCAAACATTTCTGCCAATAACATCTCAACAATACGCAACGTGTACTTTATTAGGATTATAAATTAATATGATGTACATGTATCTCATTCTGAAAATTAATTAAATATAAAATAAAAACAAGAGGACCGCCAAGCGGAACATCCCCTCGCGAATAGTTGTGTGCGCACACATGCACGCACACGCACACACACGATATATCCCCTTCGCGAGGGGGTAATTAAAAGAGCTGTTTAAACTCTTAGATATTAACCACATCCAAACCGTATCAGATGCGTATCCAAACCGTTCCTATTTGGAAAAACATGTTCCGTTGTTTCACAAATAATCGACATAAACTGCTTATTTACCTGATTTTCACATAAACTTCGTAGAAATTTAAGATTCAGTATGCTTTTAAATAGATTTGACTATCAAATCTGAACAAATAGGTTGCATTTCATTTATCAAAATAACAAAAAAACATACATACCTTCAAACGGTGCATCCATTTTCACTTTATCCAAACACGTCACTACCGGCGCGGATACACGACAGTTGTGACGCTCTGCAATCCTTCATAGATCTCGTCTATTTTGCGCTGAAATTCGTCTTGGGCAGATCTGATGCCAAATGGGCATGCGCAGAAATCGGTATCTATCGAAAGGTGTGTTGAAAGTAGTCAAATGTGAGAACTTTTCGGTCAATTTATTAGCCCTATAGCCCGAACGCGCGTCAAGTTTTGGAAAGTATCGAGCGCCAGTTTAGTTCGGAATTATAGGTGTCATAACAGTATTTCACTGAAGGTTCACGTCAAAACATTGCTGAGGCAAAATAATTCCCGAATTTCCCTTTGAATTTGGGGCGTTTCCGCACGCGACAGGAGCTGATTTTTTTTATGAGATGAAAAACAATGTGTAAGAGGTCTAACTATCCCAGTTTTGTAACAATGCGAAGTCATTTGAATTTCTGATGCATGTTGTTTCCGGAGGGGGGGTTGAAAAGGCCCGGGCTTGATGTGTAACTTCGAGGTAAACAAAGTCTCACGCCTTGCTGGATGCACATGTGTATTTACTAGAAAATTGTAAATGAAGCGTTGTTTAAAAAGATGTCAAGAGGATTTTTTGAATTTTTAATCTGTACCTAGAGTTGTGCAATTTTGGTAAGAATATATAGTAAAATTTAATACTGTAGTGCAACCTATATACTCTAAGGTTTTCATAGGGTAGTGAGGAAGAAAAATTGCTTGATTGGGATCGCAAGGATCAAGGCATACTCATAGCTTGCCAGAACGTTACCTGCGTCGGTTATGTCGGAAAGGGGGTCTCCATCGCCATGACCAGCTTAATAAACTCCAAATCAACGCACGATTTCAGACCAAGTATGGGTACGGAATCAGTTTCTACAACGTGTTCGATGTGCATGCGAAGTAAGGCAGCACTATCTGTGCAAAATGGAAATTCTTTCAAAGAATAAATATATTTTGTGTTTTATTGATTGTAGTTTCCTTTATTCTTTTTTACAAACATTTTACTACAATGTGTAGTTCATGCATTTTGAAGTCCGTGCAACCTGAATGCCTCGATCGGAAAGCAACCGACCGTAACTTTCTCGACCGGTATATATACCCCAGTGACAGTAAAGGAGCAATCGAAACTAATATGGCGACCAAATGCTTTTATGAATTTATGTCAGCTTTAAGTTCGGAATTATATCTAAGGTTTTCATAGGGTAGTGAGGACGTAAAATTTCTTGATTGAGATCGCGAGGGTCAAGGCATACTCGCAGCTTGCCAGAACGGGTTTTTCAATAATGGCAAGAGAGTTGACCCATTTAGTCGGCTCAGTAACCCTAGTAATAATTTCACTTTTCTCCATGCGCTCAAGTTCTATCTGCAGTTTTTCGCGTAATTAACGCGAACTAGATCCGTCGCGGAGCATTTACTTCGGGAGTTGCGTTTTCTTCTATGCAGATATCGCATTCACCAGGAAAGAGCCCGATACCTTCAAATACGTCTTTGTACTCCGAGAAAACAGATTTATTATCTAAATGATTGCGCGTTACCTGCGTCGGTTTTGTCGGAAAGGGGGTCTCCATTGCCATGACCAGCTTAATAAACTCCAAATCAACGCACGATTTCAGACCAAGTATGGGTACGGAATCAGTTTCTACAACGGAAAAGTCAACCTCCCTTACCCGATTCCCGTGCGCGCATCGGAGTTTTTGCTCACCGAGGGTTTCTAAACGGGGCTTACTGTAATCATACAGCTGCTTCAGACTACATGTACTTAGAGAACCAATACCCTTTAATAACCTTACAAGTAATATGTTGACCTGTGACCCAGAATCAAGTTTGAATTTAATGGGGACCCTCCCCGGGCCCAAGTCTAAGTATCTGAATGCCTGGTCTGTGCTTTCGCAGGGATTGTGTGCAGTGGTGTTTATGCTACAGTGTACCTATATGAACATCATCACTTTCGACCCCACCCCCTTGATCTGGTTGTGTGGTTACCTCATTATCATTTGAGGTAGATCGGCACATGACCTCTAAGTGATTCTACCTACGCAATTACAAGTGTCCAATTGTTTGCCTTGAGCAGGACAAGTCTGATGTTCATCATGTAGCCTGCCACAGTTCCCGCATTTCTCATTCGCGCTCTTTGCGGATCTTTGTTGAAATCGCTTCATGCGCTATCCCCCTGAACTTTTGTTGGGTTGATCTGGGAATCGCCTTCGGAGGGTTGTGGCGACTGGTTCCGTGTGCCGATCCAGATGCGCGTCGTCTATTAGCGTGGATGGCGTGTAACACATGTGGGGGAAAAACTATGATGTCCATGAAGCTCTCCACCAAAATTGTGAAACTCATGGCCCCAGGGCCAGGGGTTCTGGCCCTAGGGTGGGGGTCAATCTGGCCATATAGTAAAAATGTATTAAATCTTTGAAAATCTTCTTCTCCAAAAACTCATTTGAAAAATGACAATAACAAAATGTCAACCATCTCAAAAATCCATGAAACGAAATGCGAATTTAAAACAGAGCAACATGAACCCCTATAAAGATAGAGGTAGGATCAGGTGCCTCGGGGGAGTAACTTAAAGCATCCCCTGTTGACCGGTCGCACCCGCCGCGAGTTCATTGTCAAGATCATGAAAAATACCTTCTTACTATATGGCCAGATTGGCCCCACCCTAGGGCCTGAACCCCTGTTCCTGGGGCCATGAATTTTACAACTTAGGTCAAAGACTTAATTGACATCAGAATCATGCATTTAGTTTTGTTTAAAAATATGTATAGGAGTAGAGAAGATTTTCTAAAATTTATATTTAAGGAAAACTAAATGCATGACTATAATGTCAATGAAGCCCGCTACCTAAATTGTGAAATTCATGGCCGGCACCTGGGGCAGGGGTTCAGGACCAAGGGCGGAGCCAATATAGCCATATAGTGAAAATGTATTTGATCTTGGTAAATCTCATTCATGTTTGTGAAAATATGCATGGTTATGATGTGAACAAGGTCTATGCCTAAATTGTGAAATTCATGCCAACCTAGGTCAAAGTGTAATGGCACTAGGGCGGGCCAATATGGCCATCATAAAACATACTCCCATACTTATTTTAAAAAAGAAGCCAATAGGCCTTAACGGTAACCCGAGTACCATAGTCTCATATATGCATTTAATTAAGTTTCATTCTGGAGTAGAAAAATTCTAATATTGTATTGACGACCACATCCCTGCCTGAATTTGAAATCTTTAAAAAAGGACTGTGAAACCTATACTATAATTTTAGCGAAAAACTTTAAGATTATAATAGTGCATGACCTGATATTGAAATGGTACAAGGCTCTAATAGAAAATTATTTTCCCATTTTTCGTTAACTTTCAAGATAGGTTTTATGTGAATATGTTTTCATAGATAACCCAAACCAAGGTGGCTAGTATGTTTAATTTAGACAACCTCTAATTCCCAGGGGCAGACAGAAACTCGCCCTGTGAGCATTAAAAAAAAAACACAAAAAACCCCAGCTCTTAAAGCTTTAATGTGCAAAGGCGTCGGAACCGGGGGGGGGGGGGGGGGATTGGGGAGCTTTCTAAATGCTTTCACTTAACTTTGATAGACAGCTTCATTCTTTCTCTTTTCTAAATCTGTGAATGAACTCATTTCTTTCATTGAAATTCCTGAGCAGAATAAAATAATAAGAAAAATATATACCCATCTCCCCTCCCAGCCGTAACCCTTGCCTTACATGTAGGTGTCATGAAATATTATTAAAGATGACAGTTTATTGTTTTTTTCTAAATATGCAGTTTTTATTCTGTGTCAGTATACTTTTTTTTTAACATTTTATATACATTAACACTAAATGACCATTTTGTCCACACCCTGCATTAAGAACCCCATATCCTATACACTATATGAGTGTTTTTGCCCCGCCCTAAATTCAAATCCCTATATTGGGAGACATGAAATTTAAAATTTTGATAGATGGCTTTATTTTCTATCTTTATATGCAGTCAGTTTTTATTCAGTATCAGCAGAAGTAAAGACCAATTTTTTAAAACATTAATTGCATTAACACTAAATAACTATTTTGGCCTCGTCCTAAGTCAAAACTCATACCACAGGTGCAGTCCCTGAAACGTTCTACTTTTCCATTTTTTTGTGCGTTCACTTGCGCTCCGCTCCGTTCGCGCCCACCGTTCACAAAGCGCTCATCGTGCGTTCACCTTTCGCTCACCGTTCGTTCAGCGTTCACTTATCGTTCAGTCTGTTTTCCTTCATTTTCATTTGGAACTCCAAAGTGAAAGGATCGGCATTTGCTAGCATCAAGAAAATGAGGATAGATTGCGTGCGAAAAGGAAGAAAGAAACTTATATTTCACACCATTTTTTAAATTAGAACTTAATCCGTAGAATTTGAAGTTCACTTTCTTGAGCAATCGACGACCAATTCAACACATATATAAATAGACAAAATTATAAATTTAATAAGAAACGGGCGTTTCACGATTCACATAATTCCTTCGATGTACGATCAAAAAATCCATCCCTGACAATAAACTGAACAGATCAAATTAGGAAATGAAAGCTAAATTAAAATATGTGTGAATTTATAGATTATCAATAAAAAATCCAAATGATTTATCAATAAATGCGATTTTTTAATTAAGTAATTTTATTTGCCGAATCATGTTTACATTTCTAGCCGAACGAATCGGCCGAATACCGGTAAACTCACTTGATTATTATATGACAAGGAAAATATGATGTTAATGTTTGTTCAAACAAGAAATAAAATTTCATTATCTGGTATATTCATAATACTTATAAATATGAAAACAAAAATGTATCCGCTTACCTATTTGTTTACGTAATTGTGTTCACTCCGCGTACGATTTAATATTTCCGATGCACAGGTAATTAAACTTAGATTTTCGGTTTTAAGCATGAATTAGTCAATATTTTTTAAATTTTACACTCTTTGATATTCATTGATAAAACTTTTAATGTCTTAAATTTCTTTTTTGTAAACTCTTATTCCTATACAATGTAGATATAAATGGTATGTTACAGGAAAGGATAGAGATTTTTTGCAGGATAGGATGCAGTATACAAAATATTGGTCTGGATAATTTTGTCAACTTTCACGATAGCAGCACTGTACATGTAGTTTATTTGTTATTTCATCCTGATTACCGACGAAATACTCCCAAGACAATCCGAATAAATCGTTCATCTTGCGTTCATAAAGCGTTCACATATCGTTCACCGTGCGTTCACCGTCCACTTTGCGCTCCATTTGCGTTCTGCTTTCGCACATCGTTCACCGTTTATTAGCGTTCACCAAATTCCGTTCAGCATACGCTCACCTTTCGCTCAGAGTGCGCTCACCATACGCCCAGAGTGCGCTCACCTTTCAAGTGGGAAAGTAGAACGTTTATGGGACTGTAGCATGAAACTTACATCTTTAGTAGAAGACTTCCTGGTTAACATAATAATGACGGTGAGCAGAGGATGTTCACTCCTTCATGGCACCTGATCCTACCTCATTTTTTTTCGTTTTGCATTTTGTAATTTCTTTGTTGTGAAATTCATGGTCCCTGGGTCAGGGGTTCAGGCCCTAGTACGGGAACAATATAGCCAAATAGTAAAACTGCATTGATTAAATATTTTTCTTTGCCATCACAGTCGTGGGGGATAAAGTCATGAATTAAAGTAATGTTCATAATGTCCTGATGTTTTATTGTGAAGTTCACTGCCCAGACCATGGGGCAGAAGTTGAGAGGCTTTTTTCGGGTATCGCGGGGTTAGGGGGTGTAAATATGATCATATATTGAACATGTATTTTTACTCAGGGTAATTGCTGTTTAGCATCCATAACAATTTTAACCAGGGATGTCAATTTTACCTTTAATCGAGTGATAGTCGAGTACTCGTTGATTTATTTGAAAATGTGTGTCCTTTTTAAATCAAATAATTCTACTGTCACATACACCGTATCTTAAACCATAAACATTTAAAACTTATGATAATACGCACTAAATGTATTTGATTTCAAATAAATTAAAAAGTATTTTATCTAAATATCCGTTAGCCTAATGTCTTCGCAGTTCCTTTCTCTTCTGACGTCATTAAAGTTAATGATCATAAAAACAAACGCCTTGAGATGATTAATTTTTTTTATTATTTATAAACATCTAATCCAATAAATAATTAATTAGAAGAACCACAAATTGATCTCTGCAAGTTTATGTTTGCATAAGTATTTCTATTCAAAACAATAAATTGATCTACAAATTAAAAACAAATTAAAAAGAAATCAATTTTTAGCCGCGCTTAAAAATATACCAGGGACAGCCGTTCGATGGAATAGAGTGTGATATGATCAAATGAAATCTTTTATTTTTATTCGAAGCTCAAAACCTGCAGCGTTAAGAAAAAAAAGTGTTTTGATTTTACTTTTTTAACGAGTAATCGACTAAGAAAATTTTAGTCGATGATCGGCGTGACCAGGCGATAGTCTGGTCCTCTAGGCACGAAGAGGACTAAGTAAGTAAGTAATACTTGTAGAAAAAAATCTGTGTGCATTATAAATGAAACTGCGAATATTATTAAAGATTGACCATTATAGGTCTGCAGGTCTTTTATTACCAAAGGTTTACAATTTTTGGTTTCTGGAACTAAGAAATAGATAATCCGAGATTTCTCTGACTCTTATACACCCCCCTACATTTGTTTTAATTATTTAATGTCTTATGGGATATATGTCGATATTAATGTGGATTAAAGTACATTATGATTAAAATGTTTCATCGGTTTAAAATTTTCAAATTTTACAATATTTAACCATTAGATTTTAAAAATGTTTGGAAATTAAAGTAAAAATTTTAAAATCCCCAGCGGGATTCGAACTCCTGACTTACAGATTCGTGGTAAACCCTATATTCCACTGCGCTACGTTGTTGGGGTTTTATTGTTTTTATTGTTTATTTCGATAAATAGTACATCACAACATGGAGGTGTCCCATACCACCTTAAATAATAATGTTTTGTAATGTTTTTCAAACATCAAATAATAAAAGCGGAGTAACAGTCAGAGGAGTCCCAGATTATGGTGAAGACTTCAAAATGAAGCTTAAAATGCAAACATGAGAGTGACTCTGACATGGGCTATAGTACTCAGGTGACATCTTGTGGGTCTCTTGTTTTTGTACATGTATGATATGAAAGTTAAACGTAGCTGTGTGTTTCTGCGTAGTTGTTATGTACGTCTTCTTCTACCATACGCTTTATCTACACAACGTAGCTTTGCTCTGATAGAGCTTGTGGTTAAACAAAGCTACATGTAATTTAAAAAATAATAATAATAAAAGTAAAACATATTAGTAAAAAAAAATGACATTGTGTTTATTTGTTTATTTATGATTTACAAAAATAATAAGCTGATGTCCACACCTTTGTCCACATGCCTGTGAGTTAAATTTTCTATACTGCAAAAACTCGATCTATATCTATATGTTGATATATTTCACAAAATCCGTATACAAGGTCCGGTTTCGGAGTTTACAATTACCAAACGCACGTAATGTTTGCAAACGAAAGTTATTTTCATACATGGGGTGTCCTACATGAATTTTTCCGGCGAACATCTTAAGGTAAGGTTTGCGGTTACAGGGAGATAACTCACACATTTTTATTGTGACGTAACACCAACAACCCTTTATTTCAGCTATGGCGTCAAAATTTATATGACGTCATAATTGACTTCAGGTTTTTTTTAATTTCGCGGGGTTTTGTAGTTTCAATGAAAGAATAACAGGACACAAGTATTTTATCAATTTCCACAAAAACGAAGTCCGCATCATATGGTTTTGAATAGTGTTTTATGAACATAAGATTACACATATTCTAAGATACATTTTTCCTGAAATCGGTGGACCTGGAAAGGTTTCAAATAAGATGTTTTCGTTTACATAATAGTAGTCCAAAATTAAGACTTTTGTTGTATTTTATTCCATTTTTAGATAGTTCATTAGAAATTAATAAAAATGAATCATGATATAAATAGTGACATTATTTTCGGACATTTTAAGCATAAAAACCCCCAAAATAGTCACATATAAAATGTACATTTTTTCACTAAATTGTTTACATTTCATCAACATGAAAATTGAAAATCATGAACTTTGACCTTTTGTAGTTATAAAACGGGATGGGCAATATCATTTGAATTTCATGAGTAAAAAGACTTTAGTATAGTGAACAAAATGGTATGTAACTTTGGTACAATTCCTAAAAAGTGCAAGCCGCAAACCTTACCTTAAAGACGTCATGTGTTTCATTTTTTAAAAGCGAAGTATGAATTATAAACCATAACAGGTTAATTTAAATTTGACTTGGATACGGAATTTATAATAAACTGCTCGGTAGAACTATGCTAACGTTAGATTTTCTCCGTTTATCATTTCCAAGAAATTATATTGAAAAAATGACAATAACAAACCGTCAACCATCTCAAAAACAAATTCAAAGCAGAGCAACATGGACCTTCAAAAAGATAGAGGTAGGATCCGGTGCCATGGAATAGTGAGCATCCTCTGCTGACCGGTCACACCCGCCGTGTGCTCTTTGTTGTAAACGGGAAAAAAACCGCAAAAGTCCGTAGACAATTAGGTGATTAATTATGGTCTAACAATTAGTATGAAAAACGTCAGTCAGCATGCGACCCAGTGGAAGATTGTATTTGCTGACAAGGTCGTTGTATCGACCCTTGAACTGACGAAAATACGACTGTCATAAAAGTGATGGATTTTTGCTATAATTGCTACACCACAAGGGAAAATAAAAAAAAAACGTGACATCATTTGATGTCTTGAATATATTTTTCTGCTTAAGGTGGAATGTACTTCTATTAATTTACCATATTATTACCATGCTATTATTTCACCATATTAAAAAATGCATTGATTTATATTAAAGTCAATACCAATAGATTGAAATAAAACAAAGTTAAAGTGATGAAGGGCTGCTAGATTTTTAAACAATTGATAAATAAATATGTCTAATCATAATATGAATAAAAATAGAAATTTGGTATATGTAGTTGTCAATCATACGTCAATGATTAAATTGTCATGTTTGTTATCTTGTTTTCGAAATTTAGGGCAATTATCATGTTTCAATCTTTTGCAGAAACATCCAGCAAGTAAAACTGGACAAAAGTATATTGAGAGTTTTTAAAATGATGATCAATTCTGTCCAAAATTAACCATTTTCAAAGATGCTAAAAGAAAACACATCCGATTAATTAGGTGACTCACTACATCTTCCTTCAAATAGTGTTTAATAATTCAGCAGTAAACAACTTGATTATGAAAGATAGCATGATGCATAAAATGTATCAAAGTCAATTAGACGAAAAACAAGCATTTTGGGGGGGAAATATGATTTTCAAAAAATTTATTCAGTAAATATAAAGAAAAGCCTCAGGCAAATTTGAACTCAAGATCTGCGATTCACAAGCGCGATGCTTTACATGTTACTAACTGAGCTATGGTGATAGTCAAACAAATCGATCGATGCAGTGTATTTGTACAAAACATTTAAATCGCCATTTTCTGACACTGTGTAATATAAAGTAAAAGCATTTAATAAGTGAGCTTACATGTACATGTATATTTAAGATAGCGATTTTGATAGCAACGCTATACTTTTGCTACCTAATTATATTTTATGGTGGATAAATTCTACCTAATTGTGCGCGTGTAAATTAATCTGCTCAAGATGTGAAAATAATGCGATGAGTTATATTACATATATCTGCGGTTTTTTTAAATATATCTCAGTTTGAATACATATGAATTTTTAATTAAGCCATTTGGATGCTATATTTAGTTAAATAGTCACGTGGTTTTACAACATTAATTCAAAATAATGTACTTCATTTTTAAAATTTAAATGCAATCCTCTTCAATACCAGCGCAAAGCTTTTTTTTTTAAATTTAGAAATCCAAAATCGAAGACTTCGTGCATGTCTATTAATGAAAATTTTAATTTTGATATACTCTTATATTTGTTAATGTAGCTAATTGTGTGTGAGTTTATTTCAGAAAAAATTAACAGTATATTGCTGGTACTTTCTTGTTTAGATACGAGGGTCAATCATAAATATGAAGACAATGTGGCTATCTATCACATATTTTTCATAATAGTCTTAAAGTAACAGATTAATTTATGCACTGACACTTATTTCATTGATATACGTATATTCGTATTTTTTATTGACTCTCGTATTTCACTAATTGCTTTACGGTAATTGAACTTTATTTTTCAGGGTAATTTGTTTTTAACTTTGAATTTTGAACCTTTTTTATGATGAAGATAAAAGGAGAAAAATGGTAAAACAAATTATATTAACAGGGCTCAACCCTCGGAAATCTGCTATGATAATGACCCTTTCCAAGATATCTATAATTAAAATTCTAAGTATCTAAAATGAAAAAATGGAAAACCTTTGCCAAAAAGTACATGTATACATGTATATTGAAACAATATATAACTGGCGAATTTCGCTAAAATATACTTTGCACTCATACACAACACAAATTAACTTACATTGTCCTAATTAGAACCGCTTGCATTAGGAATTCATTTAGGCTGTGTATCTAGGTATTAAAAAGTTCTCCTTCGTGCCTGCTTCGCTCCATCGACCTTCGCCTCAAAACGATTGTCGCCATTTATTGACGGTTTGTATTATGCAGTAACACCAACTTTGTATTTCTTTTTTTTAAAACTGTATATTCATAGCTAAAATAAAAGATTGTCTGTTATCCACAAACATTATGATATAGTTTTGACTTTTTGTATGCAAGTAAATGTGTTCATGTAAGGTGTAATATTGATATGGTTTTGAGAGAATGCGTTGATATGGAGTTCAAACTATATTAGAAACTAAAATTACTGATTAAACCATATTTTGGTGTATTTCAATTATTACGTCAGGATTGTGTCAATTACTACTGTCACTATCTGTATCTATGTGCTTTCCCGGACGTTAAATCATTGGTAATCCTATCTATAACTTCATAAATCGGTTATGCTATTGCAAACTTCAAGTGCGTTTACAGTGTATGTTATTAAATATCTGAAAAAATCTGAAAAAGAAGACCTTAATACCTTGTCAGAGTGGGTTAAAAGCATCACATGTATATTAAAATCTCGTATTAAACGACTGAGAGGTCAAATGAAAACCATATATCATTCTGTTTTCAATAATGCAGAAGTGAGAAAAGAACTAGGAAGATTGCATGATCAGTATGTACTGATCCCTGCTGATAAGGCAAGTAACAACATTGTCTTTGTTTGTAAGGCACATTATATTAATTGCATTTTCAAAGAACTAGGTTTCGATTCTACACATGGTAATCCTACTTACACCCATAGCAGCCTTTCCAATACTTCAATACTTCAAAATCATAAATCGGTTATGAATACCTTTAATATCCCCAATAAACAAAATGAATTTGATTTACCTTATTTGTACTGGATTCCAAAGCTTCACAAAAGTCCTTACAAACAGAGATATATAGCAGGGTCCAGTAAATGTTCTACCAAACCTCTCTCTTTACTCCTAACTAAAATTCTTACAGAAGTTAAGGAGAAGCTTCAAGAGTACTGTACAACAATATACTCCAGAAGTGGTGTGAATCAGATGTGGATACTAAACAAGAGGCCCATGGGCCACATCGCTCACCTGAGGAACAATAGGGATGATGAAATCAGCTTAATGGAGTCATAATATCAACTATCTGGACAATGTAGTATAATACATGTAGATCCTGTATAAATGAAAATCCATTTTTCCCCCTGGATATTGTTATTTTTATTATCATTAGTCCCTTTTCTAGCAGGATGATTTTATAGTCATAACACATGTTGAGCATTGCAGTTCTCAACAAGAATAGAATTCCTGGGTCCCCCGCCGTTCAAGCAGTATACTAGTAAACTGTACTGTGGAATCATTAAATTTCGTGGGGGCTAATTTTCGTGGATTGCTTAAATTTTACAGGTTCGTGGGGACGTAATTTCGTGTATTCTCTAAAACCTACAAAGGAAATATGATTTTATTACCCTTATTTATTAATTCGTGTAGGATGTTAAATCATGGATGAGAGGTACCCACGAATTCCACGAAAATTGAACCACCACGAAATCTAATGATTTCACAGTATATGAAATTGCAATATTTTCAAACATTCAGGGCTGTTCCAGAATTAAATGTGTGGGGAGGTTGGGAGGAACATTTTTTTACCCCGACCATCCATTTTTTTTTCTATTTTTCCTGTCGCAAATATATCCAAATACTACAATCTAAAATCAAACAAATACCTATTAACATATAAAAAGTATCGACCAATGCTGATTTTCGAACTTGACCAAGGTAATAGGTGTATAAACATTTGGTATAAATTTAATGAATATCCGTCAAAATTTGTAGGCATGAGAGCGCTTACAAGGTCAATTTTTGGATAAAACGGAGTCATTATTGTGGTCAGAGTCCCATAACTCCAACAAAAAGTATCGACCAATGCTGATTTTCGAACTTGACCAAGGTAATAGGTGTATAAACATTTGGTATAAATGTAATGAAAATCTGTTAAAATTTGTAGGCATGAGAGCGCTTACAAAAAAGTGTGACGGACGGACGCACGGACACACGGACCCACGGACACACGGACCCATGGACGGACGCCCGGCATTTCTATGTCCCCGCTCCGCGTTGCGGCGGGGGACAAAAAGATCCTTAACAATTGTTTATGTATGGGATATAAATCTACATCAAACTCTGAACCCCTTGTGAGGCCCAAAAATCATCAAGGGGCCAAAGTCTAAACAATTCTAAAGAATCATCTGGCTGATTAGTTTCTGAGAAGAAGATTTTTAAAGATTTACTCTATATATTCCTATGTAGAAATTCAACCCCCAATTGTGGCCCCACCCTACCCCTGGGGGTCATGATTTTCACAACTTTGAATCTACGCTACCAGAGGATGCTTCCACACAAGTTTCAGCTTTCCATACTTATTAGTTTCTGAGAAGAAGATTCTTAAAGATTTACTCTATATATTCCTATGTAAAAATTCCACCCCCCCCCCCATTGTGGCCCATCCTACCCCCGGGGGTCATGATTTTCACAACTTTGAATTTACACTACCTAAGGACGATTCCACACAAGTTTTAGCTTTCCTGGCCAAATGGTTCTTGAGAAGAAGATTTTTAAAGATTTACTCTATATATATATTCCTATTTAAAAATTCGACCCCCAATTGTGGCCTCACCCTACCCCTGGGGATCGTGATATTTACAACTTTGAATCTACACTACCTGAGGATGCTTCCACACAAGTTTTAGCTTTCCATAATAATTAGTTTCTGAGAAGAAGATTTTTAAAGATTTACTCTTTATATTCCTATGTAAAATCCGACCCCCTATTGTGGCCCCATCCTACTCCCGGGGGTCATGATTTTCACAACTTTGAATCTACACTACCTGAGGATGCTTCGACACAAGTTTCAGCTTTCCTGGCTGATTAGGTTCTGAGAAGAAGATTTTTAAAGATTTACTCTATATATTCCTATGTAAATATTCAACCCCCCATTGTGGCCCCATCCTACCCCCGGGGGTCATGATTTTCACAACTTTGAATCTACACTACTTGAGGATGCTTCCACACAAGTTTCAGCTTTCCATACTAATTAGTTTCTGAGAAGAAGATTTTTTAAAATTTACTCTATAAATTCCTATGTAAAAATTCGACCCCCTATTGTGGCCCCATCGTACTCCCGGGGTCATGATTTTCACAACTTTGTATCTACACTAGCTGAGGACGCATCCACACAAGTTTCAGCTTTCCTGGCTGTTTGGTTTTTGAGAAGAAGATTTTTAAAGATTTACTCTATATATTCCTATGTAAAAATTCCACCCCCCATTGTGGCCCCACCCTACCCCCGGGGGTCATGATTTTCACAACTTTGAATCTACACTACCTGAGGATTGTTCCATACAAGTTTCAGTTTTCCTGGCTGATTAGTTTCTGAGAAGATTTTTAAAGATTTACTCTATATATTCCTATGTAAAAATTCGACCCCCCATTGTGGCCCCACCCTACCCCCGGGGGTCATGATTTTCACAATTTTGAATCTACACTACCTGAGGATGCTTCCACATAAGTTTCAGCATTCCTGACCAAATGGTTCTTGAGAAGAAGATTTTTGAAAATTTCTCAAAAATTTTCAATAATTCCTAATTAACTCCCCTTGAGAAAGGGCGTGGTCCTTAATTTTCACAACTTTGAATCTCCTTTGCCTAAGGGTGCTTTGTGCCAAGTTTGGTTGAAATTGGCCCAGTAGTTCTTGAGAAGATGTCGAAAATGTGAAAAGTTTACGGACAGACGGACAGACAGACAGACAGACAGACAGACGGACGACAGACAAAATGTGATCAGAAAAGCTCACTTGAGCTTTCAGCTCAGGTGAGCTAAAAACGCTATAGAATTATTAGAAACTTTGAGGTCACAAAATCTTACCAAAATCAATAGCATCAAAACGTACGACTTTTCAACACTTTATACAACCATTCCCCACGACAAATTAAAATCTAGACTTTTTGATATCATCGACAGTTGTTTCTTCAATACAAATGAAAGTCGTAAAAATGCTTACCTTGTCATTGGAAATCTAAAAAACTATTTTGTTAAAAACCTTTCTGATTGCACACACAAGTACTCTGAAGTTGACATTAAAAAGATGCTTGAGTTTCTGATAGACAACATCTATGTACTTTTTGGAAATCACGTCTTCCAACAATCTGTTGGAATTCCCATGGGTACCAATTGTGCCCCATTGTTAGCAGACCTATTTTTGTATTCTTATAAAGCAGAATTTATTCAAAAACTTGTACGTGAAAAAAATAAATCACTCGTTGTGGCCTTCAACTCAACATTTAAGTATATCGACGACGTATTATCAATTAACAATTGTTATTTCCATTATTACGTCGACTCGATATATCCCAGTGAACTTGAAATAAAAGATACCACAGAGTCTGCGTCATCTGTTTCATATTTGGATATTTTACTGGAAATGGACATTGATGGTAACCTAACAACAAAACTTTATGATAAACGCGATTTTTCTATAGTCAACTTTCCTTACATATGTAGCAATATACCTTCATCACCCGCATATGGTGTTTTTGTCTCTCAGTTATTTCGATACGCAAGGGCATGCTCTTCGTATGAACAATTTCTAAGACGAGGCAAGCTACTGACAAACAAGTTGATAAAACAGGACTATCAACAGTCTCGTTTAAAGTCATCTTTTCGTATGTTATATGGTCGATACAACGACCTTGTCAGCAAATACAATCTTCCACTGAGTCGCATGCTGACTGACGTTTTTCATACTAATTGTTAGACCATAATTAATTACCTAATTGTCTGCGGACTTTTGCGGTTTTTATTTTCCCAATTACTACAAAAAGCACACGGCGGGTGTGACCGGTCAGCAGAGGATGCTCGCTCCTCCTAGGCACCTGATCCTACCTCTAATATAATGGAGATCCGTGTTTGCTCAAGGTTTGTATTTTGACCATCACAAAGAAACCAAATCATCAACGTTTCGTTTTTTCCCTATTATGACATTTTCCCGATTTTGACATTTACCTCGATTATGACATGCCAAATTGTGACAAGGAGCACACGGCGGGTGCGACCGGTCAGCAGAGGATGCTCACTCCTCCATGGCACCTGATCCTACCTCTATCTTGGAGGTCCGTGTTGCTCTGCTTTGAATTTGTATTTCGTTTTATGGATTTTTGAGATGGTTGGCGGTTTGTTATTGTCATTTTTTCATAGACTCCTCAAATAATAGCTCTCATTTGAATTGGCGAGATAATTTTTATTTAGGGAAATTGAATAATTTGTAAGTCATGAGTTTAAGGAGTCTTTCTATTACTTAAAAAATAACGAAACCTGCATTGAATGAATTATCCCCATTGTACATGTCTGTAAATATCAATTGTTTTGGTTTAAAAGCAAAGATTGTGTCGATTCTATTTAACTATGTTTATGTTTAGTGTTAATTGAGCAGAAATGGCAATCTGTTACAACGAATGTATTTCTCATGTAAGTACATCACTGTGCTATTTCAAACTACTTTTGTATACATGTATTACGTATTTACCTAAAATGACCAAGTTTTCAATTGTTTTCACTATTTGCATTCAAATTCATGTGATGAATATTATCTAATTTCTAATAAAAATATCCTGATAGTATGTAAGCCTTAAAAAAATATCAATGTATATTTAACGAAATTTAGTTAACAAAATTCCAATAGAATTACATAATTGGCTGTTTGGAAAAAGTAGGACCTCAATCTGCAGGCCCCTTATGGTGATAAGAATGTTAGTTCCTGTACGTCTGTATGTCTGTTCGACATCACTTGTCATCTATTATACGTAGAAAAAGTAGAACCACAGTCAATTCATGCACTACTATAACTTTTTGACCCTGCATTGCTGTTATGCAGAAAGAACGATTTTATAAAAATATATATATAATGGAAGCATTTCCAAATGTAAATATATAAAGATAAACATCTTTCACATTTTACATTAATCACTTTATTCTAAATAATCAACATTTGTTTACAATAAACCGCAGGAGCCTTACAGCGTCTGGGAGCACAATAAGCAAAGGAAACAAGGCGATAATTCCGACTCCTAGGGAGCCGAGAGCTACGGCGGAAGTTCTGTTGTCAGCAATGCAAATCCTAGAGTTCCTGTAGGACGACAACCCCTTTTTGTCTATTATAAGGCTTTCGTGTGGTGACAGCGTCGCTGTTGGGATGGTTCTGTTTTCACTACAAGGGCAGAGACAAAGCACCTGTCCCGTCCCTGTTTGTATGATGGTTGTGTTTGTTTGCAGGGTGGTATATTGGTACGTTGAAGCTGTAGATGGCGTGGCTGTTTCTGTTGTTATGTCTGTCGTTATAAGAACGATTTGATTTTTTTTTTCAATAAAATGCTATTTATTAATTAAAGATTATTTTGGTTAAATTAAGAAATTTGAATTTAATAGCTATATTGCCCTCCGAGACATAAATATTTCATTAGGGGAAATATATTTGTGAATAGCTATCTAAATCATGCACGCCAAATAAAAATAATTAATGATATGCCCCAGTAGCGTGATTAAAATTTTCACGTCGGAAGCTAAATAATGCCTTTCTTTATATTCCGCTATCTCATGATACTGTCTTTAACAAAAGAATTATGTTACTTAAGAATCATGCATGCAAATAGATCATTGTGTCCAAACATTTCTACATGCCATTGCATTTACATTAAGAATATTCAATAAAAGTAATAATCTTGAAAAATAGTTAGATAAATATTTGAAACAAACCACAATTGTCTTTAGTGTAGAAAGAACAGCCAGAACACGTTGTTGTCATTGGAACAGAAGAGCTCGAGAAATAACAACTCCCCGACGTTCTCCCGAAACCTTTACACGACGGATTTGATGAACATTCCGTTTTGCAAAATTCTAGCGTTCCAGGGCTACTGTACAGCAGATTAGAACTTGACCCCTTTCGAAAACTGCCATGATCAATATATGTGCAAGCTAAAATAAAACAAATTAAGATGAAATTGTACACACTGAACTAAATGTAAATAATTTATACTATAGATAAACACAGTATGTATGATCAGAAGCGCTCTAAAGAGTCCACTGTATTGACGTCAGTATACGTATAAAACATCTTCTTAAAGCAAATATTCTGTTTTGTACAATAAATATCATTTATTTAAAAAAAAAAATCATAAAAAACTTCGTGGGTGGAGGAGTGGTTGCCATGTCTAAATGCACAGAAAGAGATAATTCGAGTGTTATTCTTTATTCGCAAAATCAAGAGAAGCCGTGCTTCTCTAATTTAAGTACTAGTATAACAAGTAACAAAAACTTAAATAGAAAGCAATGAAAGTTTTCCGATTTAATAATAAACAAAACACATGTAAAAAATAGATATAAAAGTAACATTACTATAACTTAATGTGACATGATCACGATTGTGGTCAATTTTTTTTCTTCTATTTTTATTGTTTACAAGGCTTTGGAAATGCATTTCTAATGATCAACCAAAATTTGAGTATGTCGTAGAGCTATATGTAAGATACAGGGCTCACAATTATGTGTCATGTAAACAAGGCTCATGCCCTGTGTTTGTTTACATTGGTTCTTTATACCAGTAAAAAAATCTTTTTCAGGCTGATTTTTTTCACTTTAACACATTTAAAATGTAAACAAAAACATGACGTAAGCTTTGTTTACATAGCAAAGAATTGTTAGCTCTGTATCTCGCTTATAACTCGACGACTGACACACACATTTTATTTGACTATTAGAAATGAAATGCCTTGTTAAAGCATTGTAACCAATAAAACTGTCAAAAATAATTTTTGACCAAAATCGTGACCATGCCCCATTAAAAAATTAAAATAGTAAGTACATATATAAAGAACTGTGAATAAAACATGAAACACTGGTCACGTTTGAAGCCACATACCTGTATTATATATAATTTTGTGTATAAAAATGAAGCATTGTGTCAGGTATGTAACTAGATGTAATAATATAAAGTACTGTTCATAGAACATGAAATATTAACATGCTATTTATTTTTGGCTTATTTGAAAAAATAAATGGCAGCTTTTTAAAAGTACGCTCTTGATTCTGATTGCGAATGAATAGAAACGCATATTGATGGGTTATTGTGTACACTCCTTGCAGTAGAATATTGTATACATGTACGTAAAAAGTTACGGTGGGGTTGTTACATCTTCGCTAGCCAAGGGTTTCTGATCCGCACCGCTCCCCACTAACCCTTGGCATATCGTGCTATCAAAAGTCGGGATTTGTTTGTCACGTGATCAGCCAGCCTATTTATAAATCAGCCAAATAATGAAAGATGCCGTACTTTAAACGTCACTGGTGCAATAATGGCAGCTTCCATAGACAATGATATTGACATGTTGAAAGAACTTTTTAATGCCTAGCGTATTCAATAAATGGGAATATTGTTAAATGTTACATATAGATCGGATTCCTTCGATGGTTGTAAGACTTGGAGCGGTAAATCCTTCATCTATGAGTGCATGCCTCTCTTGATACACAGATTAGGTGGTACTTGTTATTGCACCATTGCAAGGAATGAAAGCTAAATGTATCATGAAGGCTCAAACAGAAAGACAGAAATACGGGTTTTGAGCTATGCGTGTTAAAGACACTCATGAATAAACAGTACGAAAACATTGTCGATTAAATCAGACATGTTTTGCATCTTTTTGATTGGTCGACCGGTTTCAGTAAACCCCAATCAAAATCCAGGAAAGAAATCCCGACTTTTGATAGCACGATATGCCAAGGGTTCGTGAGAAGCGGTGCGGATCAGAAACCCTTGGCTAGCGAAGATGGGGTTGTTATGATACAATATTTACAACAATATCTATTGTATTATCAACGCGAAAATAATTCATGGAAGAAAAATAAATGGGCTAAAGCAGGAGATTATTATATGAAAAAAAAGAGGAATCGTAATGTTAGATAAAATGCAGGGTACAAAATTCCAATATTCGTGTTTAGTTCTCCGTAAGCAGAACAAAGATAACGAGATACAATACATTTGAAAAGTAAAAATGCAATATCAATGGAGCAGTTCCCCCTGCAACCATGCACTAATACTAGTAGCAGTTGTGGTCCTTTGCTTATCTTTACACCATACACTCATTTTTGCCCTGCAATCCTTGTTTAGATCGGAGCGCTTTTAAAAATTCAGCATTGTCAATGTACCTATTATGTTTAATATTTTTAAAACATCATTTAGCAGTTTTTTTTAAAAAGTACTTTTATGCTATAAACACTGTAAACTCCATCCAATTTAAGATAGCTCGCTGATCGTGGTCATTTCTAGACTGTATTGATCCCCTTTATAAGAAGAACTCTGTACAAAATTTTGGAAAATACCCAAAATTAATATATAAATAAATGGATTATTTCTTTACTATTTGTTTATATAAATATATATATGTTTATAGCTAAACAAATCATATCTTAATATTTTAGGCAGAATTGATGGTTAATGTATTGACCATCCAGCCTCCTTATAAAGAAAACAAATATGATTTGTCGCATGGTTCCACTCTAATGACCGCAAATTCTCATTTAATTGCCCGTGGTATATCACTGATGCAAAACAAACTGATTGTGTACATAACATTATACATTATATAACACTTGTCATATTTATCATGACAAAATTATAATCCATTTTAAACACAATTAAACAGATGAAGAACATGAAAAATTGGACTCGATGTAATTTAGGTTTATTCACTGTGATAACTTTAAATGTACGTTTATTCACATTTAAATGAATGTTTAATTATCTCAAACCATATCAATGGTACATGAGGTACAAAAAAACCCAAATATATTTACAAATGTACAAATGCAGGGTCAAGTTAGGAAGAGTACAGGAATTAAATAAATCGAGCTAATATTTTTTTTTAACAAATATGGACAATTTTTTAATGAATCGATATCTATGGTAATCATAAGCTTCCCAAATTTATAAGTGTTAACATTTGATGAATATTTTTCTTCAATTAATTTGTGATATTCGTCACCCAAAGTTTTTTTATTTAATTTAGATAATGAACAAATTCTTTGAATTCTTTCTGTATTACTCCATCTTCCAGTTTCAATTGGTAATTTATGGTTACATGTTCTAAATTCAATTCAATCATTCCAATTAAATAAAGTTTTGATTTAAAAACCAAAATAAAGTAAAATTTAATAATACAATGGTAGCCTCAATTGAATACGTGAAGCCGCAAAAGAAAGAATGTAGAATATGATGAATTGCACAAACGAATACCACATTACAAACGTGATAAAGATATACTACATGAAAGTTAAAGATACGTTATAACAATATGCATAAGTAAGTTCATTTAAATCTCCTTTTTTTAAACAAACACTTTCTTACCTTCATAAATCCGAAATGATATAAAAATCCAGATTCCATAATGATGCTGCATCTGTAAAAATTTAAAAATTATCCTTATAGATACATTGTATTTTAAAATACTAGTAGTAAATTGTACCTAAAATTAAGTTGAAAAAAATTTAATCATTTACAACAAAATTGTTATTTCATTTTCAATTTAAAAAAGACATGATAATATATATTAATAATATATGTATGAGAAGAGAATACCTTCTATTTCAACCATGCGACAACAGTGTGAAAACTGTTTTCAGGTAAAGCTAGTTATAGCTGCAAATCGATTGCTAGTTTCTGTACAAAATTCCTTATTCATTTCTAAAGGTTTTTAAATGAGGTTACGTCAAGACACCTACCTTGCTGTGTACATTTTAAAATTTACAAACTACAAGAAACTGATCTTTGCTTTGTTTTGTACAAAAACAAGATAAGTTTTAAAGTTCGGGTTAAAAGATTACGTAGATACGTCTACGATAAAACTATCGGGCTCTTACATTGTATTTTTATTATAAATTTATCCAGGCAACTACCAGGCTGCCATTTTCCAAAGAATAGCGAACAAGCAAATTAAAAAATGACAAACACCAAACAAATCCACTTTATTAAGAGATTTCATACAATGCTTAAATTTTTATATTGCCAGGCAATATCCGTAGTAAAATTTTTGTAGGAGTCAATTGCTGCCTACACTATTACAATTGATTTCATGTAGCATTTATTAATACGGTGTTAATAAAGACATATGTAAAAGATATTAAAATCTTACCTTAAAATATGTCAAAGATGCAAGAATAAGCATACCTGATTAATGATATATAATCATACACGAAGCAAATTAACAGATACGTTAAAACAAAATTAGATACGTTAAAACAATGCTGCAAACAATTTGTTCTACCAAAACAAAGTGATGTCTAAATTAGTGGACTTAATAAGTTTACGAATGAAATTTCAAGCCATTCGAGTAAAATCATTTCATTGAAAATCCTCTCATAGATATACTGAAAAAAAAAGTGTTGGCAAACTCTCTCTCTCTCTCTCTCTCTCTCTCCATGACAACAGATTGAAAACCCGCTTAATTGTTTGAAGCCGAAGTAACATTGAGAAATCAAAAACAACATGCCCATTCTTGAAACTTAAATGCCATATATTTTCATGTATTAGGCGTCTAATTGTATTGTTCATTGTAAATTAAGATATTTAAAATACGTTGTTTTGTTAGATTTCTAGTATTGAACTCATTATTTGCACCCTCAACAATCTTTCTTTCGCCTAGTATTTATTTGCTTGGCTGTTATTAAGCAGGTTGTTATTCACTTAATATTTATTAACATCACGGGCATTTTCTCTTCTAATTCTAAAAAAAAATCGATTGTGATTTATATCGGGATTAAGGAAACTAAAATCTACCTGATCAAGTTATAATTAATCTATTTGATTCAAACATTTTCAAGAAAAAAAGTGATGCAAGCAACAAGCAGAAGATCGACCGCAACAAAGTTTGTTTCTTTAAACAAATTTAAAATAGAGAATTGATGAATGACTTTCACATTTATCCATGGGCAAAATACAAATGACCTTGACTCCAACCTAGAAACTACGCTCCATGCCAAAACAGAACACCTCTGTAGTACAATAAAACTTCAGCATTGACAATGGAGAGTGACTTTATGCCCTTTATTAACGAGGTGAACTTTAATTAGGTAAACTGAATAATTTATGAGTCGAGTCTCTATCTTGACCATTTTAAAGAATGAAACCTGGATCGACGTTGGTAAGAATCAATGCATTTGACTCAAAGGAAATGATTAAAATTCTCAGACTTTACAAATGTGAATATTTGTTGTTAATTAAGTAGACATAACTACTACTATGTAAATGTGTTTCTCGTGTAACACGATTGTTGTGGTGCTTTAAATTGAATTTCAAAATGCTTTTATAATAAACTATATTTTATGACTAAGTTTGCAGTCGATTGATTATTTTCAATTCAAATTAACGAAAATGATATTTTTAATCTCAGTTTTAATCTAAATATCCGAAAAATTTGTTTGTATGTGTAATATATCAATGTACTGAACGAAAAGTCAATTATATTACATTAAATGTCTGTTTGGAATAACTAAAATCTATCAGAAAACGGAAGGTCAGGGGAATTATGATCACTTCGCCTTTCTTTCTACTTAGTATTAAGCCACAACTTCCAAACCGTGAGCTCTTTAGTTTAGTCATTGTATACATATACCTGTTAAAGTACTTTAACCTTTCAAATATACTCAAATCTAAGACCTTATTTTACCTGGTCGAGATCGCCAAAAAATTAAACTCTTTTCCTAGAACCGGGAATATCATTTTGAGGTTTTCGATAAGACAGTTTGTAATGGTTTGACTTATCTAAATATAAACAGTTACTGTATCTTTGCATAAAAATTACAACAATTGTGACTTATAAGGACCGCTATAAATACAATAAACAATTATTAGTATCGTTTTTATTACACTTTAACGTGTTATTTTCTATTCAGCACTTAATATGTAGACAAAGACATGACCTGGCCTTTCTTATGGTATTACTTTGGAGCCACTAGCACTTTCGCCTTTAGCGCGAACATGCAAGAGTGCGAATGCGTAAGAGCAATAGTGCGAAGATGCGTTGGAAAGATCTAGGATGCGAAGGCGAGATACTACTATCGCTCCTACGCCTTTGCAACTTTGCCTTCGCAAAAACATCAAATGATGATTTCACAAATAAAGACCAGAGCCTTAATTGATTCAGGATCTACTATATCCACAATATCAAAATCATTCTATGACAACTATCTACAGGATTCACCGATTCAGTCGATCATGATCAAGGATTTTATCAACATAGAATGTGCAGATGGAAATTCACTCACTTATTTCGGTTACATTGAAACAGATATTCAACCATTTGGAATACCAAACTGTGAAGCTTTACCGTGCTTAATCCTGGTAGTACCAGACTCAAACTATATTAATATATAGCAAAACAGTTCCAATATTAGTGGGGACAAATATTAAAAACATGTTTCTCAGTAACGCGCATCAACAGAATGGGAGAAATTTTTACAACAAACAGGATTACAAACACCATAGTTTCTAGCATTTAGGAATTGGTAGCTGAGGGAGAAAGAATTCATAAAACAGAATCACAGATTAGCCATAGTAAAATCAGCAGAAAGAACAGCGATAATGTCATTATTCCTTCAAATACTAGTAGTCAGGTAGTAATCAGAGGATACGCAGACAGAGAAATTCCGTATCAATCAACATGTGCACTTCTACAATCAACTAAGTTCTCAAGAATTCCCAGTGATTTGGAAATTTAACCATCTGTTGTCGTGTTTCGATACAAAGAGAAACAGGAAATACCTGTTAACATCAGCAATTTAACAACAAGAACAGTTATAGTCAGTCCGATGGGCAATACTTTGTGAACTTCATCCAGTGTCAATTATAGATACCCCTCATATATGTAGCATACAACCAGAAGAGATTGCACATCTTCAAGGCGTCAAGATTCCTTATGATGAACTGGATTTTGTACAACAACATAAAGTCATAACATTATTGAAAGAGTACCAGGATAATTTTTCAAAAGTAGAAACAGACATAGGATTTACTGACTCGGTGAAACACAGAATTGAATTAATAGATTAAACACCATTTAAACAGAGAACTAGAAAGATTCCCCTTGCAATGTTTTAATAAACCAGAAATCATTTACAGATGTTATTAGATGCAAACATTATCATGAAGTCAAATTCGCCATTTTCAACGTGGTTATAATGAGAAAAAAGGACAACAATCTAACAATGTGAATAGATCGTATTTTCCAAATCTTATGATGAACATATGCATATATTACAACTTGTGTTTGACAACCTGAGCGAATCAGGGCTGAAACTTTCTCCAAAGAAATGCAGCTTATTCATGAAAAGGTTAAATATGTAGGCCATATTGTCTCGGAGGCTGGTATTGAGACAGACCCGGATAAGGCGCAGAAAGTTATTGATTAAAGCTGACATTAATTCATAAAAGCATTGGTCGCCATATTAGTTTCGATCGCTCCTCTACTGCCACAAGGGTATATATACCGGTCGAGAAAGTTACGGTCGGTTGCTTTCCGATCAAGGCATTCAGGTTGCACGGACCTCTAAATGCATGAACTACACATTGTAGTAAAATGTTTGTAAAAATAGAATAAAGGAAACTACAATAAATAAAACACAAAATATATTTATTCTTTGAAAGAATTTCTATGGTATCCGTATCATTTTGCACGGATAGTGCTGCCTTATTTCGCATGCACATCGAACACGTGTGTCATTCATACAGAGTACATAACGTCTGCTTCTTTTTGAAGACCCCAGCGGCAAGTAACATTCAACACAGTAGATAAATGATAGTAAATCCAAGAAAGTAATAACGTAACATCGTTTCCATAGGTTTCTACCAAATCACTCCGTTTCTAAAATCCATACGATCATTGACATTGCTCGATCGGCCACAGAGTGTAGTTTGCGCATGTGCGATGTTATAACTTACACAGGAAAACGTTCTACACTTATCGAGGATTTTGAAATTTGTGTTCCTGGGATTTCAGTATGCATTGTTTCGTTGTTCTTTGGATATTCCTTACCAGTGCAGTGGTTGTCATGATATTTTTGTTCAAAACGCGTTTCTACAAGTCTTTTCGTCCAATGTAACGTGTTCGGGTGAATGAAATACCTGAATGCGGTGAAGCATGAATAGTGCTATCGGCCTTATATAGGGGGTGTGTAGCGATGAGCAGAACAATAGAAATCGACAACTAATATGGCGGTAGTCCGAGATAAAAGGAAAATAATGCGTATTTATGAACTCATGTCAGCTTTAACCTACACCTACTACACCAGAAGAAATTAGAAAAATTTGTTGGACTCATTGGGCATTACAAGATATTTGTCCCTAATTTCAGCAAAATATCTAAATTACTTACAGAAATAATGCCCAAAGTGAACAGCACTAAAGATAAGAAAAACAAACAGAAAAAGAAAGAATTCAGATGGTATAAAAAGCAACAAGACGCCTTTGAAAACTTAAAGAAACTTCTAACTACACCACCTATAATTTGCCGACTACAAACTACCATTTGAACTGCATACAGATGCTAGTAAGCTAGGACTAGGAACAGTAATGTATCAAGAACAGCATGGATACAAAAGAGTTATCAGTTATGCAAGCCGAACGTTAAGTCCTACTGAGAAAAACTATCCAGCGCAAAAGTTGAATTTCTAGCTTTAAAATGGGCAATTACTGAAAAAGTATCTGTGTGGACATAAATTTACAGTTCTAACTCACAATAACCTACTAACATGTTTTGACAACAGCACGGCTTGACGCTGCAGGACGTAGATGGCTGGCAGCATTATCTGCTTATGATTTCAATTTTATTTACAGGCCAGGAAAGCAGAATTAGGATGCATATAGTTTATCAAGAATAATGATTTTCAATTTATTTTCAATTTATTTGAAGGGATTCATTTCAAGCTGTATGCCAAGCAGTACATGCAGAATCACTGATCACATCTTTAAATTACAGAATCATAGACCAGAATTTACCCGACCTGAAAATCATCAATCAAGAAATTGATTGGCAACAAGAACAGAGTGCAGATCAAACTTAAAAAACACGGATTCATTATGTAAAATGCAAACAAAAACCTAGACTTGCAGATTTATCATTTGGGTATGATATACTAACATAAGTTAGAGAAATTTCAGCAAACTTCATTCAGTTAAGAATGTTCTTTACAGGGAAACAACTATTTCAGTAAAAGTGATCAACCAGTAAGTCATTCCAAGGAAATACAAGAACAATGTATTGATAGAACCTCATGACAAATGTGGTCATCAAGGACGGAAAAGAACAGCATATCTGATCAAAGCTAGATACTACTGGGTAGGAATGAAACCAGGATATTGACAATTGGATCAAAAACTGAAACCGATGTGTTCACAGAAAATGAACCAATCAGAAAGCTCCATTAGTCAACATTTCTTCAACTTATCCATTAGAGCTAGTTTGTATAGATTTCTTGACATTGAAAAAGAGCAAAGGAGGTGACCAGCATGTTTTACTTATGCCGGATCATTATACTCGGTTTGCGCAAGCTATCCTTACTAAAAACATGACAGCAAAACAACTGCGGAAGCATTATTCAACAATTTTATCAACTATTATGGAATCCCAACAAGAATACATTCAGATCAGAGAGCTAATTTTCAGAGTCAAATTATCAAAGAGCTATGTCCTATTACAGGAATGAGAAAATCAAGGCCAACGTCATATCACGCAATGGGAAACGGGCAATGCGAAAGATACAACAGGACTTTATTAAATATGTTAGGCACATTAAAACCAGAACAGAAGCAAAATTGGAAATTACATATCAATCTTCTTGTTCATGCCAACAACTGCACTAGAAATGAATAAACGGGTGTATTACCTTACTTCCTAATGTTTGGGAAAAACCCAATATTGGCTATTGATGAAGAATTTGGTTTACAAAAAGAGTGAAAATCAACATTAAATATATCAATCAACTGAAAGAGAACATGGAGTCAGCTTAAAAGTTAGTGACCAGAAATATGAAGAAATCACAAGAGAAACAGAAAGAAGGGTATGATAATGAAGGTAGAGGAGCAGAAATAAGAACAGGTGATAGAGTATTGGTCAAGATCGTATCATTTGACGGGAAACTTAAAATCGAAATGGGAAGAGGAACCATATTTAGTACTAGACCAACCAGATCCATCAATCCCAGTATTCCAAATCCAAACAAAAACATCTAAAGGAAAGATAAGAACTTTACTCAGAAATTACTTCGCCCAAAAGGACACTTAGAATCATACAAAACTGTAAAAGAATTAGAGACAGAGTTTCCAAAACCCAAACCTAAGCCCAAACCGAGGACAAGAAAAAGGGTTAGGAATATCAAAGATACGCAAAATGACCCACTCCGGAGTACTGATTCAGAAGAAGATAGGAGTAGTTCAGATAAGGAAATGGAGATGGTACCAGTATAGAGGGTTTCAAGACGATACATCACACATAATGTATTAGAGAAGGAAAATGTAGATGTACACAGAGATAATGAGAATATGGAGATAATACAGCATCATGATGAAGAAAATAGAGCGGAGAGAGTAGATGACAGAGCAGAGAAAGTAGATGAAAGAGCAGTGAGAGTATATGACAGAGCAGAGAGAGAGCAGAGGAACTTGCACATATTTCTCAAGAGCAGCAACAACCACAGGATGCTGCGGCAGAAGGAGGTAATAGTCTTATAGAGGAAGAAGAAGAAAGGCCATTACCAAGGAGAAATACAAGGGAGAAGAGAAAGTCAAATTGGATGAAGGAATATGAGCTAACACAACACCATACATGTACAAAAGACTTGGTGAAAAAGTGGGATTGGTTTTCGCCGACGTCATTACTCGCTAGGCGGCGCGCGTGCACTAGCGGTGATAGAAAAAATTAAAATGGCGGACATATATAAACAGTGGTCGGTGCAACGTCTAAAATGCGAGCTTGCTTAAAGAGGTGCCGCATGTGGGGGAAGGAAGATTGATCTGATCAAAAGGTAGGTATCTAATATAGAAATAAAGTCATAATTTTCATTCACGGAAATTATGAGGTCGTTTATAAAGTGTACATTTAATCGTTGTTTTACAACACAAGACATGGCAGTTTAGAACCATTTAAGGACGTAACTAGCTATTTCTTGCGTAAAAAATGAAGCTGGTTTCAAGCGAAATATGCACACACCGATTGCGTAGTCTTAGGTCAAAAACCAGACAAATCGTGTTGATTTCAAAGAGCCATGGCTGAGAAACAGGCCTACGTCACATCACTGCTCGACACAACGAAAGTCCAAGCTCTTGTTAAAATGGTTTCATCTAGCACGGTATATACAAACAATATCTATGAGTTTCGCCCGCGAAGCTCAAAGATGTTTTCATATACCGTGCTTTTAAAAAAATGCCAAGTCCTGTTTTACAACAATAGGAATCCACCAAAATCGATCTTAAAATGTAGTCAAGTGAAACATTTTTTACGTGTCTTTTATTTATATACAATTATTTGATATATAGTTTAAGCATTATATCTGTGTTTTTAACTGTTGAATTGAAATAAACCTCATAATTGTTTTATCAGTAAATTATGAAACATTTTAAAGGCACTATAGAAACTACAGTAATGTAACGTTAGCGAATAGCCTAGTACTATTACAGTCCAAAATTTCTGTTTTTAAACTGATTTTGAAATTTACTTGCCTGGAAAAGCTTTCAATTAACATTAATTAAAATTGCTTTAATAGGCCAGGAAAACCTAAGATATTTAGAACTATATTTTGTCATTGTACATGTACATGTTTACACGTGTGCATCAAGGCCTATGGATTATGTAATTGTATTACTCTTGATATTTCAGGCTTGAATCGTATGACAGAAATAAGAATTTCAGAGAAGATCCGATCATCATTCCAGAGCCATTAGATGTATTCTGGCCTATAACTGGCTTCCAGCAGCTCAGACCAGAACACAGGAAGTCGATGCCACAGTTAACATATCATCAAATTGAACAATATTTTCTGTATAGAATGGCAGGTAAATATGTAAATCAAGATTTAACTGAAATGTTTCTAATTAAAGTGGCATTTTAAACTAGAATATAATATATTTTGATTTTAATTTTTCATGCATCTGCATGTACATGTCCATGCTTACAACAATATCAACAAACATTTGATCACCTTTGGAATTTAAAAAAGAACATTCTTTAGAAAAATTTACCAATTTTAATTTTCATTTTGTAGAAGACAAGCAGATGACATCGGACCTTAAAGCATTGGAAAAAGGCAAGGACCTCCTAACTGGAGAGAGAATTTTTGCATGCAGCATATCATCAGATGATACACATAATTTATTTATCTGGAATAGTGGGTGCAGCAATGAAACAAAAGGTTTGATTTCATATAAGAATTAAAAATGTTCATGCTATTTAAATAGTCATGATACAATAACAGGTTGATGTAATTGCTTATACATGTAATACCTTGCAAACTTTTCTAAATTACTAATGAATATTTAGTGCTAGTTTTAGCAGTACATGTAAAATTAACAAAATTGACCACATGATATCAGATGGTAAACTACCTCAATGTCATATTGAATTTAGCTTTCAAGATAGCTATCATTTATGTCCTGTCGTGATTTTGTAAGATTATTGACTGATTTCCTATACATAATGGCCATAAAACATTTTTTTTAATTAACATGACCTTACTTTTTAAATCTTTTTTTTTTCATATTTCAATAGTTATCCTACAGTTTTAAAATTGGAATTGACAAAAGAACAGGAGATCCTCTGAACTCCCATTGTGAATGCCCTGCAGGCAAGGGACCTCATGGAACATGTAAACATGTTGCTGCAGTTTTTCTAATGGTGGAGAGCTTTGTCGAAAAGGGAAAATTATCAGTCAGGAAAGGGTGTACAGACAATCTGCAAAGCTTTCATATGCCAAAGAAAATGTACGATGGTGTGTATTTCATATATTATATACTTTTGAATAGTTTAATTTTTCACATGAAATCATGACTCATGGGTATGGCATTATGATGCCATGAATGACTCCATATATGCATAATAAAGTGTAGTACTTTATAGGTAAACCACTGGCAGCAGATTGAATTCCATGGAAAAGGAAACACACCGATGAAATGCTGGAGGATCCAAGGAAGGACAAGTACTTGAAATACTCTTCGGGATTGTCCAGTTACATCTATAACTGCATGGTGAACTACTGCTTCATGTAATCTACCAACATATCATTGAGATATTTAACTCCTTCTACCAGTCTTAGGTATATTTAATGACACTATTTCACAAAATTTAAATTCAATGTAGCAGATGTACGTTAATTAGTAAAATGGACAGTTTAATTGCAATTTTAATACTTTATCAATATGATTTTATACACATTTTAGGTTGCAAGTAGAGACCATGATTATCTTCAACTACCATTAACAGAGCATCTAGTTGACAAAGCAGTCGTTGTAAGTAAACTAATGAACATAACTTTACAACCTTAATGCATTTATGGGATTGTTTAATATAGTCAGGTAAATGGCATTCCTACTAGCTCTGGCTAGTGGGTTAACACTTTAGCTTGATCAGTAGAGTGCTGGGCTGGCATGCCAGGGGACCTGGGTTCAAACCCAAGCTGATGCTTAAAGTGTCACTGTTACATGTTGAAAATTTAAGGTCAAACAAGAATTCAATTTAGATAAGAATATACAGATTCATTGTATTAACAAAAAGCTGCATGTTGATTTAACATACATGCAGGTAAAAAATATCCCTCTATCACTTTATTGTCCTCTTTTTAAGGTCTCTCCAAAAGATGCCAAGGACATAGAGAAATCTACAACGATGCAAGCCAAGCGTAAAACCTGGTTTGATGAGAGAAAATGGCGAATTACTGCCTCACGTTTCGGTGACATTGTAAAAATGTCTTGCCGAAGAGACACTAGAAAATTGTGTTCTAGCATTTACCAACCTAAGTCAATCATTACCTATCCCATCATTCATGGTAGGCAGCATGAGAGTAGAGCAATTTCCATGTTTGAAGAACTTACTCATTTTAAGGTCAAAAAGTGTGGGTTATTTGTGTCTGTCAAATACCCTTACCTTAATGCTACACCAGATGGTTTAGTAGGGAACGAAGCAATAGTAGAAGTTAAATGCCCATATGGTGGTAGAGATGTTGACATTAAACCTGGGAAGAAATTCCCATTTCTTGTTGAATCAATTCGCGAATGGTAAAATTACATTGAAATCAAGTCATAAATACTATGACCAAATCTAAGGACAACTGTATATTTCTGGTAGAAAACTCTGCTACTTCATTGTTTACACATTTTGTGACATCTTGATCTTGAAACTTGATTATGATGAGGAATAATGTCTTTTTAGTTTATTGCCAAAACTAGAAATATTCTAAAAGAAACATTTCAGACCATATGGGTATAGTCAACTAATGCATTTTCCATAGGCGGTAATGTTAACGTTCGGGCTCATAGCTCCGGCCCTAATTTTCGTTCAGCAACGAGGGACCTCTTGAATAAATGCTCATCAAATTGTCTCTCTCCTGTTAAAATTTCGTGGTGTGAAGTCAGATTCGTTTTCCGGCAAAATGCGTCTGTATTGAAAAAATCTGAAAATGAAAGTAAAAGTAGGGAATTTCACAGTTTTGGAAAGGGTGTACATCAAGCAATTTCAATTCTTTCCTTCAAATGATAATTTAATTTTGACACTTGCTTTTAAAATTGCAAATCCTCTTTTCTGACATGTGTCAAGCATTCTGATTTAAAATGTCCTAATAAATTTATATACACTCTGCAAGAATAGGAACTATTTTGCTTAATGGCACTACTTTGTTGTCCTACCGATTCTAAAAATAGTTTGAGGGATATACCCATATGTAGCTTCTTGTTTGTATAATAGGCTTGTATGCTATTTGTTTTCATGCACATGTAAGCTTATTTACATATTATGCACACTTCATTGTTGAAGTTTTTTTGTGCACTAGATATAGCAGAAAGAAGACAGAATGTACATTTTTTATGCAATGGCTTGGTATTTGCATTTTCATTTGAAGTTACATTTAATTAAGTCATTCTCTTTTTGAGAAATGAATCAATCGGTCATACTACTGTTCTGTATAAATATTTTGTTCAATTATACTGCCGCTCCGAAGGGGGGTAATTTTTTACCTTTATGTGCCTATCTGTCTATTGGTAACAAATTTCTGTCACATTTTTTCAGAAACTATTAATTGCAGGTGCTTGAAATTTTAACACTCTTTATTAAAATAATATGCCATATGGTGAGATTCATTTTTTAACAAATTCAATATCAACCTGCAGTTCAATGCTGACTTTACTTATTATGTATATTCATTATGTATTATGGGAAATGTAAGGAAAGAAACTGAAGATGTTATTCAATCAAATTATCCCTTGATCTGTACAAATGTAAAATTAATAATTTGGCATTTGTAATTGTTGAATTTTTTTTCTTAATTATACTATTAATTGAAACAGACTCTTGTTATCTATATCATGGTTTAACAACAACCAACAGTTTAATTTCAAAAAATAAATGGTATAAACAATGTGAAGAAATTATATATTCATTGTTAAATGACTATTACTTGTATCAACAAATGATCAATAATTCATCGTTCTCAAGTAACAGTTCTCAAAACAAAGCCGACTGTTGGATAACTTTGAGCATAACCATCTACAATTGGTTTTCTGAAGTTTGACAATGAAAAGCAAACAAATACTATTCCTGAACCAAGAACACATTTACTGACTTAGAATTTTATATGTCTTGGTGAGGCCAATTACTCTTTCTACGTGAATTCTCTTGGATGCAATTCTCCTGTCTCGAACAACATCTTTTGGCTCAAGTTGCGATTTACCTTTCAGCATGGTAGGAGTATTAACATATACATCCATGGGTGCAAATAAATCTTGCACCATAATTCCACGGTCTGCCATTATACTATCTTTTGACAGAAACATATTTGATTCCGGTTTGAATGTGTTGGAACACTCTATTATCTGTCGATCTGATGCTGAACCACCAAAAGACTCGCTCATAAATGAGACTGCACCTCTTGGGGTACAACCGATCATTGTTTTCTGTGTATTACGATGTTTATAACTTGACCAAGTTATTGATTCGGCGTTTACATCTGATGGCTTTTGAATCGGAATCTCAGTTGCATCCAAAATTACTCTTGTAGTTGGAAACTTCTTCTGAAAATCTTCAGGCATGTTTTTGTCGATTATTTCACGGGAAGGCCAAATGTCAAGTTCCTTGAGCTGAAAGAACATAACATTTATCCACATGACAATAATTTTGGATAGTGTTGTTTCACTGATTTCAAACATGAGACCAAGTTCATAATCTTCTTTGGCTTGTTGCAGTTTAATCAGTGTCAAGAACAGCTGATCCAAGGGAGAAATTATGGTTGGTTGTTTTTTAAGGCTGAAGCAGTAAAAAAAGAATTGGAAATGATCAAAGATTAAAAAACTTTGTAATAATTAATAGTTTTAGGGTCTGTTCTAATGCGTTCAATAGAAAAACGACCAAGAAGAGTACATTGTACACTTTCATTAGAAACAAGCTCATCGGGGGTCAACTCCATTTCAAGATTTTCAGTCTCATTATTGGAAGATTCAACTATGACTTCATGCTGAACACCCTGATAGTCACAAATGCTTGATTGTGCTGGGATCCTTGTGACAAGTTGGCATCTTTTAGAAGTTGTAGAGGTGAAGGGGAAAACACACGGCACAGCATCCTCCCTAAGTCTAGCCCGCTTACCTGAAAAACAAAATGTTAACACTAAATGAATATATGCTTGTCAGGCATTCATATGCTCATATATGCAAAACAAAAAATCAGGAATTTTGCAAATACTTGTGGCTGATTCTTGCACTCAAAATTGAGTTTCGTTATTCTCTAAATAATAGTTAAATAAGTATAACTGTGTGACAGTACCCAGGTGTAACTCTCTACTTAGAGTTTAACTAGTACATGTAGTATGGAAGAAAAAGAAACTTCATCAGAAAGTTTTTTACAATGGCTAATAGTACATGTACTAGGTACTTCATTTGATATAAGTAGACAAGTATAAAATATATTCATTGCATGTCAGATAAAATCTGTGAGTGCATCATGCAAATAGCAAATACAGGGGAATGTAACATGCTTACAATAAATTGATAAAACACTGAATTTTACTTAGAAATTAAAGAGAAAAAAAACCTGATAAGACTTAGCATTGCAGAATCTTCTTTGTTATGTATCTTCAGCACACCTGACACAAAAACATGCAACCACAAAGCATCATTTTCTTAAAATTAATTGATGATGAAAAAACAAGTTAAACAATAAGTTTTTCGATGATTATACATGTACAGATTACATATACAATATCATTTCCATTCACAATGAGTGACTGTGCATATTACATTGGAGCTTTCCATGTAAGGGGACCGAGCAAGAGTATTAGGCTACTGTACATGTACTTACCATCCAAAATCCAAGATTCCTCTGGCAATAGACAGTATAAGAGTCAATGTTCTTACTATTGAATTCAGTTTAACATGTTTAACGTTAATAAGCATTAATGTGGCTCGACGTTCTTCTGAGGATTCGGATTGAATGAATGCACGTATCTAATTATGTAGATGTATTGAAATGTAGCAAAAAGATTAGAAAATATCAAACCTTAAACATAAATGAAATTAAATCACTGAATTGTCTACTAACCTAATAAAGTGCTTTTGTAGTCCGACGACACAAAGTGAGCTTTGCATACAACATCATTAGGTCCGGGTTTCCAAAGTTGTTTTGTTTTTGGATCACTGCGTTTTATTGCGATTCTCCACTTTTTAAAGTGAATTTTGTCCTGAGGGAACTTGTGTCCTCCATATCTCGTGCACCCAGACACACATCAATACTGAGGCATTGAAGATGGAAGTTACGCCAACTTACGATAAGGCCTAGTTACGAGATTTGTTTATACCCGCTACTACACGCGCTCCACCTACCGACAAAAAATTCGGCGGCGGAAACAATTTCTTTACAATTTGAAAGAATGTCAGGAAATGAAAAATATGAGAGCGAAATTGTAAAAACAAAGCTTGATGTTTTAAAAAATAATTAAAATGTTTTTTATTTATATTTCAGTTGATGTTGCAGTCGTAGAAGGCATATTATCTGTACTTGCGTTGTATATAATGTGTTTAAGTTCCTTTAGTTAATTAAATATTTAGACAAGGACGTCATTTTAAATGGGGAGGTGGGTGTAGTAGATATGTTTTAATTAAAAGAAATAAATAAAAACAAAATGTATTATTAATAAATAAGTACTTAGTCTAAATAAATAAAAGTTTATTAAATTAAAATAAAATAAATTCTAATTCTTTCTTCTACTAACAAGGTAACAAGCTTTCCACCTCTTTAGATCCACACACACATACTCAAACATTTTACATTCATTGGTTGGTATTGAATATTCTCGGGTTTTGATTTTCATTGTCTTGTGAACAGTATTCAGGTAGACCACTCTTAGACTGACGTTTATGTTCCATGATTTGGCAATATTTTATTCTGAAGACTTTAAGACATCCAGACAATGTAAGTTTCTATCTTAACCATTTACTAACATAATAAATAAAAAGTTGAGTTTATAATATGAACTACCAGGATTAAGAATTAAGAAGGAATTACTTTGTAAACAGTGTATATAAACATCAGATATAGATAAATCTGATGGACACCCATAGTAAATACAATTTGATATATATTTGGAAATATTAAAATGACAACAACAAACTGTCAACCATCTCAATAATCAAAAATACAAATTCAAAGCAGAGCAACACGGACCTCTAAAAAGATAGAGGTAGGATCGGGTGCATAGAAGGAGTGAGCATCCTCTGCTGACCGGTCGCACCCCTCGTGTGCTCATTGTCGTAATCGAAAAAAACCCCGGAAAAGTCCGTAGACAATTAGGTGATTAATTATAGTCTAACAATTAGAATAAAAAACGTCAGTCAGCATGCGGTGGAAGGTTGTATTTGCTGACAAGGTCGTTGTATCGACCATAGAACTTACGAAAAGATGACTTCAAACGAGACTGTTGATAGTCCTGTTTTATCAACTTGTTTGTCAGTAGCTTGCCTCGCCTAAGAAACTGTTCATACGAAGAGCATGCCCTTGCGTATCGAATTAACTGAGAGACAAAAAAAACTTATGCAAATGATGAAGGTATATTGTTACATAAGCAAGGAAAGTCATCAAGTTTATCATAAAGTTTTGTTGTTAGGTTACCATCAATGTCCATTTCCAGTAAAATATCTAAATATGAAACAGATGACGCAGACTCTGTGTTATCTTTTGTTTCAAGTTCACTGGGATATATCGAGTCGAAGTAATTATGGAAATAACAATTGCTAATTGATAACACGTCGTCGATATACCTGAATGTTGAGTTGAAGGCGAGTGACTTATTTTTTTCACGTACAAGTTTTTGAATAAATTCTTCTTCATATGAATACAAAAATAGGTCTAGTAACAATGGGACACAATTGGTACCCATGGAAATAACAACAGATTGTTGGAAGACTTGATTTCCAAAATCTACATAGATGTTCTCTATCAGAAACGCAAGCATCTTCTTAATGTCAACTTCAGAGTACGTGTGTGTGCAATCAGAATGGTTTTTAACAAAATAATTTTTTAGATTTCCAATGACAAGGTAAGCATTTTTACGAGTTCATTTTTATTGAAGAAACAACTGTCGGTGATATACTAGAGGAAAAAAGAAACTGTGCATTATTTAATATATGAAAAAAAAACGTTTAAAAATTACAATGAACAAATTTTATTTTTTGTCATACTGTTAACACATGTATTCGTAACAACATCTCATAACACATTAATGTCAACGTCGAATAACGTCAATTTCAGTACACTCGAAAGTCACTGTTATTTGAAATTGAATTAACAAAATTAATAACGCGTGTAACCACCATTTGCGTTCATGCATGCTTGACTGCGACGCCTCATTGATGCCACTAAAGTGTTCAGAAATGCTTGAGGGATGTTGTTCCAGATGTTGGTTATAGCCTGGCCTAAATCAGCCAATGTCACTGGCTGATTTGGTAAACAGCGTAAACGTCTTTCCATTTCATCCCAGACGTGCTCGATCGGCGACAAATCGGGGAAAACAGCTGGCCAAGGCAAGACATCGACATTCTGTTGAACAAACAAGTTCCTGACTACACGTGCAACGTGTGGCCTTGCGTTGTCTTGCTGCAGAGTGATGTGATTTTGATGTCTCTGTATGAAGGGTATCACATGACGCTGAATAATTTCATCTCGATAGCGTACGCCTGTGAGATTTCCATTGACAATATGTAGAGAGGTCCTTCCACGTGCTGATATTCCACCCCACATCATAAAGCTACATCCACCAAATTGTCCACGTTGCACAACACAAGCGTCCTGGTAACGCTCCCCAACGCAACGATACACCCTACAACGGCCGTCACTGCTATCCAAATGAAATCTGGATTCATCAGTGAACAGAATATTGGCCCAGTCCTCTATTCTGAATCGCAGATGTCGTGTGCACCACGCTCGTCTGGCGATACGATGACGTTGAAGCAGTACTGGGCGCACCGCTGGACGTCTTGGTCTGATGTTTTGCTCGCGCAGACGATTACGCACAGTTCTTGGACTAATTGGTCCAATGCTACGGGCAGTCAAACTTGCTGTCTGGAAACGATTTCTCAGATGCACAAGTCTAATGTGGTTGTCCTGTTGACGTGACGTCACACGAGGTCGCCCAGAGCGCGGTCGATCCTGGGTGTTGCCAGATTGTTGAAAACGTCTCCATAATGACTGGATGGTGTTCCGATGAACTCCAAAGTGTCTTGCTACAGTATTTTGTGCCATTCCAGCTTGCAGCATCCCAACAGCACGATTACGTTGGTTTTCGTTGAGTCGTGGCATGACATAGGGGTAAATTTTGTTGAAACTAAAGTGATTTCCTTAACAAAAAAAGTTTAAACAAATCCTTTACAGTTCTTATTCCAAACAGTATTGGCCCGTTAAACTCGTGCGTACAAATTCTTCAATAAACAACAGGTGCTCACTAACCATGAAAAAGTCCGTGCACCCGGACGGTTACCATCCGATATTGTCAAAAACAATAACATTATCGATTGTTTAAATTTCATAAATACAAACAATAGATATAGAGAAATTATACTAAATTTTATAATGCACAGTTTCTTTTTTCCGCTAGTATATAAAAAAGCATAGAGATTTTAATTTGTCATGGGGAATGGTTGACGTATAAAGCGTTGAAAAATAGTACGTTTTGATGTTTTTGATTTTGGTAAGATTTTGTGACCTCAAAGTTTCTAATAATTCTTTCGAGTAACAAACATATATATATATATATATATATATATATATATATATATATATATATATATATATATATATATATATATATATATAAAAGAGGTCCGTGTTCGCTCTGCTCCTGTTTTATAATTTTCCTTTGGACGTTTGAATTTGAATTTGATTTGAAGAATCGCAATGAAATCTTTATGATCTACATAATACTGGTTCAAAATTCGGCTGATGTTTTTAAAAATGTATAAAATTTGACCCTGTAAAAAATGACTGAAACGCTTTTCTAAGTCGGTTCTTTATAAAACTAATTTTTCACTTGTATAGAACTTGTAGAAAAATTAATTTTCGATCATTGTAAATATGTGAAAAAATTTAATTACTGTACCATGATAGATGAATACTAGTAATTCATGTTTTACAAATATGTTTGCAGAATGTTACAAATTATAGTGTTGCTTTTCTTTTTTTTTCTTTTTTTTAATATCCAATAATGGTCCTGCCTGTTCTTTCCGATATCAGAATTATAATCATATGATTTTCATATTGTGGCAGTTTTCGGTAAGTTAAATTGCAATCTGAAAACAGGTCAATGTAAAACATTAGAACATAATGGCCTAATATTGACAATCTTTACCTGTGATGTAATATTTGTTGACTGACCAATTTGCAGTCATCATTGGACAAACAATATGGAACCTGGATCAAATTTTTACGTGAATTTTAATGATTTTGAATTGTTAACAAACCCATAAACAAGTGATCAGAATAAGTCGCAGGGTATTTGACAATGACCAATGCAAAGGCGAATGAGTTTATGTGGATATTTATAAGGACATTGGCATACATTTATATAGTTCACGGTAAGTCTGAAATATTTATAAAATAAAAAAATACTAGAATATAGTGTGCATTAAACCCCCAAAAAAGTTTATTTTTTTCCAAATCAGAATTTGATGATAACTAGATTATTGGGGCTATCTTGAAACAGAATTATATATATTTATATAAATAATTTGTTAGAGTGTATAAAAATCATGTCTTATATTTTTAATATGTTTCAATAGAACTTTTTATTTTTGTATTCTCTTTAATATTGCTTTTCCCATGTAAAATCTCTTCTAACGGTGCTTTAGGGATTTCGCCGTGTGATGAAACTTTCGCACCCAGCAAACTTCACGTGTTTCCAGATGAAACAACAGCTTGTTTTTGGTTATCACCTACTGCAAAGAATTTTACAGAACACCAGGCCAGCTGTCGGGCACTTAATGGGAATCTAGCTTACATTCCTGATGGGGACATTTTCTCTACAGTCCAATATCTGTTAGATATATATGGGTATGAACGTGTTAATATTTGAAGTTTAATAGTTTATGTTATGTATCGGTCTATATGTAGTTCGAGATATTGCTACTTTTAAAACCGAAAACTCACACATAACTATATACTGAACCAAGAGATAATGAGATCTGGGGCTTTACTGGAAATCACATCCTGTATGGTTGAATTTTGCTCAAATCTTTTGAATTGTTTTGGGTTGCTGGTAAAAAACAAAGACGCGATACTTATAGCAGTAGAAATTAATATAAAGTAACATTTTAAACAAATTGCCAAATATTTAGAACAATGTCGAGAACGAAATCCACAGTAAACTAAAAGTGAGTACAATTGCAAAAAACAATCTAGATACCAACATTCCAACGGCTCTTACCTGTACCTCCACCAGGGCCATTATGTCCATTTTAAAGGAGCATGGTCACGATTATTTTATCAAAATTTATTTTGTCCGTTTTTAGGTCACCTGAGTGACCTATCGCAATTGGTTTTCGTCCGTCGTCGTGCGTCGTGTGTTGACAATTGAGCAGTTTCTTCTTAAAAACTATGTTTGGGGTACGGGGAACATAATTGTAAATTTCATGACTCTTATCCCATAGGGGCCCTAGAGGCAGGGCAAAATAGTCAAACTTGCTATTTTTCAAAAATCTTCTTCTCAACTACCACACATCTGTAAAAAAAACCCGAATGATATGTAGAGCAGAAAACCCTCTACCGTAATTATAAATTTCGTTTTCTTTACTATTACTGAGACTGAATTAAAACTGACTGCATAATAAGTAAAACTATAAAGCCCTCTACTAAGATTATAAATTTTATGCCCTTCAAGGTAGGGGTTCTAACTCTAGGGCGGGGCCAAAATGATCATGTTGTATTAATATATATATATACAACGTTTAAGAATCTTCTTCTTTACCTCTACTGAAACTGAATTAAAACCGACTGCATATTTGGATAGAATATAAAACCCTCCATCAAAATTGTAAATTTTATGACCCCCAGGGTAGGGGTTTTTATTGCAAGGTGTGGCCAAAATGGTCAAATAGTGTTAATGTATATAATGTTTTAAAACATTTTTTACGTTTACTAACACAGAACAGAAACTGACTGCAAATTTAGAAACCCCATTAAGCTGTCGTTTGTAATTAAAATTTATGACACCTAAGGCAGGGGTAATGGCTTTATGGTGTGTATATTATGTTTAAAAATCTTATTATTTTACTCTGCTCTTAAATTTAATGAAAAAAGTACATATTTAAAAAGAGAATGTTAAGATATTGTGAAAGCCTTTGGCAAGAATGCTTTTGGGTGGGACTGGAGGGGGGTATTGTAGCAGTTAGTTGGAGTTATCTTCCGTTCTTGTTAATATTTAAAAATAAATCATTGTGAATTATGTAATTAAGAAGTTAAATGATTCAAAGAGCTACACAAGTATTGTTATCTATTAGGATTTTAAATTGCCAAAATTATAGGTTTCATAGTCCTTTTTACAAGATTTCAGGTAGGGAGGGGTTCAGGTCATTACCATATTTTAATTTTTTTTACTTCAGAATGAAGCTTATCTAGATTTCTCGGCAGGACTGTGTATAGGCTATGGTACTCAGGTGACCGTTAAGGCCTGTTGGCCTTCTGTTAATGTTTATAAAGCTTCAGTAAGGCAGAAATTCACACACAAAAACTATTTGATTTTATATAATACATGTAAATGTGATAAACCATTTGGAAACCCACCGCTGATGTCTAAAAATGCATGAGAGTACATGCATTATGGATTTATTTAAGTTGTATTTATGGACGAAGAAAAATTTAATATTTTAAATAAAAAGTGTTTTACTTAGGTAATAATATAATTCTCGTCATTGAAAAAAAAACCCTAGTTCTGAAATATTGGCGATATAGTAATTATATATATCATATTGTAGAAGCGCCTATGAGGAATATTATTTAGGCATGACAGAAACTAGTGGCAACCTGTTTACTTTAGAAGGCCTCTCTGTGAATTTTCACAATTTTGCAAGTACGCAACCCAGCAGTGCATCAGAAACTTGCATAACTATATATGGGAGCTCTGGAATCTACTACGATACAATGTGTAGTTCTAAACACTTTGGAGTATGTTCCACTATTCCAAACTCCGCAGGAGTTCATGGAATACATATGCAGGGTGTGTATGATACAATGTATAAGAATTGAACAGAAATATAATTGCACTTGAAGTTAATCAAATAGCTGCGCATGATTCTACTGGACTATTAATCAATTATCATTTAAGAAAAAAAAATTTGATAAACGAAACATGTTCTTGCTAATGAGACACTTGTTTTTAACTTATCTAAAATTATTACGTTAACTTTAAAAACAATAAACTTGTCAATGACTACTGAGTATATAGGGACTTTTGATATATGATGAGAGATACTGTCAAACACGTAATAGGAAAGTGTCAAGGACAAAGTTTTAAAATTAACACTTTTGATTTGTTTAAAACGTATTACTTATTTGTTACATGTATATCTGATAAGTGAATAAATAAAATGTTGTTTCATCAATATTTGATTAATACCATTTTTTGTGAATTTCGTTTTTGAGATGATCCACGAAATTATAATTATGTTCATTACAGTGCAATTTCTAATTGTGTATTGTACTGCTAAGATCATTCACCACACATTTACGTATGCTTGAAACTACTAGTATGACTTTATTAAAATCCCGAAAATTTATTCCCACGAATATTGATGAAACCACAGTAAAACATTTAATAAATGGGGGAGTTAAACTGACTTTACTGTAAGCGTGTATTTAGTATAGACGTGTTCGCTCTAACTATGTTTAACTGAACATAGAAACCTATCTAATCGTTTAACCCATTAATATTATAGAAGATCCCTCCAAGACAACCACAGACTCTTCATTAAGTAATAACTGCCCCTGCCATTGTTCAACAATCTACCATCCGAATCTGAGCATCAATCTTACGGCTGAGGAGAAAGCAGAAATAAACGAAATGAAGAAAAATCTTACTGTGGAGAAATCAACCCTCTCGAGTACTGTACGCAAGCTCATCTGTGCCCAGGATGATCGCCCGTCCTCGCAGACGATTGGAGTACTCGGCGCGTGTTTCATGGCCGTGACCTTTGGATTAGTAGTAATAGCAGACTTTACCAGAGTGATTAACTTTGTGAGCTGTACCAGAAAATAGCAAATGTCAATATGTTGCATCTTTTTTTGTAAATAGTTTTAATTTCTTATTTTCTTTTTCACAAAACTTTATTCGATGTCCAGCTTGTTGAAGTTTTTAGAGTATCGAGTATCGATTAGAGGCAAGCTACTTACAAACAAGTTGATAAAACAGGACTATCAACAGACTCGTTTGAAGTCATCTTTTCGTAAGTTCTATGGTCGATACAACGAACTTGTCAGCAAATACAATATTCCACTGGGTCGCATGCTGACTGACGTTTTTCATACTAATTGTTAGACCATAATCACCTAATTGTCTACGGACTTTTCCGTTTTTTCCCGATTACGACAAAGAGCACACGGTGGGTGTGACCGGTCAGCAGATGATGCTCACTCCTCCATGGCACCTGATCCTACCTCTATCTTTTTGGAGGTCCGTGTTGCTCTGCTTTGAATTTGTATATCGTTTTTTGGATTTTTGAGATGGTTGACGGTTTGGTATTGTCATTTTTTCATGGTCAAAGCTAAAGCAATCTTTTTCGGTTCTTAAAATTAAGGTTCTATATCCAAGTAATAGTGTAAATCATTTTACTTAATACACCTTTTTTAATAAAAAGAAGATGGGGGAACAAGATAGCGCAAATGCCCATTTGGTTAAGTCGTAAATACAATTTCAATTTTTTTTTTTAACTAAATATATACTTGATAATGTTATAATACAAGTTTACAAAAGCACAGTTTCTAACTATATTCAGTTTTGAATATTTTAACAAACGATAAGAAAAAAAAAATTCTTAAGTTTTGGTGGTATCGAACCCACAACCTAAAAACCCCTAGCTCTATAATTTTACATACTGTCTGGTGCTTTAACCACTGAGCCATTTCAGTCACAACAATCTCCATCGTTAAATGCTAATATGTGACTTCAACCACGAATTTACGGACTTGTAATATTTTTCTAAAACGTTCAATTGTTGCAATACAAAATGACATTTTTAAAGTATAGTGGGTCATCTCTCCATGTTTTCGTTGATTGGAATCGGTTTGATTTCCTTTAAACCTTATATAGACTATGACAAAAATATGGAGCTCAGACCCACTCTATAAAAGAAAAGGCATTGAAGTTACAAAAATGACACTATTTTGGAGGTTTTGACACGCATACGCTAGTTTAAATCAACCTATTCCAATTAATAAATATATTTTAGGGTTATAAATCGATGTAAGGGTAAATATGCATTGTTTTCAATAATTTAGAAAGAAATTATGAGATTTGTTGATATTTTAATTTTATGGTATCTTATCTATCCTCATATAGGCAGTTTACACGCCTTATTCACCCATCTTCTTTGCATTAACAAATAATATGATGTCATAAATTGGGTGTTTAGATACTGTAAACGAACTACATTTGGCTGTGTATTCTATTTAGCGCTTTTGGCGGAATGCGGCTTCTGCTAATTCAAGTACATCGCTAAATGCCATGCGCATATGCATAAGAATAGTCGCATTCAGGAATCCACGCCAACTTGTTCAAAAACTTATTTCCGCCAAATATCGTACACACCAAATATAATACGTTTACAGTATGTTGTTACAGAAAACATTCATTATAGACTTTTTTTAAAAGGCATTTAATATATTTACACATGCATTGGACCGGGTGTGACCGGCGTTTAAGTAATAGTTAGATCATATTAAGGACGGCGGACCCAATTCATTTCTACAATAGATTTTTTATTCAAATTTTTATATAATGTTAATCTGTTAATGGTAAGTGAAAATCAATAAACATTTTACATGATCATCGACTTCCTTATTTTACTGGGGGCGTTTCAAAATTTGGGTACGAAAATCCTCAGATATAATAGAAAGTAATGGGAATTTTCTGGGGTGTGGTATGAAAACTGATATTTTAAAAATTCTGCAATAGATTTTTTACTCTGATTAAATTGTAATATTAAGAAGTCAATAAGCTTACCGATGAACAGAAAAAAATATAGGTCATCGACCTAAATTCTTTGAGGGTTTGTGTCAAAGTTCACTACATGGTTCATTTTTCTTCAGAAATAACATTGAAAAAAGGACATAATTAATTATTGCCTGACGTTACATTAACTGCGATGTATATAAATATTGTTATCTTAAGGTGTACATTCAATATCTACCAGATTATAAGACTATAAACTGCCTTTGGGCGTTTTAGAATTTATAAACCGTGGAAATATAACGGACTTGTCGCACGCAGAGGAAATTCGGACTAATTTTTTTAAAAAATTTTCTCCATTAAAAATATTTTGGCATCATAAATTATGCTTAGTAGATTGAAAATTTTATTATTTTCTCTTATTCTGATGTACGTAATTACGGCAGTCATATTCATAACATATGCGCGGATTTCTGCGCAGAGGTGCGAAGTCTTGAATTGGGTCCGTCGTCCTTAAGTAAAATTTATGCGATTAAGAAGGGGGCGGAGGGAGCGAAGCGACCGATCCCCTTCTTGATCGCGTAAATTTTACTTAATATTATCTAACTTACTTAGAACATAACCCACTTTTTCATTGGCTGATCAAAATTTCTGCGCCAATCAGATACAGTGTATTATCTCTCTTTTGTTTACGGCTCTCTTAGCTGTCAATCGAAATGTGACGTCACTGTGAACTTAAGGAAATTCTTAACGATTAAAAACATCACATAACAGAATATTTAGCGACTGCTGATTGGATGAAAAAGTGGATTATGTTCTAATCAAAGTTTGTGTCAATTATTAGTATTTAACTTACAGTATGACCAACTAAAACTTCAATTTATTGGACTTGGTTTACATTGCTGATTTAGTGTGTCAATAGAGCGAGGAGTAGTTTGTTTAATGTTTAATATAAAGTTTTTGATTTTATCCATGTAGGTCTACTTTTTAAAGATTTTACCAGGATGGTTGGGTTTATAAAATTTTTGAGTTTATCCATGATAGATAAGCAGTTGGCTCTACAATACGGCGCCTGAGAAGGTCTTAAGGCTACTTTTTAAAGATTTTATCTGAATTGTTGCATTACTTTATTTGTTAGCTGGCCAAACGCATTCACTAGTGACAAAACGGGTCTTATACATCTACTGACAAACGACCATTTCTCGCCAGTGCATTGTTACGTCATTTTTGTATATAATTTTATGTGGTGATAAAATGACGAAACAATGCACTTTCTCGCCAGTGCATTTTTACGTCATTAAGGTCTTCCGTTTCCAACGGAAGACCTTGTACTGATTCTGTTGGAAATTCTTCATTATTATTTAGGGTCTTCCGTTTCCAACGGAAGACCCTTTTGTTATTCTACGGTTTCTTTTTCTTTATTATTCTTTTTTTTCTTTTTCTGACTTTTTTGGAGCGTTATTTTTCAAAAACTATTTAACCGATTTGCACGAAATTTTCAGGACTGATTAAGCATCATCGGAGCTACATATTATCAAATTTTCAAACGATGACGTCACTTCCGGTTTCAGATATTGACGATTTTGTAAATTTTTAAGGGTAATTTTGTCCACGCATCTCCTCCGAAACTAATCAAGATAGAAGCTTGAAATTTTTCCAGGATTGTAGATTAAAGTCTGAAGTTGTACCCCCATGCTTCCAATTATTAAATTTGCGCAAGGCCTCGAAGCTCGCCTGAACCTGAAAATTAGGACCAAATTTTTTCACGAAATTTTTGAACATTTTCTCTAATATCTTTTGATGTATAAATATTTTGTTAAAACATGTAATACAAAAGTTTTTTCAATTTTCACGGGCTTTCATTTGATATCAAGAAAAAAGGGCTGGCCCCTCAAATTAGGGGCCAAGAGGGCTCTAAAGTCTTTTTGCAATAACTCTTTACTGAACAATAATTTGTTATCAATTATAGAAGCAAAAATGTTTATTGTACAGCTGTTTATCTATACAGTACCACATCTTAATCATATGTTACGTAATAAGGGGTTTCAAGGGGCCAGAAGTCCAAAACTTTGATCATTAATATCTAGAAAAGGAGAAATATTTTGAAAAGCATTGTAGAACAAAAAATGTTTAAAATAATGTTCTCAACAATATGCTAGCTAAAAAAAATTTGTTGGTGGCCCCATTAAGGAGTTTAAGGGTCGGCCCCTAAAACAGATTAGTTCAGATATCTCTAGAACGGTCAACAATTCCTGAATACTTGTTGAACAAAATATGTTTACATTTGCGAGATCTTTCATTTGATATCAAGAAAAAAGGGCTGGCCCCTTAAATTAGGGGCCAAGAGGGCTTTTAAGTCTATTAATAATTACTTTTTACTGAAAAATAATTTGTTATATATTATAGAAGCAAAAATATTCTTTGTACAGTTATTTATCTATACAGTACCATACCTAAGTCATATGTTACGTAATAAGGGGTTTCAAGGGGCCAGAAGTCCAAAACTCTGATCAGTAATAGCTAGAAAAGGAGAAATATTTTGAAAAGCATTGTAGAAGAAAAGTTGCTCAAAATAATGTTTTTAATAATATAATACCTAAACCTTTTTTGTCTTTGGCCCCATTAAGGAGTTTAAGGGTCGGCCCCTAAAACACAGTTGTTCAGATATCTCTAGAACGGTTAACAATTCGTGAACAGTTGTTGAACAAAATATGTTTATATTTGCAAGACCTTTCATTTGTTATCAAGAAAACTATTTACTTAAAAATAATTTGTTATATATTATTGAAGCAAAAATGTTCAACTTATTAAGCTTAATTTAAATCTGAAATCCGTTTTAAAATCGGACGATGCATTACAGAGATATAGGGTTTAAAAATTGATTTTTCCGGAAATTTTGATTCCACATTCTTGGTTAAGAAAATAGTGTTATGTTCAAAGTTAAATTAACTCGTACCTAGAATGATTCGATATTTGTTAAGTCGTTCTTAAACACATTCGGATTTTTTTTTGTCAAGTCGTTCTTGAAATCGGTAAGGTTTTTGTTAATTGGTACTTAAAGTCATTCGGATTTTGTTAAGTCGTACCAAGAATTATTCGATTTTTTACATCTTTTTGTTTTAAAACTCCTGGTATTGGTTTTAGAGCTCTGCTTCTTACAGGAACATCTAGCTTTTCTTTCGACATTAACGGAAGACCCACTCGTTGCTTTGCAACGAGCTTTGCTCTAGTTTTCTTCTTCTTTTTCTTCTAGACGTTTTTTAAAACCTTAATATCTCGCTTGTTTTTCATCTGATTTTATTCAAATTTTCAGGGTTTATTGGAAATGCCAATAGCTCACTATAGCACAAAACATTATGAAATCGCTACTTCCGGTTTTGAGTTATTTCCCTTTGAATATTTTTTTAGTGGGTCTCTTGTACCTGCAAAGGCTCCGAGATGATCCGTAGCAAGTAGTTTTGATTTACAAATCTTTAATGTAGACATCTTGAACGTTATCCTCCCAGTCTATATGTTTGATTAACCCACGTATACTTCTTAAAAAATCACATCGAAATTTATGTTTCAAAATATGCTAAATTTTGTTTACATCTTTGCTTCATAACTTTTTAGTAATAAATATTTTCTAAACACATATAGAACAAAAGATGTGCCAAATATTAAGGGCTTTTATTTCATACCATAAAAAAGGGGCTAGCCCCTTAAATTAGGGGTCTAGATCCCTTAAAAGTCTTTGCTTTTTAACTCTAAAGCGGTAAAAATTTTTATATGGGCGTCGCTGAAAAAAATGTTGTTTGTGATCTTATTAATCTCATTAAGCTGTTTTTATGTTCGGGTATTGCATAATATGAGAGCAAACAGTATTACGTGTAGACCAGTATTCGCGGCAGTTTGGCAAAGTTAACGAAAGTCTTTGTGCGTACAAATGAAATAAAGTTACCACTGAATGTATACCGGTTTATACGGGATGCCTTAATTTATTAGAAAGAAGTTTTTTTAAAGTATACATGCTTTTATTTGAGGACTATAAGTCATTTTGTTAAGTTCTTATTGTGAACAATCCTTTAAAAACGAGAAACAGAAAATATAAACATTCTATTTCTTTTCTAGTAAATCTCAAAATTACGGATTAAAAAAAACAAACTTCTACGTACTACATTTTAGTTATTAAACTGAAATCTATCTGGGATCTGAGCTGCGTGTGTGTACCATTACGTAACCTATCTTCCGCCCGCGGCCGAGGATATCGATCGCGGCAGGACTACCTAGCGGTCAGCGGTATCTACTACACAAGATTAGCGTGACACATATGGGTTTGTTTAGCCGCAAACATATAGAATTGTTTTTAATTTTGAATACACATACATGTAAAAGTTTATTTTTCTTAAATTGAATAAAACGTTAGAGTGTTAATTAATAAATCATTCTGTTAATTGATAAAAGCAATGTCATGCCCAATCTGAAGCATAATAAGACATAGAACAAATGTGGGTTTTTAAATAAAAAAATTAACTTCTATTTGATACATTTTAATCACTATACTGCAAGCATTTCAAATCTTTCTGGGTTCTGAGCGTAATCCATCCCTCGTCCGCGGCCGAGGAGATCGATCGCGGCTGGACAACGTACATAGCGGTCAGCGATTATCTAATACACACGATTCGCGTCTTACATATATGTGTTTATTTTGCAGCAAACACAAGAACTGTTTTAAATTAATGCTATATAAGTTTCTTCATCTTCAATTGATTTAATTAAACGATAGAGTGTAAATAAAAAAAGCGTTTTGAAAAATTATAAAAGCGATATTATTCCAAATCAGAAGCATTGTGAGACATATAATTATCAAGGTGGGTGTGTAAGTCTTAAATACTAGTATTATTAAATTGTACAAAGAATAATTAATGTTTCAGATCAACACAAAATGATCATCCCTCGCACATGACCGAGTAAAAGTCAATTAAAACAAAAATTAAACATTCTCCTAGTGTTCAACGTTCAAATCAAATTAAAATCAAAGTTCCGTGTTACAATATTACATGTATGCGGTAGGTGCTACCACGATAAAAGAATTGTGCGGAATTGAGAGAATCAGTGGTTATTTGTAAAAAATCCACATGAATTTTTAAACAAGTTTTGTTTTGATTCTAGCGGTCACTTGATCACTTTTGTAGTTCTTCTGTATGATCGTTTGTTTCACTATAAAAACAAACTCATCGAAAATTCAAATGTTGCAAAAATCAATTTTTGGTGACTCCTTATGTGTAACAGTTCCTCCTAATGTGTTTCACTTTGCAATCTGTACGTTTATTCGGTCGGTCTGTGTTAATTCTATCACCCCGTGCGACCGACAATCTCGTGTCGCTTTTGTGCACACAGCCCTGGACATAGATAGCCCCAGATAATTTATGGCTGCAGATCATCAATTGTTATGTAATTAAACAACAATTGGAAAGGTGCTTTCACTGTAGTGGTCAATTGTTAAAATATAAGTTTAAAGTTTTAAATCAAAGATCTTAACTTTATAATAATTATTTGTTCTCATGTTAAGAACTTATGAAATACGTTATGCAATGCAGTCGGTCGCCATAGAAATCATTAGAGTACTGCAAGTGTCGACAGATTTCTTATTTCTTTGAAACACCTTGGAACATAATTCACTTGACTTAAAAGAATATCGACATATTTGCCTCTCAAAAATTTATGCACTTAATTCTCAAAGTTACACTTAATCGACTTAAAACTTAAAGCAGAATATTTAATTTTTAATTTGTAAATTTGTAGCAACTCTGAAATAGTAAAGATCAGAAGAAATAATGTCTTTGTGACTTTCACTCCATCTTCTTATTTATGTGTATGAGTCCATAATTTTTTTTTCGCTATATAAAAAGTGTTTTTTTTTCTCTCTAACTTAGATCTGTAAAATTTCAGTATCTTTACTTTATAATCATTTAGTGATACAAATAGACACATGCCAATGATAAGAGTGCAAATATACAAATGTACGTCATACACGTACAACAAATAAGTGAATGCATGTATCTTTTAAAAGTAAAAATATTATAACTAAAACATGTATATATGTACATGTATATGTGATTTAAAAGAAAAAATGGTTAAACATAGGTCTTTCGTCGTGCCGCACTAAAGTGGCGAAAAGAATTTTTGATCGAGTGGGAGCTCTGAACCTCCTCCCCCCCCCCCCCCCCCAACCCCGCTGACTTTTATTTTGAACCAAAATTTCCCTGAAATTTACATTTAGAAAATTAAATGTTGGGGCATTGACACACCCCTACCTCACATACACTTTTTAGGTGAAGGCAAAACAAATATTGGCATATTTAAAACGAAATCACATTTTAAAAAAATAGAATTTAGAGCTGCTTCACAACTCCTACCTACCCCACGGATTACGATTTTGAAGATTTGAGAATTTATTCTTTTATTTGCTTGTCAAGATTTCCGATAAATATGCTCATCCTTTCAAAAATGATGCTGAGTGCCTGCATGGCCAAACATTATACGGAGAGTTATCCCTCCCACTGAGCACCTCTCGTATAGCCCGCCCTCAGGTGGGAGAAGGCGTCCTCGTTTATTAACAGTTTGTGTTCGTTTCAATCTTTTAATTTAAACTCTGCACTTTTACATAAACTATTCCATGTGTTAGCTGTAGAGGTGTAAGTATGAGTACAGGGAATGGAAGTGTTTATGATGCATCAGCGCAGTGGATTTTGTGTTGATTACACTATGATATAGGCTTAGTTTGTATCCTGTCATCAGTTGTACATAAACGTATTTATCGTTTTGATTTTCTGGCCGGAATAATTAAATACATGTACATTTATGATGTGTGATTTTAAGTTATCATAAATTGATATGGCCGTGAAGCAAGTTAAACGGAGAATTTGTCTGGTATGAAATTAATACTGTAAGCCTCGTTTTTGATTTTCTGAAATTACTATTATCATATTGACAACCAGGATGAAAAACATCCCCCTTCTCCTTACACTCGTCAGGGTCTGATAGGTATCGATAAGAGGTCATCTTCACATGGCCTCTACATTTGCATAATATCTAAATATACCCCCAACTTATCACAGACATGCCTTTATCTGTTTAATGAGAGGTGTAACTCTTCAATACTCTGAGGTTTGGAAGTTACATAGAAAACAGGCATGATTAATTTGTCTGTCAACTTTTGAAGAGTTCCAATTGATCTTCTAAAGCCCTGATTGGTCAGAAGTTTAGGTCTTGTGATGATGACCTCCTATCAATACCTGACAGATCCTGACAAGAGAAAGGAGAGGGGGATGGGGGTGGTTTTATTAAGACTGATTGACAATCGAAGTTGTAACGGAAGACCTCCTTGTTGCTTGCAACGAGCTCGGCTCTAGTTTTTTGTATATAATTGTTTGTGGTGATAAACAAATTAATGCACTGGCAAGAAATGGTCCTTGGCGAGAATTGGTCTTTTTCCAGTACTTATAATTCTCTTCATTATACAACAGTTACTTTTTTATTGCAGCTTACGTGTCAAGCCATTTCCTTTAGGATGATTCTTGAAACAAAGGTTACATAAATGCAATCATTATGGCATATGGAATGTACATCAGAAAACATCTCTTCCTTTAATTTTAGCGATAAGTTCTGTAATTGATTTTGGGATAATTGCAACTCCGATTGATTTAGTTGTACATACATGTAGTTGAGTTATTGATCGTTGTTTCAATCAAAATAAGTTCAAATGCAAATACAACCGATAATCAAACTTCTGTCTAATGTTTGAACGCAAATTATGCAAACAAATCGTGTTTTGACATTATGTCGTAGAACATCTGATGGCAAATCAAAGACTTTTGAAGTTACAGTTAATATGGCATTGAAACGTTCACGGGGGGTTATGTACCGTTACTTATAGTTTTATGTTTGTGATTGATATACAGTTGAACTTCGATATCTCGAACACTGATATCTCAAATACAATAGATATGTCGAAGTGATTTGCAAGTCCCAACCACTTACTTTTTTAAAGTATTTTACCCTCGATATCTCGAATACTCGGATATCTCGAAGTTTTTAAACAGTCCCATCTAGTTCGAGATAACGAAGTTTGTCTGTATCTGGAATCGTGTGTTACAGCAAAAATATCAATTGAAGGGGCTTAGACACAATTTTAGATCAAATTTTTATTTATATTTTTATGAATAAAAAGGTTTACTTGCGCATTTTTAATGATTCACCAATATTTGAATGTTAGAAATCAAGTTATGAGAGAAACAGAGGTAAGAATTCATTGTTATAAAAAACAAAGCTCGGGTATTATATTTGATTACAAATAATGTAAAGTATGGAATTCGTATTTCTTTGACAAAAATGGCGTGTGGTAAATAAGGTAAACTGATTCATCAATGTGTTCATAAATAATATATCAACAGATAAAAGCAACATTTGATTGAAATGTGAAACTTATACCAATCAAACGCATATGTAAACAATAACAAAGCTCGAGCTTTGCTTACAAAACCAAGAATTTCAAACTCTGTATCTCTCCTATAACTCTATATTTGAATTTGCCATTTTAAATAAAACTACACATTCTAACCATTCTAAACATTTAAAATGGAAATATAAAATTTTTAAATTTTGAGCTGAAATCGTGTGTAAGTCCCTTTAATGGACAATCTGACGCGTATTAAATATATTAATCCGAACGTTAAAATTTTAAGCCTGATTTGAAGATAATGATTTTACGAATGATTAAAAATTAAACTTTAATCTAGAAACGCTTCATGATCCTGAGGCCGCAAAATATCATTAATGATTTGTTTGAAACGATCTCAGGGGATCCTTGCGTGAACTATGTACTAGTACCTTTACAAGATACATGTAGCGTATTCTGCAATTTTTCTCTCCTTGAAACTTCCATCTTCGTCATTGATTTAAATATTAAGTCTACTTTAATTAATGTCGAAGCCAATGATCACCAATGACCTAGACCTTCGGCGTTGTACCCTTTCTCGCTTTCTCTTTCTTAAATACTCTAAAAGGTTGCAGTGTTCGACAAATGGTTAAATTGATAGCTCCTTCTTTTGATAATAATGGACCACGTAAATTTACTTACCTTGTCATCGGTAGTTTGCAAAACTATTTTGTTAAATGCCATTCGGATTGTGCACACAAGTACTCTGAAGTTGACATTAAAAAGATGATTGAGTTTCTAATAGACAATATCTATGTAGTTATTTGGAAATCAGGTCCTCAACAATCTGTTGGAATTCTCATGGGTACCAATTGTGCCCCGTTGTTAGCAGACCTATTTTTGTATTCATATGAAGCAGAATTTATTCAAAAACTTGTACGTGAAAAAAATAAATCACTCGTTGTGGCCTTCAACTCAACATTCAGGTACATGTTTATCGACGACGTATTATCAATTAACAATTGTTACTTCCATACCTACGTTGACTCAATATATCCCAGTGAAGTTGAAATAAAAATACCACAGAGTCTTCGTCATCTGTTTCATATTTGGATATTTTACTGGAAATGGACATTGATGGTAACCTAACAACAAAACTTTATAATAAACGTGATGACTTCATCTTTTCTATAGTCAACTTTCTTTACTTATGTAGCAATATACCATAATCATCTGCGTATGGTGTTTTTGTCTCTCAGTTAATTCGATACGCAAGGGCATGCTCTTCGTATGAACAATTTCTAAGGCGAGGCAAGCTACTGACAAACAAGTTGATAAAACAGGACTATCAACAGTCTCGTTTGAAGTCATCTTTTCGTAAGTTCTATGGTCGATACAACGACCTTGTCAGCAAGTACAATCTTCCACTGGGTCGCATGCTGACTGACGTTTTTCATACTGATTGTTAGACTATAAATAATCACCTAATTGTGTACGGACTCCGTTTTTTCCCGAATACGACAAAGAGCGGGTGTGACCGTCAGCAGAGGATGCTAACTCCTCCATAGCACCTGATCCTACCTCTATATTTTAAGAGGTCCGTGTTCCCTCTGCTCCTGTTTTGTAATTTTCCTTTGGACTTTTGAATGAACACTGTTCGTTATCACCACATGTCATGGTTAAAGTGAGAACCTAGTAATTTGTTCAAACCCACTGTACATTATATATACAATTAAATATGTTAAAACCACTAAATGTTTGAATGTGTGCATCATTAACCTCAACCTGTGCATCATTAACCTCAACCGCTGTTGTACATGTATAAGGACCAAATATTTTTGTTCCAAAATTTCAAAATGCTTTTAATTGCCTGATGGTGCGTCTAACTAATGGATGACGCTGTCTGCTAATAGATATTGGGTAATAACAATCTTATCCTCTTCGCACCTGGTGGCGCATAAGACTGTCACCAGGGACCTCCAGTGACCACGGTCTTTAGCGATTTTCTCCATTTCACCCCAGGTCTTTCCAGTGTTTTTGAACTGGGTGGTCAGAGTTCTTCTCCAAGTTTCCTTCGGTCTTCCCCTCTGGCGTTTCCCGTCTGATAGAGCCCATTTTAACGCTACTTTTGAGATGTTATTGGGGTCCCTTTTTACTGTACGAGTATGTCCAAACCATCTTAATCTTCTTTGCTTTATCTAGGTCATGATATTTCTTTGACATATTTTCTCATACAGTGCCTTGTTGGTGATCTTGTTTGGCCAGTAAATTTTGCATATCTTCCTTAAGCATCTGTTGTGGAATCCTGTTGTGGGATCCTGAGAGCCTCTGGGAATCTTTCTGTGTCATTTAGTCCAATACATTTCATCAATGATGCAATTGACATTGTGGGCGCAAGCGGGTTTTGCATGATTATGCGAAATAAAAATAAAGTATAAATGTGAATAATTTAATATTGCTAAAATATTATATAAATATATAAGTAATAAGGAATCTATAAGGTGACCAAATACGGTCGGGCGTGATCAAATATATCATAAAACCCTACGGTCTTGATCGCCCCTGACCGTATTTGATCACAATACTATAAAGAATGATTTCATACTTTATACAGGGAAATATTCGGCCCCTTTTTATTTTCGACCCTTTTGCCCTCGTTGTCAAAAGGCGAATTTTAGACTGGCCGAATTCTAATGTCTTAACGTATGTCTCTTTATACACAACTATGTCTGGGCGAATTCAAGAAGGGGCGAAACCGTTTGCAAATCAAGAAGGGCAAAAATAACAGGGGCGAAAATAACCCTGTATACAGTATTCATGCACACATGGACAATTTAACAACCTGTTGAAATTTGTCGTATCATGAAAAATTGGCTGGGAAGATTCTGCTGATGAGATATTTATAATAATCGATCGACTAGAAGCCAGGCCTTTAATACTTGATGAAACAGACAAAGCTTATCCTAAAAAAAAAAACGTTGCCAATAAATTTGGTATCTACTCGATAATGATATTTAATGGAAGGTGCATGTGAAGGCACATAGACACGTCAAAGAACATCAGCCGTTAGATATTGTTGGGGATGAATAATTCTACAAAGATCTTAGATTGGAACCAGACCACGATAAATTCGTGTCATCATTGCCACTTTGACATGTCAAAAGCCGAACTCCCAATCGTTCTCTTGTTAACTTTAGTTTTGAACGCAGCGGCTGTCTATATTTTAATCAAAATCCGCCCAAAGTGCGTTAGTGTGGACCATACCTGTGTTATAGTTCTGGCCATTAATGACTTGGTAACGGCGCTTCTGTATTCCGTTATGTGGATCGGGGGATGGATAAAATGTGGATGTCTCATGGGGCGAAATCTGTGTAACGTCCTCGGCTGGTTCGCCACGTCCATGATGATTTGGTCGGCTTGGGTTGTCATTATTCTTGCAGGATGTAGATATTTGGCCACCATCAAACCCCTGTATTACCGAGCCCATGTATCAAGCTCCTCAATTCACGTCTTCATGGTTGCCACACTGTGTCTTACGTTACTACAGCTTATCTTTCCTTTCTTCGGAGTTGCTGCCGAATACAAGTTTTATCCTGGAAACAGGATATGTGCCTATGACTTCTCCCCTGGGGTTGGAGGGGTTATGCACAGGAACCTATTAGGATTTCTGTCAGCTGAAGGGCTCATTGCTTCCCTGGTTGTACTATATCTTAATTTCTGTGTTATCTATAAGGTAAAGTATCGGTGATTTCAAAATTCTTTTACGAGTATTTAGGAATATAAAACTAAGGTTGAACTGTTCATTTCTTTATAATAAGTTTATTATAAACGCATTTTTGATGGTTCATATGGGTATAAAAGTAGAGGAGATTTCAGAACCTCCGCCTCGGCTGGGTAGCTATTTTTTATTCTAAGACTACTTCATCTATTGAGTACTAGATCATGTACCGGTTTAAAATACTCTATATGCTATGTTGTAAAAACAAGTTTTTTCATGATGCAGTGGGGTTTTTACCCCGAAATTTGGCGAGCAAGTAAAAATAAATAATGAGTGGCATCAAAACATTATTTCGACAATTTTTCCGATAAATATATTCTGACGTCTTATCAGTTTGTATAGAGTGATCGCACCTACTGCTAAACCGAAATGCGTCATGCCATATATAATTAAGCACAATTAACTGTGTACGGCACAGTACACTACACCTTCTCCCCTTATTGTACCCTTGTATTTTGTTATTATTTTTTTCCATTAATTTACCCTAACAACCTCTTATATGCTTCGAGAATAACATAATAACAGAATCATGACTGTGGCATTTTCTATTCACACTCGTTTCCAGTAACAAAAAAGAAACGAGTGTGAAAATATCAAATGATTGCAATACAAGCTACATGAATGTTTTTCATGAACTGAACCTAAATATATTATTTTATCATTTCTGAAATCATGCAATAATCGTTCATTCTGCCGGTTGCATATATGGAAAATGATTAATCAAAAAAGTCAAAGTGTAATATATGTGAAACAATGTTCTTCCGGTAACTATAAGGAAAAACGGATTGAATCCATGTGGCAATGGAAATTACTTGACTATTTTAATGATTTCCAAGCGTCTTACATCCAACTGATCGACTGTTTGGGTAGTTTACATGATTAAAAGGTTTTCTAAGGGATGCCGGTAATGGTCTGTATTAATCACTTATCTCTGAAAGCAATAAATATCGATTTGAGCTTTATTATATTACAATCAGCGCCCTGATTGCTGCTAGATTAATTTGAAAAGTTGAAAAAAGATTGTAGGTTATTGCTTTCCCAAATGATCTTGGGGAGATACAATGTATCTTGTTACACGTGATACATGTACAAGTTATAAGTACACGTACATGTAAGTAACAAGCCTTTCGTATAGCGCGCTCACTTTAGTTATGAATTTCAGTATTTTCAAAATACTTTCAAAATTATGTAATCATGTTTATATCCTACCAAGAATTTACAAGAAACGAACAGATTTGGGGGTTTTTCTAAAACACTATGCCCCACCCCCTTTATACCATGTACCTGGTCTATCCGATAGTTTTTAGAATTGTCATTTTTCTAGGATTTTTATTGATCTTTTTTTTCATACCTTATAATTGAAAACTTTGACTATTGTAACGTCGGTGTGATTTTAATGGGGTTTTTTAGGTGATCATCATTGACTGATAGAATTTTCAATTTTTTGTTTAATGACTGATTTATCAGTCGTTTATAAAGAAAAAATGAGGTCTTTGAGAAAAATTTTTTACACACATCATCTTAGTTAATGATAGATTCTGAAAATTTTCGAGGATAAAATTTGCATTCTTTTTACTTTAATATGCCACCATATTTATATTAATTTACTGCATTATTTTGAGAAAATAGATTTGGGTATGTAAATGGACCGACTGCTGACACGTGATTTCGAACAGTTGCATGTTTCTAATAACATGATCATTGTATTTATACCTTCTAAAGCTAGAGAGTTTCGTTGTTTCATCGATGATTTGAATTATTGCATGATGTTTTTCTCTGAGCAGTCACATATATAGCACAATGCATTTCTGTACTATCATATCAATGTTAACGTCATTGTGCAGTAAATTGATGATAAATCTTGCAAAATAATTTTTTTTCTTTGAATGAAATTTTAGATGTTACCATGGTAAATAGTCATAAAAGTCAGAACTCTGGTCTGACGCAGATAAAATATCTCCTTTAATGAAATATTTTTTTAGATTGGTATTTCGCTTTTTTGAAATTGTCATCAGCCTAAATTAATCATTCCAATTTCAGTCAAAAAATTAATTTTAATACTGTCTCCACGTCTTACTAGAGCAAATATCATCTTCATAAGCCTTGAAAACATCAACAGACCTTGCCTATATAATCTGTTTCATAGTACATTTATTCGGTTTCTTCCAAATATAATGGTTCAGAAATTAAAGTAGATAAAAGTAGGTTATACATTTTTAATAAAAATAGGAACAAACGGAAAATCCAGACTATTTTACTTTTGGTACTTTCCTTCGGCTTTTTGATTCTATCTTAATTTTATCCAATGAAACAGCCTAATGCCATAATTGCTATAAAACGACAATTGGTTTTTCTTAAAATATAAAATAAAAACATAGTCATTGAATCCCCAATCAAGTGACTGTTTTTTGTTTATATGTGTTTTTCTTCATATCCGTTTAAAGTGTCCTAATGGAGCTCATAATGGGCGCCATTGCAAAGGCTTTTGAAAGTTCCGCCAAAATCTCACCAGGTTAATACAATGTACACCTATATGAATTGGATTTGACAAAAAAGTTTAGTATATGACCAAGAAATTCTAGAATTGAAATTCCGGTCTGGCTGAAATTAAAAATTTATTTGTTTGATGTACCGACCGACCCTTCATAATTGTGTCATGTTGTAAATTTTGAATTTACTGGTTGGGTGTAATTACAAATTTACAACATGACAACTGTTGTAAATTTTGTATTTACGCCCACACAGTAAATTCAAAATTTACAACATGCCAATTGCTCATACCCATTTTTTTCAGCATTTTTAATTTGAATTTTTTTATAATTGATTGCTTGATTGCCCTTTTTTCAAATAAGAAACACATTTGGGTTATGTTTTTGTATCAATAAATATTGAATTTGCTTAGCTTTCTCAGTAGAGAAAAAAATGTTTAATTATCAGATTATCAAGTCAATGTGGCAAAAAAGAAAAAAAGAGCTATCTTCCTACTCACCAAAATTCTTGAGTCGGAGTACATCACACATGTGATGCTGGCCTCGCGTTCAATTTTGACTTCTTTACGCTGTGCATACTGTTGATGTAATCGAATGATTTTATTGGATTTCCTACCGAAAATCTTAGACCCGACTTAATAAAGAGGTTTTCATAGGCTGTTACACATATTGATTTGAATGATATTTTTAAATGATTTTAAACAATTAACTTGAAATTGAAAATACTAGTATTTGTTCGGTTTAATTTTTCATCTAAAATTCCTATTTTGCTGAAAGGGGTTTTGAATCATATATTTAGTCGTTAGTATCGCTTTTAAAATTTTATTAAGCAATGATAAAGATGGGATACACGTATAAACAGGTGTAAATAATCCACGGAAATCAAATAACAAACTGAAAAAAATCGCATAGCTTTACATCCAATACTTAGAGGAGTGTGCTAAGTAACATCGTGCATAAATCTAACCGGATTTTAAAGTGCCGCTATGTAAAAAAAAAATATCTATACAATGTTTTATAGGAATCGTGAAGGTATATCTTTGTCTTAATTGTGAATATATAATAGATCAAAAGACAAATAATGCGATGTACAGTTTTCTCCTCAATATGATAAAAACTTATTAAAATCAAATGATAAAACGTGACTAGTTTAGATGTTTTAACTAATGCAATTTAGACTAAAATTCCAGTTAGAGAAAAACTGTCATTAACAAAAATTTGATTTTTTCCAGACATTGTCCTTTCTTATGACATAGGTTCAGCTGTAAATTCTGTATACTAGTATTTTTTTGGAGACTGCACCTTACACTATTGAAAAAGCGATGAAATCACCCGTCATCATGTTGTGACTAAAATAGGTGTCTGATTGTTAAAGAATTACGTCAATAGCCGCATTCGCATTGTCGGCACAGAAAAAAATCTCTGAATTCTTTGCAAAATCGTGTCTAATTAAAGTTTTGTTATGTCTGTGTACAAACCCAATTAGTAAATGAAGAAAACACCTTCACATTTTACAATGCAAATGTTCTCTACGTGAAGTACATTCTTGAAATAAACGCCAGGGCTTCACTATTACTTGGCTATTTTTAAATTTATTATTAATTGTCCATTATCAACATCCTTTACAAATTCAAGGTTAATAAAGTTAAAGACTACTTCATGTAATAATCATTAGCCTTCTGAAAGATGCCATTATTTTATCTTAATCAATAGTTCCATACTACAAATAATCTATTAACATGTACACATTTAAGATTAACAAAGTCAAGCCTACTTCAGGTGTTGAAACAACTTCATTATTGGTCTATGCCATCCAATTCTCTTCTCATTCAGTCATCAAACAATCATCAAATGAACATCGATTAGTGTTGTATTGGATCAAAATAGACAAAAGGACTTACCACAGAGTACACTTCCGAGATTGCAATGACATATGGTCTACTAAACGGCAGGGTCAGGTGCGGATTTAATAAAAAAAAAAATCTTTTTTAAAAAAAAGGGGGGGGGGTAGACTTTTAGCTAAGTAGCTAAGGGATGTACATTCATGATCTAAAGACAAACTAAAGACACACCCTTGACCGATTCTTTTAATATTTTTTTTCTGACGTTTGACTACAGCTATGTTATATATGGGCTTCTTTTTATAAAGAATATAATTGATGTGATAATGTTAGGTGACTGTACTAAAAGGTTCATATCTTCTCCAATATTACACGTAACACTATGATCTCTACATCAAAAGTAAAAACGACGTTTTAAAATGGAAGCAATTTGACTTCAATTTCAAATATAACAAAGAAAATACCAGTAATTCAATCTGTTGAAAACATTGAAATCTTAGAAAAAATCATGAATTTGGATTAAACTCCGTCGACAAAAACATCGATGAATCTTTTAGAAGCTTGCACTATGCTTGCATGAATTTTTCATTATTTTTTTTATTTTTTTGTATTGCTTTTGTTGTTTTAAATGAATTTATGCTTACCCGGAATTTGATTTGATCTTTTTTTTTTATTTAACCCTTCAAACGAACATTTCGCTCGGAAGTAAAATTAATATTTTGATTCACCAAATGTAATACACCATTTCACTGTTTGTTATGAAATGGGATTTAAATTCCGTATGTTGAAAACCTTAAGCGGTTGCACATTTGGAAAATGGCGTAGAATAGCATTATTAAGGGTTGAGCCAATGTGCTTTCCGTAATGATTGAATTTGATTTCAAACATTCATTTGATAACAACTGAAGAACCATATCTATCGTCTTAGTTCTAACAATTGCAATGCTTGGTAAACATTTGGTATCGATACTGGGCATATTTGTATGTCAGAACTTTTAGGATGTTTTCATTGAGTTTGTGCTATCATTTTAATTTGGAAACATTTTTAGTATAATTTTAAACATGATTAAATCAAAAGGTAATTAGAAAATAAACAACTACCCAACTACGTGTACCTTCGAATAAAATCAGAATGAGTTATTCATCACTTTAACTCTCACAATGTGCCAACTTAACTTAGACTACAAATTATGAATAAACATTGTAACTCATTGTGTATTGGTATTCTATAGCTATATTATGGTGTACTAAGGGATGCTTAAAGATGAATATCAAATTGTACTTTATCTAGTAATGAGTTCCAATAATACAAATTATTTTGGGTTCTTTTAAAGTTGTCCAAAAATACAAATATATGTATATACATGTAGTGTTCAATCCCAGGTAATGGTACGCATCCCTAACCTAAAACTCTAGGCTTTACATAAAAATATAAAAATGGCTGTGGCATATTTGCTATTATCGATGAAACAAGTATTTTTGTTCTATTGCGCATTAAAAAGAATACGTCTTTATGTGATTTTGGTAATGGTTATCAATGTAATGAAATAACATTCATCCTTAAAGGACATATCGCATGTTTTTCAATTTTCGGAATTTTTTAAATAAAATCATTCTATACTCATTAAAAATGAAGTTTATCATCGTTTACACAAAATAATCTGGCTAATTCGTTAGTTTGAAGGCGATGAAATTCAAATGTAGCGATATGCATATTTTCTCTCTCGATCTACCCGCCATTACGTGTGACGTCACATGCGACCTCGAGCGAGAAGGTGCTGTTAGCCATCTATGTAATTGGATTAGATTTAAACGACAATTAAACTAATTATCACCTATGAAATTGCCGATAACGGGACATGATGGTGTTTTGTGTCTCCTGCGGGTGTTCTAGCCGTCCAAAATGGGGATTTGAACTGTTGTTTTTTTAGTGACACCCCCTTCCTTGTTTTTATTATCAATCGAAACAATTTACTACTGTTCAAGATGCAGACTGCCTGAGCGATTGTTACGTGGCATTCTGGTACAAACATCAAAATGAGATAAAAGAAAGATCAATTTAAAACCATTTTACCTTTGTTTTTATCATCATGATGAAATTTGAAACCAAACTGTGATTTATATTAATCTTTTTGCAATGTATATTAACCGAAATAGATGTGTTCAACAACAACTAATAACGTGTTAGATTTAAGTTCGCGCCATTTTGGAGTGGAGAGTGATTGTGCAAGATAAGACGTGTGACAAAATTTTATGCAGCTAATATTACCGACTACTTGTTTGGTTTTCTGACATTTTGTGACTTATTGTTGTTTTTATTTTCATTTCTATAATTCCTGGAAACTAACAGACATTGACATGTAAATAATACGCTATTTCTTAAATGATTGTCTACACTATTTATTACAATAACCATGAAAATAATAGCAAGTGTTATCACATTATTATAATTAGATGTTTGGATGGATGTCTGGCAACATGAGCACGGTGTGTCTAACCACCTACTTGTTAAAGTTTATTTAAAAAAGATTCAGAGATGCAATGTAATGGTAAAAATAAACAATGAAGTGCTTTCTGTTGGTGTTTCATATGGGCTATGAAGATAGCGATTCTTTTTTTTTTTAGCAATTCTAGCTTCCTTTATACTTGCATTAAACGCCAAAGAAATATTTCGTTGTTTTAATAGAAATACATATACATACAAATAGCAAAAGTATCTTTATTTTCAATGTTTAGATGCGCCAAAAGAATTCAATACATACGGAATGTTCGACAGTTAATTCGGATGTTCACCAGAATAAAAGGACAGCCCTGGCAAATGTTACAAAAGTCGTATCTGCAGTCTATATCATATGCTACACTCCATTTTTGGTAAAAAAAAAAAAAACAAACAAAAAACTTATTAGTGTTGTGTCAATACATTTTAGTTTGGGTTTTTTTTCGATTAATCTTAAAGTTATTAAGTATAAAACCAATTTATAAACAAATGTTTCATATGTTATTATGCATTTGGCATATGGACTTTTGTTTTAACGTTATTTATCATTATGAACAATTCTCATTTGCAGGTGCGCGTTTTTTATGACGTCATTATAAATTCTCCGACTCAAGATGAAACATATCATCATGTGACAATGGTGCTACTATTTCTTAGTCCACTACTGAATCCTCTGATTTATGTCGGCTGTAACAGACGCTATAGAGAATATATTCTGAGTATTTTTGACAAGTGTTGGTCAAGAATTAAACCCAAGATTATACATGACTATTCCGTGGAAACAGACTATACGGTGACTACAGTACAGAGAGGAAACGGCACCACTTCCTGCTAAGGCTTCCTGTGTAGTGTGACGCAGACATTTGCTAAGAAAATAATAACATGAATGTTTGAGGTGCAATGAAGTATTCAACATCTATTTCATTAGATAAACCTATCGAATCAAATTCGTTATATATGTGTTCATGATCTCTAAATAAAACTTAGGTAATCACAGATTACAAAGCTCACCGAGACGAGGCATCACCTTTATGAGGCATCACCTTTACGAGAACACCTTTATCATATTAATATATGAAAATCATCGTTATGATCTTGGATATCCATTGATACTGTTTTGACACAATATCGTATATGTTAAATAATTGTTTGAAAATCATATGTTCATTTCATACGGTATTGTAAGATACAATGTTTATCAATACAATTATATAAAATACGATATTGCATCGTGATACTATACAATACATGTATATATCATATGAAATAATAAAATACTGTAATAAATAATATTAAAATATGATATTGTAACATGTAACATATGATATAATATTGTATCAAGATATGATATCGTATCATATGATGTGATACAGTAATGTATCGTGTAATACATTATTGTATTTGATCACATAATACAATATCAGATTATATAATATATGATAAAATATAGTATCATATGAAACAATATCATAATATGACGCTTAGTGGTCGTCATGAGAGAGAGAGAGAGAGAGGGAGGGGGGTTAATTCACTACAGTTAACTTGTAATTTACCTGAGATTTTTTGATATGTTCAGTAAAGCAATACACATTTCGATAGACACCAAATAGAGTCCACGTGCAATACCTCTCTATCAAATCAGCCACGTGCTCCTTCTATGATGTTTGTCAAGTCCGAAAAAAACAAAATAGAAATATGTGTAACAATAAGGTTTTTTACAATGTTTTCACAGGCACCTGACGTTATATATTTTTCTCATAATAAAAATAAATACCCTATATCTAATAATATACACAAGGTACCCATCCCCGCCATCTTGGATTTATTTTAAGCTGTCACATCAGCTGGAAGTTTTGCTTGAAACTCATCGGTAAAATTATTTTGCGATCCTCTCCGTCTCCCGATCGGTCATTCAACATCCACGCTTACAGTCAATTCAATCAAAACGGTGCATTACACCTGTCATTAATAAAAATGACCCCTCGATCTGCATCTACTGCCTTGGATTTGCGATAAATGTCTAAAGGGTGGACGGAAGTTGTCACCTATATGTAAATGAGATTTCCCTGCACCGTGTGTTTGTTTCAGTATTTCAAAATATATGCATTTATAAACATGTTTATATAAACTTTGTGTAACAAAAGTTATAATTGACGGTTTATAGTATCCCTTTTCTTAGTTTTAACTTGTATGTTGATCGAATTCAAAATTGACGCCTTTTGAATATTCGTATCAGTGCTATATTTGGAAGGGATTACCCAAAGTATGACGCAATTTATGTCAACTTCCGTCCACCCTTTAGCCTTTTGTCGCATATCTAAGGCAGTAGATGCAGATTGAGGGGTGTTTTTTATTAATAACAAGTGTAATGCACCGTTTTGGTTGAATTGGTCGTAAGCTTAGATGTTGAATGACCGATCGGGAGACGGAGAGGATCGCAAAATAATTTTACTGATGAGTTTCAAGCAAAACTTCCAGCTGATGATACAGTTTGAAATAAATCCAAGATGGCGGGGATGGGTACCTTGTGTATTATTAGATATAGGGTATTTATTTTTATTATGAGAAAAATATATATAACGTCAGGTGCCTGTGGGCGGATGAGAATACAGCGTTTACGACGTTGTGATATTTAGACGCGTATTTTGACGTTACGTCATAATTGAGATAAAGGAGGTTTTTGCTTGGCGCGTCACATATCACATAATATATCACAATATTGTAACATATGATATACTATACTATGATATTGTACGATATGATATTGTATGATATATGGCGCATGATATGATATTGTAGCATATCATATGATACAATAGCGTGTGATAGTAATTTAGTATATAATACTATATCATATAATACAATATCGTATAATATGATACAGTATTATATATATAACAATAATATATAATACAATTTCATGAAATATAATAATGAATTATATAATATAATATCATATTATACAATATCGTATCATATGATACAATATTATATATTATACAATATTGTATAAAAGGATACAATATCATATATTACTATAATATTTGAAACAATATCATGTGATACAAATTATATAATACAATATCATTTTATACGATATTGAATTATATTATTCCATAATATACATAACAATATCATGATACAATATCATATCATATAATTTTTTACAATATAATATATGAAATAATATTGTATCGTATAAAACAAAAGTGAATCATATTATACAATACTTAATAATAGGAATCATGTTATATCATTTAACAACAAACATATCTATCAAGCAGGTTTGAGTGAGATAGGAGATTTGTTTAAGGTATCCTTGATAATGGAGATCAGGTTCTGCATCTGAAGCTACCTCTGCGATTCATTTATATTAAAGATAAATCAACTATTTAAGTTTGATAAAGTACTTTTATCTATTAAAGTGGCACGGTGACTCAAAATAGATGTTTTATTTTTAATTATGACAACGGAAATAAGAAGAGCTACTCGAAATTTCATCATACGGAAGGTTTCACGAATCCTAAGTCATCACCTATTCATTTACAAGTCATTAAAACTCATCCGGAAATTGGACATCATGTAAACAAACTGAGTTGTTTTGGACATTGGTTTAGTGTCGCGTGATTGCGATTTCTGTCTAAAAATAGTTACAGTGGGATTGACACACTGAAAAAAGAATTTGAATTTGAAGCTATTCGATGTGGTAAGAAATATGCATTAATAGAGAATGCATCTTAATAAATATATAGTTCTTGAAGACATCGTGTTTCAATGTATGATGTATGCCACGCTGCAGTATTACATTCCCCTGCGCTTGCGTGGCTATGAAGCGGAAAATTCAATATTTTCGTGTTGGCCCAACGCTTAATTCTATTTTTCTCTTTTTAATTTGATTTATTTACTTTTGAACACCGTAATTTTTCAAAAGTATCATCATATGATATATAAAATATGTGGAAATCGTGTAAAAATTCGATATTTGCTAAATCATGGGTTTGTGCATCACCATGTCTCTTTAAAAATGTGACCTGTTCCAAAAAGCTAAACCTCATCAAGCATCCGAAACAAATGGCCCAGATTCAGCATTCAAGCCTGTCGGGTGCATCGGTATCATAAGACGCATCATCCATGCAAGTTTGGTGAAGTTAGGACCAGTAATAACAAAGATAATAATCATGAGAAGGCACATGCTCCAAACATTTTAACCAGCTCTAAAAAAACTTAACCTCTTTCAGCATCCGAAACCTATGGCTCAGATTCGGCATTCAAGCCTGTCAGGTATACAGTATCATAAGACGCATCATCCATGCAAGTTTGGTGAAATTAGGACCAGTAATAACTAAGATATAATCATCAGAGGGCACATGCTCCAAAAACTTTAACCAGCTCTAAAAACCTTAACCTCTCAGAATCCAAAACGTATGTCTCGGATTCAGCATTCAAGCCTGTCAAGTGAATCAGTATCATAAGACGCCCCATCCATGCAAGTTTGGTGAAGTTAGGACCAGTAATAACCTGCTCCAAAAACCTTAACCTCCTCCAGCCTCTGAAATTCATAGCCCAGATTCAGCATCCAAGTCTTTCAAGTTCAAGTTCATAAGTAGGTCAAGATGCATTATCCATGCAAGTTTTGTGAATATAGGACAAGTAATAACTTAGATACAGGACGTGCAACAAAAACTTTAACCAGGTCCGGACGCCGAAGCCGAAGCCGAAGGTATAGCATGAGCTCCCACCGACTTCGTCCCGGTGAGCTAAAAAAATGTCTTTAAATGAAATGTAAAATACGAATTGCGATATTTAGTATAATAATTGTTTGATTTTTTCAGTTACGAGCACAGGCACCTGAATTTTTATCAATCAGTCGCTTAATAAGCCAAATATAAAAAAATTCTACCTCCTCTATATATAAATACACGTGTATTTATATATAAAGGAGGTAGAATTTTTTTATATTTGGCTTATTAAGCGACTGATTGATAAAAATTCAGGTGCCTGTGTTACGAGTCACGAACGATTGATAAAAAGAAATAGGAATAGGATCAAACTAACATTAAATACTTTGGGACACGTTTCTCTCACACACTTGCAGTTACTAAATACATAAAATTATATTGTACAGTCGTCGTATCACACCTATGGATTTGAAAATCTTCAAACAGTTAATTTGCAGAAAAATTGCAGAAAATTCTACCCCATTGTTGTTCACAGCGTAGGATCCTGAGTTCACGCTTATTAAGTAGGCTGGGTGGGCAAATAATTACCCTTAAGATCTACCTTAAATTTCTACAGCCATGACCTATTAATTAGTAAAGAAAAAATACAAATATTTTCTATATCATTATAGAGAGCTCTTCTTCTCAAAGAGATTTAAAAAAACTGATCACAACCATCCAACCGTCTTGATATGTGGAATTCACCGAACTTGTACATCTTTAATATTATATATAACTAGATAATATCCCGCGCAAGCACGGGATTTAACACTTAAAAAATATTAAAATATGATACAATGCTTCATTTATATGGCCTCTATTCTTTTTGTTGCGGCTGACTGAAAAAAAAAACCCTGCAAACTATTTCGGTTTTATTTTAAATCAGGGAATGGCTGTACAGTGCGTCACTTTTGTTCTTTAGGTCTTTAAGCCAAATTTCACTACAACTACATGTATTATCACTGTCCCAAAAAGAATTTCAGATAAAAGACTGTAACCATACCCGACCCGATTCAAATTCCTCGTTTTATGCATACATTATCTATTCTATAGAGACGTAGAGTCTGTTCATGGTTCACAAATAATGTAATATTGTTTACTGCCAATCTGCAGTGGTATGAACATGTTTGTAATTTAAAAACGCTAGATAAGTAAAAACATATTTTTTTTGTTGCATATCAATTAAAGTTGTCAGATCCAAGATAACTGCTAGATGATAAACTCGCCATACACTTTCTGCCATGACGTTGATTAGTCAACCCGCGTTCTTGGTTACCCCGTTCTGGAAAGTTCTATCCGTCAAAACTAAAATCGCGCATTCAAGAAACGAATTGACTCTTCTTATTTATTCAACATTTGTCATATCTTAATTTCTATGTATACCCCCAAAAAGTTACAAGTAAATATACTCACTCTTTAGGTAAGTTAATTGAAACCATATATTTTGATGCAAATTCCCACTGACTTGGATCCGCCAAAGTGTGTCCACCACCTTACTCTCATTTTTGCTAATTCGGGCTGGTTTATCGAAAATGAAAGTAGGGTTTTTTTTAGTTATTTTTCAATAAATACTTATTAGGTAAAAGTCAATTATAGCTTATGGATATAAACTCACATGTGATAAAATACTTAAGGTGTAAGCAATTACTCTGGTGCAGACATTTCGTAGTTCATTGGCAAAATGTCTTAATTTATAAGTACATTGTATATATAATGCAAACGTTAATTTACACGCAATATACAGATGACTCTTGCATAATTTTCTTAAAAGACAATTATGCATGCCATTATGCATTATTACAGTTGTTCTTATTCTAGTTTTGTAAATTTAATACCTATCATTAAATAAGAAACTTGATATAGAAAACATAGAGTTTACTACGTTGGGATTACGGAATCGTGTGTAAATGAACCTGCGATATTGGTATAGCTGCGTCTGGTGTGATAACTTTACACATGATTTCAAATGCAGGGCGTCGCATTTTGCGAAATCATTTTTTCACCGAATTAGTGTACATTACAGCAATAGCCGAGAGAATTTTTTGCAATTTGCACAAAAAGCATTCGTCCTGCTTAAAACAATGCTTGTGGAATCAACAGGACCATTGGGTTGTTAAAACTTATTCAACGCCAATCATGAATTTATCATTTACTCCAGATCTATGAAGTTATTTTTTTATTGATCAGAGAAAATAAAAAAGAAGTTTTGATAAAAATAAGACGGCCATTTTGATTTTTTTAATAAAACGATATACGATTTGCAGATTCAATATTTGAAATTGGTGAAAAATATTTATTCAATGTTTCTATTTTATCAATATATGAGAAAGCTAATTTAGATTGTCAATTTTCAAAAAAATGTAATCGTACATTACCCAATTTATACTATATGTGTAATGAAAATATTGCAGATACATGTATTCACATAGAGGTTCATGAAGTTTTTGACATTATATTAATCTTGCCTGTTATAATAAGGCTATTGGCCCTGATAATATAAGTCAAAGAATGATGAAATATACAAAATTTTCCATTTCAAAACCTTTATGCATGCTTTTTAACAAATCACTAACAAATTCATTTCCAAATGATTGGCAAATAGCTCACGTATTACCGCTCTTTAAGAAAGATGATCCATCTGTTGCAATCGCAAGTAACTACAGACCGGTTTCCCTTCTAAGCAGGTCAGCGAAATTATGGAAAAGATAATGTTTTTCACGAAAATAGTTTATTCTATTAATACCAGGCAGGTTTTTGTCTGGCCATTCCATGGTATTCCAGCTATTAGAAACATATAACAATATTGTCAAATTTGTATAAAAGATGGGAAAATGTGCTGTATAATTCTTTTGTGATTTGTCGAAAGCATTTGACAGGGTTTAGGACGAAGCTCTAATTTTTAAACTCAAACTTATGGTATTAGTGGACAGCTTTTACAACGGTTTAAGTTATTTATGTATAATAGAACACAAAGGGTAATGTACAAACACAAGTTATCAACCTTATGTATCAATGCTGGTGTACCACAAGGGTCAGTATTAGGACAACTTTTATTTCTTATTTACATTAATGATGTACATGTAGCAACCAATATGTTACATTCTATAGACTCTGCTGATGATAATTCATTACAGTATTGTGATTTATACACTAAAAACATTGAAATTGTATTGAAACATGATCTGAAAATTCTCAGCGACTGGTCTGACAAGTGGTTATTGAAATTTAATCCATCTAAAACAAAAGCGGTTTTTTTTTTTTTTGTTCGTGGGGTTTTTTTACAAAGAAACATGTAGAAGAATTTCCAAGGTTAATTTTTCAAGGAAGTCAATTGGACTATGTTTCAACCCACATACATCTTGGTTTACTTTTTCATAATGATTTTTTAAGTTGGTCTCAATATATTAATAATAAAGAAAATAATGCATACAAAAATTTAGAACTTTAGACATGGAGAGATTGGAAAGAATTCAATTAAGTGCCGCAAGGATTGTTACTGGTTTAAAAATGTTAGCATCGACAGAATCTCTCTACACAGAAACTGGCAGGGAACCTCTTGTCAATCGACGTAATAAGGTAACCATGTTTAAATTTCATTCAAATTAAGTACCTGAATACTTGAGCAACATTATATCTCCTATAACAAAAAATGTCTCAATACATCACACAAGAAACAGCAAAAATTATATTGTTCCAATCAGTAAATTAGAACTTTATAAATAAAATCTTTTGTACCTGACACCATTCTAAAATAAAACTCTCTCAGATTACAAATTAGGTAAGCAACGTCTCTCAACATATCAAAAAGAAATATTACTGTAAGTGTTCATCTCCAAAATATTTTTACATTTAGAAAACGCATTATTAATATTTTACACACCAAATTGAGACACAACTGAATATTGAATTATGATTTGTTAGAAGAAAAAATTATTGAATTACCTAATTGTATTGGTGGTCCGTGAAAAGGAGGATAATTATTACTACTTTTTGTATGCAACAATTGTGTAAATGCAAGAAATAATATAATCTATTTGAATTATTTTTTGATAGGCTTGGGGAAACAGTTTTAATTAACACATATTTTGTAAATGCATATTTATGAAAATAATTATTATATAAAGTCTATAACTATAGGTATCATGTATATGTATATATATATATATATATATATATATATATATATATATATATATATATAAAACACCCCCCCCCCCCAATTTAAAAATATTCCGGAAATATTTTTTCCATTCGATTTTTTTGGCTTTTAGTAAATATTTAGCACGTTTTGCTTTCATTTTCACTTACACTTCATCTCATCAGAACAATTTTCCGGCATATAATGGATAAAAAGTATCCTGAGGTACGTCGATAACTGAATTATTAAGATCATTAATTATCAATAGGATCTCGGTCAAGATGCTCTCTCTCTCTCTCTCTCTCTCTCTCTCTCTCTCTCTCTGAGAACTTAAATGTTATAGTATAAGGTTGGTCTGTGAGTCTTTGAAAATTTCAATGTTATAGTAAAGGGGTGGTCTCTCTGAGTCCCTGAGAATTTCAATGTTAGGCCTATTGCAGAGTGGTTGTCAAAAAGTAAAAAGACAAAAAGATCGATCATGGCGAGCCCCATATGCTTTTTTCTTCCCATTCTTCTAAAACTATCAGTATTAATTATGATAATACATGTACAAGAATTGTGTTTCTGAAGTAATAATGTGAGACCTGCAAAGTTGATGATAAAAAAACATGGAAAACGTAAGATATTGACCTATCTTATATATTATATATTGACCTTCTTCAGCTGGAACAGTTGGACCTTCTTCAAAATTCTGAGCCGGACTTTTCAAAGAGCATTTAAAATTTACTCGGGCATATATTGCCCTTAATCATTACAACAGTTGAAAAAACAGCAACATCACAATGATCAGGATGGTCAATTAACTCACATATAATTTGTCGGACTTAGTTAGAATAAGGAAATGTTTTAATTTATTTTAAGAGTACAACAATCTATACATTTACTTACAGTTCTGTGTCATGCTCTCTATATACCTTTTTTTTAATTTTAATCAGGAGCACCCACGAAATCTAATTCCATCTCTTTTGCGACAGTTTTATGACCTTGGCTGGGTCACAGGTACTGGAGGAGGCATTAGCATCAAAGATGGGTATGCTGATTTTTTTAAGGAATAAGGAATCATTCTTTGAGTATTATGAGGTGATAATTTCGGTCAGGGCGTGATCAAATCCAATAAAGCCCGAAGGGCTTTATGATAGATTTGATCACGCCCCGACCGAAATTATCACCTCATAATATTCAAAGAATGATTCCTTATTACTTATATATATATAATTTTAATCCATCGTACGATTAAATATTTAAATATAAATAAGCAAACCCCACTGGCGCTTCAATTTGGCGTCATTTGAAGTTATGGGTTATATAGTACAAAATCGATACGTAGTGTTATCACAGGCAAAGACACTGGAAAATGTAAATATAAACAATTAATAACAAATATTTAGATACATAATAGATACATCATATAATCAATGTGGGTATTTTTTTGAGAGAGAGAGGCATTACTCTTTATAACTTGATCAAATTATATCATCACTTTACTCATTAGAGAGAAAAAACCTTGTGATTTTGCCATAGGTATCATTTAATATGAAGATTTCACAACCATGTGTACACTACAATGTAGTGATAATTAAAAAACTACTGCAGTGAGTGTATAAGAACTGTTGTATATAATTGTCACATGAATTGTTTGTATTCTTTATGTTAATATTTGTAGGACGGACATCTATATTGCCCCATCAGGTGTTCAAAAAGAGAGAACTCAAGTAATATCATATTTACATGTCTGTATATACTATTAATATAGTTATAGAATTTACTTCTTGTCAACATTCATGTAAATTGGTCTTTTGAAATGATCAGCATTATATGGATATGTTCAATTCAAATTGTATCCATAGCAAAATTAATAGATCTTAATCTTAAAAACACACAGTTTTTTTTCTGTAAAAAATGAGTTGGTTATAACCTTAAATAAACAAGTAGTGTGTTTCCTATTCCACTCTGAAAAACTTTGGGTCGTTATAGATTGATTTTTATTTTAACATTTTATTGTTGCTTTCACAAGAGTCCCTCTGAGGCTTATGAAACATTTGAAGTATGGTAGTACATGTACATTCAACACAGACTTATTCTTATCATATACGATTTTCTTAAATGCAGAAGAGCCCAAGATGAACAATTTGAAGTGTAAAACTCAATATGATTACTGAAAAAAATATGTCGTTTAAGGCCCATATAGTTTAGGAATGGTTAGGGAACACACTATTTATTTGTCTTAGCTCTATAGGTAACAAATAATGAACCACAGTTTGTAATAATATGATATTTTTTAAATGTAGCCTGATGACATGTTTGTTCAGACAATTGATGATGAGGACATAAGTACCCCTCCCCCTGCCAAGAAGTTGAAGAAGAGTCAGTGTACCCCACTGTTTATGTGTGCCTACAGAATGAGGGGTAAAATATATATGGGGCTCATGATCTTCATTTGTACATAATGTCATATATAGACTAGAATTTTCCAAATAAAGAGATTTGTAATATATTAAACAATTACTCTTCTGCTTATAAAAATGCAGATACAAATACTTTTATGGATGATAAGTCAGGTCACAAAAGCCCTTAGGAAAATAACAGGGTTATTGAAAATACATAATATAGTATCATTAAAAACAAAATTTATGATTTGAAAGGATCCTAGATTATCAGTAAAAATTTTAAATATTGTTTGATTTGTTCCACCAATTTTGTTTTTGCTCAGTTTAATAAAGTCTCATTACAAGGTTTAACATGATTTGATTTAAACATATTTTATTGCATATATATTACAATGGGATTAGGCACAAGTTATAAAAACTTAATTCGCCCTCTCCTTACATGTTTAACAACAAATACAATATTACAGCAAATATGTCACAGTTTGTACTTATATAATAACAAATTTCCAGTACTTAGATATTTGACAGTAAAAATTAATCTTATTTAATTTCAGTGTTACATGTATGCAAGGATGAACAAGATAAATAAATAAGCAAAATTTTATCAACAAAAATACTCAGATCTTTGATTATTCAAATCTGCCAGTACCTTGAATATAAATTTGAACAACTGAAAAAAGTTATTTATTATCATCCACGCTGAGAGAGCATGATCATCATTAATTGAGCATATTAATCACATGCATGTGTAAAGGAGAATTTTACTATGGTTTCAAAATTTATGCAGTGTATACTATAAATATTAAAAAAAAAAAATAAATAAATAAAATGTGAAAGATTTTAAAAATTCTTATGTGTGAATACTGAATTGTATTCAATAGGGTATGTACTTAATAAAGCTTTACAGTTCAAGGACAATACCTGGTACATGTATAGTGTATCAAAACACTTTGTAAGGATGCTTAATTACCAATATGTAAATTTGTTTTGTTAAATCAATAATTTTTTACTACATGTAATTGCATAATTAATAAACAAAATAATATCTTTTATGCAGATGCAGGAGCTGTAATCCACACACACTCCAAGGCTGCTGTCATGGCAACGCTTCTGTACCCCGGTACTGAATTCAAAATCACACACCAAGAAATGATTAAGGGCATCAAGAAGTGTAAATCTGGTAAGGTCAAATAATTTCCATTTTGTATGCATGCATATATCGATTATACTAATCCATGCTTCTTTTTCTTAACTGAAGATAAATTTTTGCTGCAGAAATGCAGCTCTCTAGAAAAGAAATTGAATTTTTCTTTTTATACACTGCTTGCAAATTGTGTGTATATGACAAAGTATCAAAATATTTTTTACCCATGTACCTTAATTCCCTCTCTTTGCGCTTCACTTTCTTTTTACAGCCTTTACGAAATTATTTATTTGTACCAGTGAAATAAATTCACATGAAGTTAATATTTACACATTGTACTTCTTTCTTTTGAACAGCTATGCATGTGTATGTAATATATCTCTGGCATCTTTTCTAGGTCAGTATTACAGATATGATGAAGAACTGGTGGTTCCAATCATAGAAAATACCCCCTTTGAAGAAGATTTGAAGGTATACATGTATCATATTTTGGGTATACATGTACTTATATTTAGATACATGTACCTACTAAACATATATTTCCCTCTATAATTTTGGATGCATCTCTTGCTCTGTGCCCTTTACTTTTTCATTTTGCATATAAAACGTTTTCTGTGAGAGATACAATACATGTACATATTTTATGTAAATTATAAATCTATTCATTGACAGCTGAAAACCATAGTATGGGCTGCGGAAAGGGTAAAAAAAAAGTTTATGCAAAACGAACAACTAATTTTTAAAAACTTACTAAGATACGAAACAGACAAGCTTAAAACAAAACCAACAGCCTCTTTTGCAAACTCAACAGACCCCGCTGCCCATACCATATATAAATTAAGTTACTCACATTTAAAAATATGGCATTTTAAATTTACATGTAGCAACACAAATACTTTGTAGTATTTAACATTAATAATATTCAGTGTATATTCCACCCATGATGATATTACAGAATTTTGATACAACAGATAAACATGTTAATCACAAATAAATTCATGTATAAATCTGACTTAAACCAGCTATCTTATACTTGCATCGGATATGTATAATTATAATGCATGCAATTACATGTAATTAAACTTGTATGTACGTGGAATACCAATATCTTTAAATAGGGTGTAGTTGCTATTTACTTCGCGTTGTATTTTATAATATACACAGTTGTTAGAATAATGTAAGCTGCCCCATTCTTTTGATTATCTGTTAAGCATATCTTGAATATCTTGTTTTTTTAAAAAGTTGGGGTTTTTTCTTTTAAATGTGGAATTTTTTTTAAAAATATTTCTTAATTGCATTATTTGTAGGAAAGATTGTCTTGTGCCATGAAAGATTACCCAGAATCCTGTGCTGTCCTTGTCCGTCGTCATGGTGTTTATGTTTGGGGAGAATCTTGGCAAAAAGCCAAAACCATGTAAGGCATGATATTATATTTGTTGTGTAGGAATAGTTATAATGAAAATGAAGTACTGTTACCCAAATCTAGAGGGGAACCCTTTGATCACTGAAAATTCAAACTATGTAAAATCACATAGTAAAGTGACTGTAAACCAATCTAGAACCATTTTAACAAGGCCTTGGACTTTCAGTAGAATGTACCTGTAACTATCTATTTCTTGAGTCAAAACAGGTTAAAATGACGCTGGTTTCAAGCAATATACACCGATTGTGTAGTCTTAGCTCAAAAGCCAGACAAATCTAGTAGATTTCAAAGAACCATGGCTTAATAGTGGCCTACAATGAAATAGACATTCCAAGCTCATTTTAAAATGGTTCTAATATATAAAACTAGACCTTTCATCTCGCTCTCTATTATGTGTGGTTATCGCTCGAGCGATAGAGAGCAGGATGAAAGGTCTAATTTTAATTAGATTGACTGTAAACCATGTATTCGCGTGCGAGAAATTTTCCTAAGGTTTGCGAGAGCCCCATCATCGCGAACTAGTCCAGAAATGCCTCTCACTGGTATTTTATTTTCTGGATAATCAACATCAAGATTGCGAAGACTTAGTTTATCTGGTTAACTGTAAAATAAAGTTGCTGCAACAAAAAAAAAAAGTTGGTTTACAGGACTTAAAGCCTCAAACCTCCTCCACCATTCATAGCAAACAAATTTATCCCACAGATCTCCACCTTCCTTGGGGAAAGATTTCTGGACCCATACATGCAGTACCGGTTAAATTGATAGAGTATTTAAACATGATTCATGCGGGATATGAAGGTGGCGACACGCGTTAGCGGGTTCTGTAAATTTTTTTCTGCAATGATCGCTACCTACATAATCCGCATGAATCATCAAAGAAAAGCATTTTATTGTTTATATTTACATCTTTCTTTTAATAACAAATAAATAAATTGATTGTAAAAAGTAAGTTATATTAACTAAATTACTGTTAACGCACATCAGTAGGTTAGCTAAAAGAAACGGCCAAATCGGCTGCTATGGGAATTTAGGTCTGACATCATCATGATTATTTCGTGCAGTCCGTGATTTTTTTTTAGGTCACTGTAAGTTTAGACCAATCGATGAACGGGGCGTGTATATTTCAGTCCTGGTCTATGAATTAACAAGTTTCCGTAAGAAATGGAGGGAATCATACTCGGTAGATGTAAATATATATACATATACCCTAACAATACACAATTCTGTATCATTAAATATATATCCTTCAGATTTAAAATACTCACTGTCACATGATTTAAAGGGCTATCATGTGACGGGGAGTGGAGATGTGATGTATGTGCTTGAAATTTGTGATGAAATGTGATTTTCAAGTGTATTTACAAGAACTTTGCGTGGAATTTGCATATGTATGTTGATTACCTTATTGCATATATATTGACATAAAAATTAACATAATAATTCATTGCAGGTGTGAATGCTACGACTACCTCTTTGACATTGCTACACAGATGAAGTCTGTCGGGCTGGACCCCTCAGAAGTCCCTGTCACACCTAAAGGGGCATACATGCAATAAGGACCGTTTTATGTTGTATAAATACTGTGCTTTGTTTTATAAATGAAATTATGTAAAAACTTGTTTATACATGCATATTCCAATTATTACTGAAGAATTATCACAGCCAACGAAACAATATTCTGAATATTCATCATCCATATACCCGGTACGTTCGAGAAAAATATTCTTAAGTATTTAAAGCGCAATAACTCTTGTCATATACATAATTCATTACAAAACTTGTGCATTTGCCGAAAAAAATGACGTAAACCCTCTTACGACACGCGTTAGACACCCCTGCGAATGTTATTGTCATTTAAAGTTAGACCACCAGGCACGTGGTTTTATTTGACCCTTTCAGTTTCAAAGTAAAAATCGTGCCTCGTGTTTATAGTCTATTTCCGAGAATATATAGGTACTTGTAGTCAAATGTAAAATCTAGACTTTTATTGATTTTAAACATTATCTTCATTAATTAGTGGATAAAATGAGTTATAGAAATAATTGTGACAATAGAAAATATTTTTTTTCTGTTGTTGCAACAATTAACATTCTTAGTAGCGACCCCCGTAAGATTAATTTTCGATCCGCGCCTGACTTATAGTAATAGCATCAATAGTGAAACAGACTATACTACAGTGTATTTTATGCAGAATGTTCCTTGAAAATGGCTTGATAAACTAAGTTTTTATACAAAACAGACACCCATTCTTTTTTTAAAAAGCATGATATTGCAAACCAAAAGCGTCAAACATTGCTATGATTTTATCAAGCAACCCAATTTTCAACCACGTATAGAGTGGTTGAACACGAACGATAACTCTGTTCTGAATATCATCGTTTAGTTTAATTAACCGCTAGATGATGAAATTAGACATATAACTTAATAGATTTTCATGTTTTAACATATATCAAAGTAAGATATGATATGAAAAACGACCAGTACTTACGTATTTTGAGAATATTATTCGAACACTCATACTTCCGCTCAAAATTTCACAGGAACTGAACAATTCTCGGGGAAGTCTCGTAAACTTTCATTCGAGCACCTCTGGATTTATTGCATACTTAACAACGATAAAGAAAACATTCCGAACACATTCGCAAGGGTGTTAGAATTCGAGTTTCGTAACGAGCGCTGGCATAATTAGGATCGTTCAGGTTGTCGTCTAATTGGCCTTTTATAGAGCTTTGAAAATTAGCGGACTTGCAACAAATGACTTGTATAGACCCTTCACAGGTACTGCATGGAAAGGTCAAAATCGAATAAACGAATACATAGAAAGCGAGCGAAACAATGATCAATCAATCAATGTTCTGAGCAGTTTAAATAAATCGTGATATTATTCCTTGGTGTAAGATTTCACCGTTGTTTTTTTTTTTCGCATTATATCAATATATTATGATTTTCTAAATTCCGGAGAAGTAGATCTAGAATTATTGCCCTCTTAAATTTTTTGTAATTAAAATAGATAGACTTGTATACAAATCATTTGTGTAAAATGAAATATCAATATAAAAAAATAGCATGTATGATAAGATATTTTAATAAAAGTATTTGCTGCATAAGTGTAAATTAAATACATGAAACTGCTGTAAAAATGAAGTCTTAGAATATGTCTGATTAAGAAGAAATTTAGAAGGAGTCCTGGGGCAGGATAATATTTTTATAATAAAATCATTATTTTCTGAAATACATATATAAAGATATGAGGGATCTCGTCGCACGCACTTGAATGTAAACATGTGGATTCAGGAATCTAATTATCATGCATAAAATTTTTTGAATATAAATTACATGTATTCATATTTTTGTCCCCCGCCGCAACGCGGAGCGGGGACATAGAAATGCCGGGCGTCCGTCCGTGGGTCCGTGGGTCCGTGTGTCCGTGGGTCCGTGTGTCCGTGTGTCCGTGCGTCCGTCCGTCACACTTTTTTGTAAGCGCTCTCATGCCTACAAATTTTGACAGATTTTCATTACATTTATACCAAATGTTTATACACCTATTACCTTGGTCAAGTTCGAAAATCAGCATTGGTCGATACTTTTTGTTGGAGTTATGGGACTCTGACCACAATAATGACTCCGTTTTATCCAAAAATTGACCTTGTAAGCGCTCTCATGCCTACAAATTTTGACGGATTTTCATTAAATTTATACCAAATGTTTATACACCTATTACCTTGGTCAAGTTCGAAAATCAGCATTGGTCGATACTTTTTGCTGGAGTTATGGGACTCTGACCACAATAATGACTCCGTTTTATCCAAAAATTGACCTTGTAAGCGCTCTCATGCCTACAAATTTTGACGGATTTTCATTAAATTTATACCAAATGTTTATACACCTATTACCTTGGCCAAGTTCGAAAATCAGCATTGGTCGATACTTTTTGCTGGAGTTATGGGACTCTGACCACAATAATGACTCCGTTTTATCCAAAAATTGACCTTGTAAGCGCTCTCATGCCTACAAATTTTGACGGATTTTCATTAAATTTATACCAAATGTTTATACACCTATTACCTTGGTCAAGTTCGAAAATCAGCATTGGTCGAAACTTTTTGCTGGAGTTATGGGACTCTGACCACAATAATGACTCCGTTTTATCCAAAAATTGACCTTGTAAGCGCTCTCATGCCTACAAATTTTGGAAAAAATGGGTGGTCGGGGTAAAAAAAATGTTCCTCCCAACCTCCCCACACATTTAATTCTGGAACAGCCTTGAATGTTTGAAAATATTGCAATTTCATATACTGTGAAATCATTAGATTTCGTGGTGGTTCAATTTTCGTGGAATTCGTGGGTACCTCTCATCCACGATTTAACATCCTACACGAATTAATAAATAAGGGTAATAAAATCATATTTCCTTTGTAGGTTTTAGAGAATACACGAAATTACGTCCCCACGAACCTGTAAAATTTAAGCAATCCACGAAAATTGGCCCCCACGAAATTTAATGATTCCACAGTACAGTATACTAGTATACTGCTTGAACGGCGGGGGACCCAGGAATTCTATTCTTGTTATAGAATACATATGGAATATATTTTTACAAAAAAAAAACATTGTACGCTTCAACTTTAGGCAGACCGGAGCACTATGGTATATCACAAAGTTATATAAAGTACTAATTACAAAAACGCGTGCAACATATTTTTTTCTCTTATAAAACCAAGAATCGTCGTAATTTCGGGTACTGAAGAAATGTATAAATGTACGATAAATACATTTTATTACCAAAGAACGACTTTTATTTCGTGGCCACGACTTTCATTTCGTGGCCACGAATTTAAAAAAAATATCTCAAGCATATGTCCTATGGCAGCCATCGTAGAAAAGGGTATATTTTCTATAAGTATACGATATACAGATATATTTCATACAAAATATCATCATTATGAATATTGAATATAAGCATTGAATGCTTATTTTGGATGTCGTCGGTCCTATGACACACCAATGCGGTGCAGACAAATTGAATTCCGCGCATTAGCAAAAATAACATTCAATGCATTAACTGATGTAATCATTTGATCACAAAAAAATAAATAAATAAATAAAATGCGGAATAGTGTATGGAAACGTTTTAGACATTATATTAAACTCAAACCGGAAGTTACTGTGTCGTCTGCATTGTTTACAAGTTTCAACTGCACTATGCCTAGAACAAGCAAAAAAGATAGAAGTGGACATATGCAAGAAGAAACAACAGCAAAACATAAACTAAATTTGGATAACGACGAGCCTGGAACTGATAACAGTCCTACAAGTAGCCCATTACGAGGTTTGCAATAGGTTTATTTACATGTACCTTGTAACCGTTAAGGTTCCAAAAATTAAAAGTGTGATCAATGTGTTTCAAATCAAGGAAAGATCAGATTTATTGGTTGTGGCTAATATGTTTGTTTTATTCGTCGTTTCAGAGGAAACACCTTTAGTTCCCAGACAAGGAAAAAAGAGAGAAAATGAAAATTCTGACGAATTTTCGTAAGTGTGTCAGCAACATTATAAATGATATAAAATTAAAGTAGATACTGCAAACTTAAATGCTCAAATATTTTATTGTATATATTGATATATCAGATTGCAAAGCATATATCCATCTAGCCATACAATACTGATTTTGTAGAATGCGTACTACATATATATCGTACGTATGTAGTTGGATAACACTTTCCAAAAGTTGCATTCCTTTTATTGTTTTTTTTTTTTAGGATCCGCACATGCATTAACACATTTTATTTTTTAAATTTTAGATCAGAAATGCAGAAAATGCTAGAGTGCTTTGGAGGTATACTATTTTAAACAACTTCATGGTATTATAGTATAATACATGTATTTTACCAAAGTGATATTTCAATTTTAACTCATAACTGAACATTTTTTTAACTTCTTAAAGTGATTTTTCAGTTTTTTTAAAACTGAAATAACAAAATGAGGAAAATATTGGCCTCAATGTATGTTGTTATTTTGTATTGTTGTCCCCTACTTAAACATTTATAGTCCTATTTAAATTTTGAAGCAAGAAGATGATCTTGTTTGTTGTTTCTTTTCATCTCTATTCTATTTCCAGTCTTCCACCCATTTTTTCTTTCCTTAAGCAGGGGACACAAATATTCATTGTTGTAGCTTTTTTTTTAATGATAAATAAATTAATTGTTGAAAGTTTGTCTTTATATATATAATACATTAAAATGCATTTTGAAATTAAAAAGCTGACATATCAAAGACATTGGTGAACAAGAGGAAGAGACTTGAACAGTACACCCAGAATTCTCTGAAGTCAAGCACTAAAAAGGTTGAAGATATCTGGAAAATGCAACAGACTGAGAGGTATATACAGTTTAATTAATTTCAACATCTCAATGATATGCCACACCTAATAATTACCTAAGATTTTTTTTAGCTCACCTGAGCTGAAAGCTCAAGTGAGCTATTCTGATCACATTTTGTCTGTCGTCTGTCTGTCCGTCTGTCCGTCTGTCTGTCCGTCTGTAAACTTTTCACATTTTCAACATCTTCTCAAGAACCACTGGGCCAATTTCAACCAAACTTGGCACATAGCATCCTTAGCCTAAGGGGATTCAAAGTTGTGAAAATTAAGGACCAAGCCCTCTTACAAAGGGAGATAATTAGGAATTAATGAAAATTTTCGAGAATTTTTCAAAAATCTTCTTCTCAAGAACCATTTGGCCAGGAAAGCTGAAACTTGTGTGGAAGCATCCTCAGGTAGTGTAGATTCAAAGTTGTGAAAATCATGACCCCCGGGGGTAGGGTGGGGCCACAATGGGGGGTCGACTTTTTACATAGGAATATATAGAGTAAATCTTTAAAAATCTTCTTCTCAAGAACCGTTAGGCCAGGAAAGCTGAAACTTATGTGGAAGCATCCTCAGGTAGAGTAGATTCAAAGTTGTGAAAATCATGACCCCCTGGGGTAGGGTGGGGCCAAAATGGGGGGTCGACTTTTTACATAGGAATATATTGAGTAAATCTTTAAAAATCTTCATCTCAAGAACCGTTTGGCCAGGAAAGCTGAAACTTGTGTGGAAGCATCCTCAGGTAGTGTAGATTCAAAGTTGTGAAAATCATGACCCCCGGGGGTAGGGTGGGGCCACAATGGGGGGTCGACGTTTTACATAGGAATATATAGAGTAAATCTTTAAAAATCTTCTTCTCAAGAACCGTTAGGCCAGGAAAGCTGAAACTTATGTGGAAGCTTCCTCAGGTAGAGTAGATTCAAAGTTGTGAAAATCATGACCCCCTGGGGTAGGGTGGGGCCAAAATGGGGGGTCGACTTTTTACCTAGGAATATATAGAGTAAATCTTTAAAAATCTTCTTCTCAAGAACCATTTGGCCAGGAAAGCTGAAACTTGTGTGGAAGCATTCTCAGGTAGTGTAGATTCAAAGTTGTGAAAATCATGACCCCCGGGGGTAGGGTGGGGCCACAATGGGGGGTCGACTTTTTACATAGGAATATATAGAGTAAATCTTTAAAAATCTTCTTCTCAAGAACCATTTGGCCAGGAAAGCTGAAACTTATGTGGAAGCATCCTCAGGTAGAGTAGATTCAAAGTTGTGAAAATCATGACCCCCTGGGGTAGGGTGGGGCCAAAATGGGGGGTCGACTTTTTACATAGGAATATATTGAGTAAATCTTTAAAAATCTTCTTCTCAAGAACCATTTGGCCAGGAAAGCTGAAACTTATGTGGAAGCATCCTCAGGTAGTGTAGATTCAAAGTTGTGAAAATCATGACCCCCTGGGGTAGGGTGGGGCCAAAATGGGGGGTCGACTTTTTACATAGGAATATATAGAGTAAATCTTTAAAAATCATCTTTTCAAGAACCATTTTGCTAGGAAAGCTGAAACTTATGTGCAAGTATCCTCAGGTAATGTAGATTCAAAGTTGTGAAAATCATGACCCCCGGGGTTAGGATGGGGCTACAACGGAGGGTCGATTTTTAACATAGGAATATATAGAGTAAATTTTTAAAAATCTTCTTCTCAAGAACCATTTGGCCAGGAAAGCTGAAACTTGTGTTGAAGCATCCTAGTGTATATTTAAAGTTGTGAAAATCATTTCCCCCAGGGATAGAGTGGGGCCACAATTGGGGATCGAATTTCTATATAGAAATATATAGAGTAAATCTTTTAAAAATCGTCTTCTCAGAAACTAAAAAGTTAGGAAAGCTGAAACTTGTTTGGAGGCATCCTCAGGTAGAGAAGATTCAAAGTTGTAAAAATCATGATTCCTGGGGGTAGAGTAAGGCCACAATGGGGGTGGAATTTTTACATAGAAATATTAAGAGTAAATCTTTACAAATCTTCTTCTCAGAAACTAATCAGCCAGGTGATTATTTAATATTGTTTAGATTTTGGCTTCTGGATGATTCCTGGACGATTGGGTCTCACAAGGGGTTCAGAGTTTGATGTAGGTTTATATCCCATTTATGAACAATTGTTTAGGATCTTTCTGAGAGCTGCAATGCTCAACATGTGATATTACTATAAAATCATCCTGTTAGAAAAGGGACTAATGATAATAAACATAAGGATATCCAGTGGAAAAAATTGATTTTTATTTATACAGGATCTACCGGTACATGTATTATACTACATTGTCCAGATAGTTTTTATTATGACTCCGTTAAGCTGATTTTATCATACCTATTGTTCCTCAGGTGAGCGATGTGGCCCATGGGCCTCTTGTTATAATTGTTGTACAAACAACATAATTATGATAGTGATTAACAATGCTTGTATCTTTAACAGACAAAAGTTACAGGATGAGTATGTGAGACAAGTTGGCACTGTGTTTCAACAGTGGGAATCTGATCTAGAGAAAGCCAAAGAACAAGAAGAAAAACTCAATGTAATTTTCTATTCATTTGCACCACATTTTTATTATTACCTTATTCAATAAATTGGCCATACAGCGCTTTTGTTTCAACAGTTTTCAAAATTCAAGGATGCAAATGATTTTTGTTCTTTCTGTAAATCTGCTGCAACTGCTGCAATTTATCATTAAACAAATGTTAAACTGATAATGTAGCTGTCCATGCCTATTGTACCTGGCAGTATTTTGCAATCATTATATTTACATGCTGAATTTTTTCAAAAGTTCAGTGATATACATGTTATACATATCTTGATTTTATTTCAACAGCAAATGTTCAAACAACAGCAGAAAATGTTTCAACAAGCAAGAGTTGTACAAAGTCAGAGACTGAAAACAATTAAACAACTACATGACCAATTTACTAAGGTAAAACAGCTTAGCTTAACTAAATGTTCAAAATCAAACAAATGAAAAATGTTTGAGTTCTTTTGTGTTTTAATAATAATGAATTGTGATCAAAGTGGCACAATTCAGACAAAATTGTTGCAGTTGTCATTTTGATGTACAGTATCTGAGCGAGTTTGGGAGTTACATGTAATGATGTATCCTTACCGGAACTTTTTTCATTATGGATGTGGATTAAGACCAGCCTTTTTTAGATTAATATGAAACAAAAAAAAAAATCAAAATCCAATAACTAAGGGTTCAAAGACTATCAAATGACCCTATAGGCAAATTTAAAACCATAACTTTGTTTGCTTATTTAGGGTCAGCAAAAATTAAAATTTCTAGAAATAGTTTATTTTCTTAAAATTTATCTTTTATCAACAACAGGGAATTGATGAATTGGAAAGGTGCCATCATGACCAGCAATCCTCGGTCCAGTCTGAACTGAAGAAGGAGATGTCTCTTCTACAGAAGAGAATACTGATGGATACTGTAAGTCACACATATATCACATATGTATCTTAATTATATAATATCTATAATGCTCATACATGTGAACAGTAGTACAGCATTTTCTACATATACATGAATTTTCAATTAGTGTATTTTACAAATATATCTTTTGGATGTTTCTACATTTTATTACATGATGTATAAATATATTTTTTTCTTACAGCAACAGCAGGAGATGGCTAATGTGAGAAAGTCTTTGCAAACAATGCTCTTCTAAAGAGACAATTGTTGTTATGAAAAACCTGTTAAGTTTCAATATTTCCAAATCATGATGTTCTCTGTCTTTGCTTTCATTTTGATTAATTTATTGATTGTGCAGTCCTTTTGTTTGTTGACCTTGAAATTTTTAGCAGTGAATAAAAAAATATTGACTGTACTTCTCATTATTTTCAGTCATTTACGACCACACCAATGAGACTAGATTTGAAATTCATATATCAAAGCATTCAGTGTGTAGTCTTGTGTTCTCACCTAAGTGTTTTGCATATTATAATGCATTTTTAGAAAAAGTAGGCATCATCAGAATGTTGAATTTTTTAGGGCTTCACTTTTAATAAAGGACATTGGACTAAAGGAGTTTGGAAAAGACTGTACTGGACTTTTATGTTTTGCAATGTATCTTGCCTCTAGGTCAGAGCCCATACTTTAGGCACTGGCACTCTTTGCTTGAAGTAAGAACCAAATATAAAACAGTAGAGAGAAATTATATGCTCAACTTCATCTGCTTTAACCTTGCTTGACTTTATTCTATCACAATCTTCAAATGCAGTACGAGTCAGATGGCATCAAGGGGAAAGATGTAAACTCAATAATTTTTCAGTAGGGTCAAAATTGATGAAAGGTCACTGCACACCCTTTACTCATAGTCAATCTATGAGTGGAGTTTCACTGGACTAGAGGTTAAAATTAATACATTCCAAACGATTGATAGGACATTGTATAAATGGACAGAATGATCATTGTGCAGAACAGGATGCTACACTGTACATGAATTTCACAACTGAATATATGAAAAATGTTAATTTTAGAATGATAGAAAAATAATGAGTCTGACATAGATTAATTTTTATTTCATTTTATAGAAAGTTATCAATGATTTTAACAATATAGAGCCATAAAAAGATGTCAAAGACAATAGCAGGCAAGGGAACTATACACAACATTTTGTAAGATACACAAAAGATAAATCAAATTTGCATTGATGTTCTAGAAACAATCATTAATAATGTACTACCTATGAGCACTTTTTCAATGTTAATTGCACTATTCGTATTCCTTAAAAACACTACTGTTTCTGCATTCTAAGCAGAAGTTGCATTGACAATTGTATGTAAACAAAAAATAATGAAAAAAGTTGTATCAATCATCTCCATAGGAACATTTAGGAGGTTAAAATATGTCTGGCAAAGAATTAGTCTTAGGCCAGGCAGAAAATGGCATAATAGTAGAGATACATTTATATGCTTCAATTGCCTATCAAACATTTTTTGCAATAAGCAACTACATGTCCATGCATTGTTTATTATTGTATAAATATTTGCATTTCTCTGGTATCTACAAGCCATTTTATAATAATGTTGATTTTTTTTGTTGGCTAGTAATCATTCAGACACTTGGTAATTATTAAAAAATTAAACTAAAAGCAAGTTTAAAGCCCTATTAATAATGTCATTACATCAACAGTTTATAACACAAATAACTTATGTTTACTGAAGTTACTTTACAGTTTTCTTACAGAAATGCATGCACAAGTATGCTTGAAGTCTAAATGGGAATTTCCTGCACATTTTTACGAAGAATATATGTATCGAATCAACATTTTCATTAATTGTCATTTTGATGAAGCATACTAGCAGCAGAACTGTAGCTTCACAGGAAATTTAGGTTGATGGGCTACAGTTCCATCCATACAAAAAACTATATATCAATTGCGCACAAAACATTGGCACAGTTTTTTGACTTTTTAAAATAATTTGGGAATATATTCTGTAAATATTGTCATATCAAAATATTTCTGAGATATTTTACTACTATTTCACCACTTTACTTGCCTCAAACGATTTTCTGAATACTCTAACTGCATGACCTCAGAAAGTGAAGTAAAAACTATTTTTAATTCACATTGGCATCAAGAGACGCTATTTTTCCAAGTAAACAAACCACACTGTTTGACTTTACAGGGCTAGTGAAGGTGTTTAAAAGATATTTGGAGGCAAGTAAAGTAATGGCATCTTAAGTAAAATGTCCAAAGAATTTTTTGGTAATAAAATTTGCACAGAACATATTCCTAAATTAGCTTATAAATATCAAAACCATGTGAAACTTTTTGGGTGCAGTAAATATACATTATATATTTTTTGTATGGATGGAACTGTAGCACCACGGTTTGTCAACCCAAATTTAACATGGAGCTACAGTTCTGCAGCTCAAAGCATACATGCATGCACATTTCAATAATTTAATTAAGCAATTGTAATACCAATGTATTCCAATCGCTTCACTTTTTTTTTTTTTTTTTTAGAATAAAATGACCTATACTCCGTACTAGAATATATTCTCCGTAAAAGAAGGATTGGAATTTATTCTCCCTAAATGAAGGATTGGAATTCATTTCATTTATGATTCACAGTGGTATTGAAGTTCAGTTTAACATGATGCATTTAAAATCTGACTTAATTACCCATTCAATACATTTTTATTGATGGGACTTGGTTTGTTATTTAACTAAGGTAATAAAAAAGAAGATATAATAATCAAAGGACATGTGTTCTCTAGATATAATTAAAAAAGATATAAAACACGAACAATTTTTTTCTTCAAAATACTGGTACTGGTAAATCAACAAATGAATAGACTTGTAAAACATTTGTGAAACAGCCAAAAAGAAATTATACATGTACATTTTGAAAAAATAATGCACAGTTACATGTACGCTGTATAACTTAACAAATAAATACTAGACAACATTAAAACTGGAAGAGGAAAAAAGATATCAATAACAAATTTCTGTTTGAATGTAACAGGGATATCTACATGTAAAAATCATAAGTATTGTTTTGTACATTTAATTCGAAAAAAAAACAACACAACAGCCAAACAAAGATGTAATCTCGTTTTAAAATTGCACAAAAGAATATGACATCAGTTCCCCTTATAAAAAAAAGTAAACATTTGCTCCATCCTTGACAGCTAGCTGACAATATTGACAATGAAATTCTAGGCAGAAAAATAGTTTTGGGCATGCATGTGGCAGTGTTGGCTCAGCGAAAGAGACTTGCTTTGATCATTACTGTTCCAAGGCTGCTGGGCAAATATTTCTGGGCATAATTCCCAGGGAGGCTGACAAGGAATCTGCCATCCATACAGGTAACAATGGATACAGGGTCAAGAGAAACTCTGCCCCTGTCCCACATGGGTATCTCTGTCTGGGACGTTTTGACAATAGCCCACTCCTAACAGCTCTTGTCACCGGGGTCAGGTCTGAGGGGTAGCGACCAGAACCCTCAATTATGCTGCTGTAAATACCATCAAGGTATCGCCTTCCATAAGTGTTTCTGATCTCGTCACTTTCCACAGAATTCCAAATTTCTTCTTTTCTACGTATTATGTTATGTTCTTTCATATTGTCTGAAGTAAAAGAAAACATTCCAAGAACAAACAAGATATATACATGTATATATATATATACAGAGGGTTCCGCTTAATCTGATAAACTTTGTCAAAGTTATTGGCAATATTTTTTTTTTAGTTATATTATAAAATTACTAAGTTGTTTCTTAGTTGAGAATAGGCTTTACATTGAAAAAGAAAATGAGTTTCATCTTCAATTACACCAGTTTTACAGGCATTACAATATATGAGACCTTGTTAACTTGATAAGTTAATAGTTTTTATGAAATTGACACATAAATCTAAGAAATTTAACTTAATGTAGTTTACTACAGTATGTGTTTTTTCTGATGAAGCTTGGTGCCAAAGACTACAAAAAATTCTGAGGAACAAATTCCAAATGGGTTACAATAGGACCAACATGTTCTAAATATTTCATTTAAATAAAATGTAAATTAAAATGGCAGAGTTTCTTTACATACAATATTACTGAATCATAAATGTGCAAATTTAATTTCCACATTATGGTCTAGTTCTTATTGATATTATCTTTCATTTATATAAACATGCAGCCTCAAAAATCCCAATTCAGGTCCATGTAGCAAAAGATCACAGAGAAATATTCATTTGCAATGGCATAATTTGTCACCTTATACATCATCCGTACGTGTGTATATATGTAAAATAAATATTTTTCTACTCAGAATAGTCAGAACGTTAGCATCATAGAGGTCTTCGAAAGGATTTATCTTTATCATTAGATATATTTGAGGAATAAGGAATCATTCTTTTAGTCTTATGAGATGATCAAATACGGTAGGGGTGATCAAATCTAATAAAGCCCAAAGGGCTTTATGATGGACTTGATCATGCTGGAACGTATTAGATCACCTCATAATATTCAAAGAATGACTCCTTGGTACTACTGTTAGCGCCCCACAGTGTGTAATTTGTGTCATTGATAAAATGTACTGGACTACATGTATATGTAACAAATTTGATTTGTACCGTAGTTTTATCACCGACAAAGATACTGGAAAATGTAAATATTTACCTGTAGAAAACCCTGTTGGTTCAATGACAGAAACTTTCACTCCCCACTTCTTCATTTCCTGCCTAAGTGTATCTGAGAATGCCACCAAAGCATGCTTAGAAATGGCATAGGCTCCATTTCCTTCCATTGTTATTCTGCCTATATGGACGACAAACGCACTACTATATCCATGTCACTATAAGCTTTGCCACACAGAAAACATAAAAAGTCATCAATCTTTGAGCAATTCTAAATTTACTAGTGCAAGTGTGCAAATTCTGTTTCAAAATAAATATTGATTCAAATATATATCATTATGATGTTCTTTACTATAATCACTTGAAAAATCACACAGACAACAAATTAGAAGGTGTACACTTCCCATTTCAACTCACCTAATAAACTAGATACATTAACTACTCTTCCTTTGGCCTGTCTTATTTGAGGAAGCAGAGCCCGGGTAAGAGAGATGGCTCCTAGAACATTGGTCTCCAGGACTTTCCGGAGCAGGCTGTCCGATGTCATCTCTATCTCTGAGAAATACCACACACCTGCATTGTTGACTAGACCCCAGAGTCCTGTAAAAGAGAGATAACCTGCATAAAATTTCAGTTATCAATGTTCCAATGAAAACAGCCAGGGGAAATGTGAAAAGATGGACAATATAATTTCCCTTTCAACATTGAGTAAATCTGATGATTTATAAAAAGGTAATTCTAAGTTGCTATGTATCAATTGAATACTGTAATGCAACACTTCATCTCTGCCATTTTATGACTCTTCATAAACCAAGCATTTATGACTATGAATAAAAGCAATGGTTTGATTTGTTGAGCAATTCCAAATGTTTTACCCATCACATATAATGAAAGATAAACTGCCCCATTGAAGCTATTGAATTCATTCTTAAAGAAACCTTTCTAAGGCTTACCTTCTGAACTCACTTTGTTGTTTATAAAACTAACCACATTTTCAATGTCCTTCTTGTTTGTGATATCAAGTTGGAGAATATGTACACTGTTAAAACAAATGTTACACTTACACAAGTTTTAATATATAAAGGTAATTAAAATGCTTTAAAAACTGATACAGATGTACTGTGGTACATATCAATTTCAAGAGCATATGACAAGATCAGATTTTGCTTTTTTTTGCCCTTAACTTATCTTGGTATACATGTGAATAATGTTTAAAAAAAATATAAATCATAATGGAAACTGACTTTAATCATCATGTTACTTTTGGTTTAGCTGTTTGATTAATTTAAGATTAAAAAGTCATTATGACATTACTTAGTACTTCCTCTTACTTTTCTGAGCAGTTATTGTGGAGTGAGACAGCTCCAGGGCTGTTGGTATCTAAACAGGCGGCATAGACCTTCATACCAAGACTGTCCAACTTCCTCACCACAGCATGACCGATTCCAGAATCACATCCTGTATATATATATATATACATGCATATACATTAAAAATTGATTTTAAACTGCCATCATAATTATTTATTTATCAACAGATGATACACACAACATTTTCTGCAATGAAATGTTCTAACAAAAAAATATTATGATAAACAATCAGATTTAGTGGACTTTCTGTTTCATTATGATAGCCTGTGTTTCACCTGAAGAAAACCTTGTCAAAATCCTTTGTGATGTATAATATGCACTCTTTTCTTCAAAGAATTATTCTAATATTTTTATTCTTATTCTACTATTCCATAGCAAGTGCATAATTAAGAGAAGTACGCTGTGGGTTGGAATTTTTTTTTTTTTTTATTTCTAATATTTGAATTTATTTTTATATTTGGAATGACCTTACTCAAATGTATGAGAGACAGGTTTTAACCTGAACCAAATACTATAGTGAACTACGTATAAGCTTTAAAAATGCTGTAACTCCAGAGAAGCTTCAGCAAATAAGAAACTGTTTTGACTGCATCTTGTCTAATATAATCACAGAAGGTGGAGTTGAGACACCAGCACCCATGACTTAAATGAGAGAGATCCCTTACCAAAGTCAAATTATTGCTGCAATAATGCGGCAATATTGCGGCAATATTGCAGCAACACATTTTTGTTACCAGAAACCAGATTTTGAGACTAGTGAAATGTTGCCGCTAGCTGCAACAACTTCTGGTAACATTGTGGCAATACTGCTGGAGTGTTGCCGCTAGCGGCAATAACTTCTGGCAACATTCTGGCAATACTATTAGAGTTATTTCTGTAAAAAATTATATTAACATGCACCTAGAATATTGCCACTAGCTGCAACAACTTCTGGTAATATTCTGGCTATACTCAGTATCATACTGCCAGAAATACTTTTCTGGTAACATCTACATGTATTTGATCATTTAAATTATGAACTAATTAATATACAAAATATATATAATTCTGGCAATACTGCTAAGCATCATATTTAATTTCTGTTTTAATTATAACAAGCTGCATTCCAGCTCGAAATAATTTGTGGGAAATCTTCTCTGATCAAAATGCAAACATGCATTAATTAAATCATGTACTTAATTGAAAAAAAAATGCATAAGTAATACAATAAGAAAGTTCATTTTATTTATTCTTACAATAATAACCATTTTAATTTAAGGAGACTGGAGGGGGTTAATTAACAAATTGTCAATTATTTAGATATGATTTAGATTATATTACACCTCAAAATTTGCCAGAAGTTTACCACAAACTTTTCTTTTTTCTCTGATTGATTATACTTACTGAGTTTGCCAAAGCTTTAATATGCAGAATTTAGACTTAAATTTTTTTACACATTCAGCACAAGTCTAAAACTGTCAATTATAATTGAATTGCTTTTGTATATTTTTCAAAAAAAAAAAATAATAGTAAGTCGAAAAAGTTAAATCTAATAAATATTTTATGATTAAAGTCTTATTCTTAGAAAGTCTCAATTAAAAGTTCCAATGATAGGTGTTCAGATTTCCCTTCAATCGCATATAACTGTTACGCATGGTTAATGGTTTCGATGTTTCACTATAATAAAAGACTGTTTGAATCAAACCCCCCCCAACTCATTGTTTTACGTGAATACCAACCTGTCTGTTATTTTGTAACGGTATTTTCTTTTTTATTAAGTTTAAATATCAGTCTACTTAGATTTGAGTATCTAAACTGTTCGATGCATGTTGAATAAAGAATTTTCGTATGCTGTTTGTTTCCACTTTTACTTTCGTTTCAATGTTAAGTTACGCGCGCGCTGATTGGTCGATCAAATCGCTAGCCGCCAATTTTCACATTCGATGCTGCCATGTTGTCTGCCATCGAGCCATCACTGGAGATGGTGAAATGAATGAAATACGGAAATTATCTGTAAACAAGGTTAGAGAATACACTGTCAATGGAGTGTTTAACTGTGAAAAAACCAACGGCTGAACTGAGGACGAGTCTGAGTGAATGAATCGAGTGTCAACACCCCCTGCACCATCTGCACGAGCACGTTTTTGAAAAAGTAAGTTTAGCAATAAAAATATATTCATTGAATGGCAGTCAAAACATGTTTGTTGTAAGAATATAAACCGAAAGACTGTGATCTACCTTTTTACTAATGGGTATAACACTGTTTTAGACCAATGCGCGGATCCAGAAAATTGTTCCGGGGGGGGGGGGGGTCCGACGGTTATTTGAGTTTGCCAGGGGAAGGGGGTCTGAGGCATATTTTTGGTAATTTTATAATGTAATTTAAAGAAATTTGAATTTTGCAGGGTGGAGGGGGGAAATTGTAGCTTTAATAATTAAGTTGTTTTTCTTAGAAACTGCTTAAAATATGAAAACAATTGCCAAGGTGCTTATATGAAATTCATTTATCTTCCCAATAGGTCTGCCCTGGGTTACACAGACCTGAAGAAAACCATGAAAAAAGCTGTCACCTCACTCATTAAATGAATGGTGCAACTGGCAACCAAAAAAGAGTGATGACGTAATTTGTTTAAGATTATGGAGAGGAACATATACACAACAGTGCTGAATTCCAACGTGGATATTGTTGTGATATTCTGATAGCTGTTTTTGTGATTGTTTATGTGTGAAATCAGAATGTTCATGAGACTGTCAAAAAAAAGGACATTTGGAATGCCTAGGACGAATGCCTCGATCAATCGTAATACAGCAAGTGGTCGTGCAGGACTTGTTAACTATATGGATTGAGCTTTTCTTACGGTGAACAGTGAACTTTTGTCCATATCTGTCTGTGCGCGTTGTGTCAATCAAACTGCAATACATGTTTATCTGCCGCAACAAATCGTCACTGATCAGCTGAGTACTTATAGTCAAGTTTCATCATGATTTGTTCATCATATTTGTATTTATTGTATTTATAAAATGTGTTAATTTTAAAGATTATTAATTTTAACTGGTGTCCTTTATAAGCATGTTGAAATTCCAGTTTCAGATCTCTAATATTATACATTATATTTTTAATTCAATACTTATTTTGTGCATATTGTGTTGAATATAATAATTTTTTTACTTCTTTAATATTGTGTAATCACAAACTGTCTTTTTCATTTTAAAAAAGTCCAAATTTAATGCAAAATGTTTGTCTTGTAACATTTTTGCATCTGTTAAAAAATAAAACTGTATTAATGGCAATTAAAGAATTTTTTTTAATTTTGGTTGTAGATTAATATACATGATTGCTTTACTGTATACATTTATTATTTATAAATATTGCATATATTTTACCATTGATGCCAGAGCACAGAAATTGCATTGAACCAATATTTCTGCAATTTATTATTTATAAATATTGCATATATTTTACCATTGATGCCAGAGCACAGAAATTGCATTGAACCAATATTTCTGCAATGTCATTTTTCTTATGCAAATGTATCTCCAGAAAGGTGTTGCAGCAAAATTTTTGCCGTAACACTTTTCTGGCAATATTGCTGCAATCTCAAGTATTGCCAGAAAGGTGTTGTCGCAACAATGTGTTGCGGCAAAACTTTTGTGGCAACATCTTTCTGGCAATATTGCCGCAATCTCATTTGCATACGAAAAACGATACAGCAGCAATATTGCCGCAATGTATTGCCAGAAAGGCGTTGTCGCAACAATATGTTGCAGCAAAACTTTTGTGGCAACATCTTTCTGGCAATATTGCCGCAATCTCATTTGCATACGAAAAACGATACAGCAGCAACATTGCCGCAATGTATTGCCAGAATGTTGCTGCAATATTGCTGCAATAATGCCAGAATGTGTTGCCAGAAGGTCAATATTTTGGTAAGGGAGAGAAGAGGCGAGTCTTGAGAAAGAGAGAAAATGAAATAAAAGTGTACAATTCAACATGTTAATAATGACTGTGTCCTACAGTGTTCAGAAAATCAATACAATGTTTTTTGTGAATGAAAATCTTGTTTTGCTAGCTGGCACATACAGGATGCAGTAGATATGCAAACAGTTAAAACATGTTTTTATTTCAACACTGTTGAACATCTCTGGTGAATACAATAATTATGTGATAGACAACTAAACAGTCCTCTTTAAACAGGTTGGGAACAATTCTCCTATAGAGAGAACATCTGGCTAAAGCTAGATTATCCCTGTTTACAATGATAAAAACATATTCCTGTAAATCAGTAATAGTCTAGTCAATCTATCAATATTTTGGCCAAACCTCAAGAAAATTGCTACAAAGCTTTTTACCATTGAAAACAAAAGTTTTTATATGTACAAATTATATATTGAAAATATACATTTCTAAAATTTGCGGATAATAGGTTTTTTGGGGTTAAAAACTGGGTTTTCATTGAAAAATCGCTGAAATATGGAAAAAGTTAATAATTACATGAAATAAATAGGTGTCAATTTATGCTGATCTTAAATGATAGGATTTAAAATGTACAACTGATTTAAAAACGATGACAACAGATATTGAAGGATTTTTGGGGTAAAAAATGGGATTTTTAAAGAAAAATGGCGGAAATCTGGAAAAATTTCATAACTAAAGTAAATGAAATGGGTATCAATTTATGTTGGACTAAAAGAAAGGATTGAATGGGTACAACCGATTAAAAAACTTTGACAATAAACATTCAAGGATTTTCTGGGGTAAAAAATAAGGTTTTCATTAAAAAAAATTGCGGAAATCTGGAAAAATTTCATAACTGAATTAATTTAAATGGTTGTCAATTTATTATGAACTTACGTGAAAGGATTGAATATGTACAACTGATTTGAAAACTTTGACAACAAATGTTGAAGAAATTTTGGGGTGAAAAATAGGGTTTTTATTTAAAAAATCGCGGAAATCTGGAAAAAATACATAAATGAGCTAAATCAAACGGTTGTCAATTTATTATGAACTTACGTAAAAGGATTTAATATGTACAACTGATTTACACACTTGACAACAATTATTGAAGGAATTTTGGGATAAAATATAGGATTTTTATTGAAAAATCGCGGATGTCTGGAAACATGTAAAGGGGCATGGTCACGATTTGGGCTAAATTTTTATTTTACCATTTTAATGGATAATAGTAATATGCATAACAAAGCTATTCTAAATTGTGAAAAGCAGTTGAAATTGCATAATTATGTGCAAAGTTAAGAAGCAACAATTATTTTAATTTAAAAAATCTTATTTAAATGAAGTTTTCACAACTTTGCAACAGATGTACTAGTAAACAAAAACATGGCACGAGCTTAGTTTTCAAAACTAAGAATTGCGAAGCCTGTATCTCATTTATAAGTGGACAGCCGACATTCAAATATCGGATGCCAATTAGTATACCTTTACAGAGCAATATTAACACTAAACAATAAAAAGTACATTATAGTTCCAGTCGTGACCATGTCTTTTAAATAAATTGGTACTAATATATTCTAGACTCGAATTTCATAATTTATTGAGAATTGTCCGAGTTATATAACAATTTCATGAGAAATATTAAAGAAACGTTTGGGTCAAATATTTCTTTTTAATCAATATTGTCATTAAAACGTCTTGAAATGCCGAAAAATGTAACGATATCAAATCATTTAATTTACTAAGCGCTTTTTCTAACTTTATAATTTGCCATTTTGAAATAATTACTTTCAACATTAAACAAATTAGGGTGATTTTTCGAGAACCTGGAAATATTCAATAACCTTATCGAATCAGTAATTGGTATAACTTATTTTGTAAGCAAATGATGTAAATAGTTTACAACATAAACATGATCAAAAGGTAATAGATATGGAATTATGGAGTATTACAAATTTTCAAATCTAGGTTAAAGTTTTGTTTCCAATGTCATCATCATATTCTAGTGTATTACTTGAATTACATCAGTTGATTTCTCCATATCCACCTGAATACGCTATGTCATTCTTCTGACAGCTACATTTCTTATTGTCGCAGTAAATTTTGTGGATGGTTTTCAACAAAAATAAGGTTGTTTAGACATTTCAGTAGGTAAGGTTTGCAAGTTTCAGAGTCCACCCTATTCCACAAGAGCGCGATCTGCAACTGTTGCGCTTTTCCAGTAGTGAGACTGTGAGTAAGTGCGCATTGAATATACACATGGCAGCATCAAAAGTTGATGGAAGTGACTGCACTTGGACCACAGCATGCCTGTTTTGGTCGTAAACTATCTCCACCTGAGAATTTCTATACCCTCTTCAGGTGCTCCATCATACACACTGACAAATGCTTTCTCTCTCGTATTGATTGCATTTTTTGCAGGCATTTTCTTGTAGAAATGCAAATCCTGGCGATTGTAGATGAATTCCAAAAGATTTCAGGGTAGCAGGTTTTCCATTGCCATATATAATAACGAGTAGTTGTGTCTCACCATGTTAAAGCATAAATATAAAGGAATTGAAGAGAACAATCAATGCCAAGAACTGACTGTGTTTTAGATATACAGTGTATCAGAAATTGTGCTGACTTTTGTTTGTTAGAAGTGAAAAAAATGCTGCGTCAGCCTTCTTTTGCATAATCGCACAGTAGAACCAGCAAATCAGTGTCTTCTCCACTAATACCACGTACTGTGTTATCGTCTGCCTTATCAACGGTTTTTAAAAATCAGCATCACCACCCGAACTCTGTGAGCTTCAATATTGCTTTCGTGTAGTTTCGTATAAGAAGTTTAATAAAGCGTTGCTTGTTTGATCCATTCAAAAGAAACGTTTCCTTTTTGAAACCCAATGGCATGTTTTAAGTAACTTCTGATTCCTTAATTATAGAAACTATGCAACATGTTTGCAGCATTCTGACGAAATATAACCACATTTTCTTTGCCGTTTAGTTTAGTTATTATGATGGACATACCATATGCCTCATCTCCAGAGAATTCAGCAGACAAAAATTTGCCCTTTTTTTGATTCAGAATCTGTACTTTGATTCTTAAAAATTATATTTCAAATTTAGAATATCATCTAAAATAATGTTTAAATTCTCCTCTGAGAAATCATAATTTTTTTATTTAAAAAAAAATGAAATTAAAACCAGATTTAAAAAATCGCCTGGAAAGGTGTTTTACCTCTTATGCGTATAGAATGCAAAAAAAAAAAAAAAAAAAAAAAAAAAATCCAGTTATGGCTCACCATAGATTATTTTTCCAAGCGAATGAAGGCGACTGCCTCCTAAGTAAGAACATTTGATTTCGGATATTTGATCTATACATTTTAGATTTAAGATTTTTGAGAATGTATTTCTGCTGGCAAATATCTGAAATCGGGCAATGAACGATTGTTTTGATTTAACGAGTCTCCCTACTTGGCTCGAATTCATGTTATTTAATACTTTCACCTAGCATCAAATAAACATAAAGAAACATTTAGAGACCCCCATATAAATGTATTTATGTGACATATATTGTTATTGCAGTTTTTTAAATGTCTTTCTTAACTAATAATGACTAAATTTTCACATCTTGTGTCATCATGACGTCATATTTTCTGTGTATGGAGGACGAATCGCAGCATAAATAAAAAGTTGATTTTTACGGTTCGTGATTACAAACAGACCCCTTTTTTACGTCTTCCGCAAATTATATTTTTGTATATTTTTAATATCTTGTTTAGACTGTATTGTAGTATAACTTAAAGCAATAAAACCTTTTGTAGCAATTTTCTTGAGGTCATTTTGTATATTGACTAGACTATAAATGTAAGATTTGACACATTTTTCCATTTAAATTAAATTAAATTAATATATCTTGTTTTCTTTAAACAGAGGAATATCAAGAAGAATATTTTCACATTTTATTACCGGTAATAAAAATGGCGCACTACATGTTTGTTTCAAACTTTAATATTTACAGCTGCATTTTATTTTATTTTCATTTTTTATTTATTTGACATACATCATGAAAATCTCGCATTGACTGGAACTATTTTAATTACTGTATTAACTGTCCTACTGGTGTTTAAGATGAACATAATTTTTTAATTTATATGTCCTCTTTATAAACAACTACGAACTGAATATTGTTCACTTTTAAATATTATATATAAATAACAAGTACCGGGTATATCTTATAAATTGTTAATCCAGCAGATGCTAAATCAACAAGAAATATTTGTAACTTCATATGTGATGCATTTATCGATAACATAAGAAAATCTATCTACTATAAACTATATTTGTATAATGTATGTATGTATGACAATTGCGACACAATTGGTTTTTGTCAATAAATTGAATTGAATTGAATTACTGTAAACAGAAATAATCTCGCTTGGGTGAGATTAATAGAATCATTCATTATTACGAGTGTGGGATGGTGAAATTCCACTGAGGGGACAAGATTCACGGTCTAGGACAAGGCTCTGCCGAGTCCTAAACCATGAATCTTAGCCCTGAGGTGGAATTTCACTATCCCACACGAGTACCGGTATATAATGAATGATTATTATTTTTCTCACATTATTTTACATTAAAAGACGATGTCTGACAACTTTCTGTTATGACGTTCAAAAGATTACTCTCGGTTTATCCCTCTGCATGCTTCAAATAGTGCAAGTCAAAATGAGAGCATACGACTGTTTTTTCCCCATAAAAATAGGGTAAATTAAGCAAAACAATTACTTAATGGATAATCTCAATCCATCATTTTGCATTTCCCTACAGCAGACGTTTGTTTACGTTCTAAATCGGCGTAGTAATACAGTACAGTTTAAGACTGAAAATTCTCACACTGCTGTCTCACACTGGACAAACCACATCTCACACCGATGATAATGCGAGAAATGTTCTCTCTCTCTAGGAGAATTGTTCCCAACTTGTCACAATTAAGTCATGTAGAATAATTGAAATATTATAGTTGTTTGTTGGGATAACATTTATTTCAACATGTTATCAATAAATGTTGTGTGCAATAAAAAATTAAGGTGACAATGTTTTTAATGCCAGCAAAGATACCCAGTATGCTATAGTGCAGTTGTACTGCATTGGTGTTTTGGTGACATGCTTTGAATTTAGTAAACAGTTGACAAAAACCTGACTGTCCCCAAGTAAAAAAATTTACAGTGTTTTAAAATGAGCTCTTTACTACTGGCATGCGACCAGTTCTCGCCGAGTACCATTTCTTGCCAGTGCATTGTTACGTCATTATATCAACACATAAAATTCTATACGAAAAATGATGTAACAATGCACTGGCGAGAAATGGTACTCGGTGAGAACTGGTCACATATCAGTATGATTTCATGTCATAAAAACATATCTGCATGCATGCAAGAAAATGGTTCAATATTGAGAGTATTTGAATTTTAATTGCATTTAAAAAGGTCATATAAACGTAAAATTTCAATAAATATACTAGATATTATTCGAACCTGTCACAAGAACTGCTTTATTCCCAACAGGTAGATGACTTGCAGGAAGTATTGAATAAATAAACAGACAGCATCCAGCGAAAGTCAACACACCTCCTGGTCCCTTAATTAAGAATTGACAGAGAGGCTCTCCTAAAAATAGCACTAGAAGACTTAAAACTGATCGGAATCCCATTCGTAATTCATTTGTCAGAAACTTTGACAGGACTGCCATCGCAAAAACCACAGTGACAACTGAATACAACACAGAATAAAATATGACGTCATCTTCGTCGAGATTTTCGAAGTGTTCCGATTGATTTTCAAAGGACATGGCAGCTGCTAATAACGCCAACATTATCAACAGATGAGAAATAAGCCAAAAGGTTCCATGCTGCTTCATCCGCTCAAAGCATGATCACATCTTTCCGCCATCTTTATATACAAACCAACAGTACTTTGTTATCTGTATCCTGATTAGCTGATCGACGGCAACGAGTTTCTTACGCTAAATTTGATTCGACAATAAAGAGGGCAAAGCAAAGGCAAGATGTCTGCGCCCATGGCATCGTCGACTGCAGCGATATTATTCCTGGTGGTGATCGGATTGTGCATTGTATGGGTTAGTATTTTTTGAGTGCTTATTCTTAAGTTGTACAATCCCTATTTTTTCAATCTTATAAGTTTCTTAAATTGTTTTCTATTGTAAGTAGCTTTTTCATTGATCATTGATGTCATTGTCAATGATGGATGTTTGACAGTTTATTATTCTTCTTCATTTCTTCTTGAACTGTTTTTAAGTTGTAATAGTTGCCTGTTGTCATGAATTTCCGATAGTCTGATTGTGTCTTTTGTCAACAATTTTGAAACTATACCATTTTTAATCTCAGACATAGCATTGAAAATCGCTGATACAAAATCAAAGCAGGGACGTATATACTAACTGTTAACTGCAGGGACTGTTATATATGTCTCTGATCAAAGTTAGTCGTCATCATATGCAGTTTTTAGCTCTAAATAAACTGGATGCCGCATTCGACCGATGAAAATATGTTTCCGATAGTATATCGAAACAACTTTTTCCAATTATAGGTAACTAAAATGTAACAGAACCTTTTGAATATATTTTATAATATATAAACGGTGTCTATTACGTTACACACCCTATTAAAATCCCTCTATATCATTATTTATACACTGCAGTTAATAAGAATTATTCATTATGATCATTTGACAGTCTAAAATTTGGTAATTCAACAATATTTTTTTTTAATGGTGTTTCGTCATTTAGATCCACCGCTATTTTTTTTTTTTATTTCCATCTAGTATAATGGTCACTGCGTGCCTAACTTTACAGGGGATGAAACAATATATTACCTATAAAACACCTGAAACGTCCGTTGAAAATCACATGCTTGGCGTTCATGCGAATAACCGATGAGATAGTAAATACACCACAGTCTTGCAAATAGCAAATAAATGAGAGTAAATACAAAATGGTCTTGGGAATAGCTGATAAGAGTTGATACACGACGGTTGTGCGAATAGCTGCTGAGTGATTATATACATGACGGTCGTGCGTATAGACACTACCTCCGCCATTATCGAATGTTGTGGATTTTCCAAGATCTAAAAATAGCACAATGTTCACTCGATGGTGTTTGCTTGGTTGTGATATGATTGACCTGTTTATTTGCCATTAAAATATTGAAAACTTGAGCAAATGTACTCAAATAAGAAAAAAAAATAACAGTTAATTGCAAGTCATACACTGCGGCGATGTCACATGACTAGAGACATCTTATTGTATGCCTCTGATAATGACTGTGTGCACGTCATGTAAAGAGACTGACTGCAAAGTAATAGAACAGCTAGTAATTAATTTTGATTAAATTTGGTGTCAAAATATCACAGAATCTTTCATGTAAACCCCACATTTAAACAAATAATATCAACTGTCCAGAATAAGTTGAAACAAGTTTGCTGTAATTGGATGGTTCTGCCTGTTTCTTGTCCCCCCAAAAAGTAATCTCTATATAAAGGAAAAAGAATAAAACAGAAGGTGTTAGAACTGCCTTGTGAATCTATATTTCTTGTAAAAGTTGTGAAGGTCAGCCTCTTGAAAAAATTGAAGAAAAAACCCAGAAAAATTATAGATAAATATATGAATTACAAATAAAATGAAATAATACTTGTTGATGTAGATTTCATGAGAATGCATTAATTATAGTACATAACATGTATTACATTTCATCAAATGGTTATATTATTATTACCCGCATTGATTTCGCACTGGCTGAGGCGCTGTTACGTCGCACCGAGCACTTACTTTACCAAACTTCCCGGGAATCCCCCCATGCATCAAAAATTTTCTGGGAAAAACACTGACATGTACAATTCAGTTCCAGATATTGTTCATCACACCTTGGAAAGCAAACTGCATTTTGCTGCAAGTTCCACCAAATGAAATAAGCAGAAAATTATGCCCTCTTCCCCATAAATGAACAATGCAATGTGAAAACATTTAGTATCATTGATTAATTATGCCCTCTTCCCCATAAATGAACAATGCTCTGACAAGAAATCCAAGGAGGTGCATTGTGCACAGGTCTTAAGGATATAAGTATATATCCAGGGTCTTTACCCCTTTTTTCACTTAATTGTCCTTTTATGATATTTCTAATCTAATTTATATCATAATCTTCATTCTGAAAAATTACTATAAACAAATATTTTTCAAAAATCATACCAATCTGCATATATAATACAACAAGGTTGCTAACTTCAAGCACTGCATGCCGGTGAATATTTGTTGAAATGTATTTTCAAACTACAACTACCAATAAAAAGGTGACCTCTTGTTGCAACCTGATATTTCCCTTCAGTGAACATAATTTATGCATTTTATAGTCATATAAATACATTTATTGGGGCAATTTACACTTACAAGTTTCAAGTTTGGAACTGATCCAACTTTGATGGAAGTGAGGGCATAACGCAAGGATGATTACTCCTGCTGAGCTGATTATAGGATTGACCTTGGTCCCTGATGTTGAATTGTAATTTGCATTCCAAGATCTTGGAGCAAATTGCTATGAGAGATACAAAGTGATAAAGCAATTTGAAAAGAATTTTTCTTGCCTGATGTTAATCAATTTATTATCCCATGCTATCCACAACTGATTTTATACATCTTGCAAGTTCATGCAAGTTTGTAAACTACTGTAAACATACTATATTTAGCGAGTACGATATTTGGCGGAATATGAATTTTCAGCAAGATAGTATGGATTTGATTTAGCACATTTCTGAATGTACCTATTTATCTATGTGTGTGTAATTATTACACACACATTATATTTTACATTTGGCGATGTACTTGATTTAGCGGACGCCGTTTTCTGCCAAAACCTCTAAATAGAATACACAGTTAAATGTAATACGTTTACAGTACTTCATTGTAATGGATTTCAGTATAAATCAGTTAGATTGCATTATTTAGAGCATTCAACAAAATCTAACTTCTCATATTGTTTCTGTTGAATCATCAAATTGTAAACCTTAAAATGAGCATTTTTCCATATTGAAGTTTTGTATGAAACCATATATGATAAACAAAAAATTAACTGGATATAAATGTTATAATGCTGATGCTTTCTTTTTGTAGGCAGACGATGAGTTTGAAGGGGGATCAAGGACTTTGGTGTTGGAGCACAGTTTTGATTCTGGTAATTTGGTTATGTTTCAGTATATTCATTGAATTTATCTATTTTGTTATATCAAACAGACTTTATCAAATTGTTGCAACGTACCTTATATTTATCTTATTTAGTTGACATGTAATGACTCGAGATCGCTTTACTTATTGTATTGTTTTAATGAAGGAACAAGCTGTATGTTGCAAATATTGGGAATTAAAGATTATCTCTCAATGTTGCATTAACTTACAAAATATGCCCAACAGTATGATATGAATTGTAAGTTTAGTGTTTCCTTGCAGTTACATATGTACCTGGTATATATAATTGATAGACATTTTCCCTAAACATTTAAGGGTTGAATCCATCATTTACCAAAAAAGGAATGGTAGTTTTAAAATCTGTGAAGGGAAACCGAGCATTCTTCTCTTCAGTTGCTCCACTGACCTCAGATGAACTGGAGAAACTAAAGGTAATATTCTTGTCAATGTAATTTGTACAGTAAAAGATGCATGTACATGTAGCATCAACAACACAAACTTGGTTTGAACTGTTTCCCTCTTTAGATGCCAATACGTTTACCCTTTACAATGCAAATATAATATCACAAGAATTTTTGCTATACATATCTCTATAAATAATTTTACATCAACAAAAATTTATTTCCTTTTTTGAGGGTCAATATATGATTAATCTTGTGTATTAAAGTGATTTCCCTTTGTTTATTAAAGCAATGTCAGGCAAATGAAAACATATGAATCAAATATGAAAACAAATGAAAACACATTACCCCGTACTATGACAATAAAATAAAGGCACTACATTATCAAAATACATGTACAGGTGAGAAATATCTGTAGATAAACTTCACAGGATACTACGAGATAAATGAGTACTGTCAAAGGGAGATAACACCAAAGAATGTTGTCTACTAGTATTAGATAATCAATATGATACTGGGATCCTTTTTACCTGCTGTCATTTCTGGAATGGTCAAATATCTTATACATATATATCACCACCCCCACCCCCTTCATAACCATTTTCCCCCTTTATTTATGTGTCAAGACCAACGGAATGGTATATTTGACAAATTGTTTAGGTCCATCTTCATTATCCTTCTAACCACATGATTTTGGTTATTATCACATACATTTAATCATTATTTTTTTTTACCGTTACCTATGCAGTAACTCTATACAATTGGAAAACCTGTGTGTGTAATTGTTAATTGACCTATGTTTTTTGGTTTTTATTTGTAAAGGTTTTGGCCAAGAAAAATGACATTTACCGCTTGAGGCTTCAGACAGGATCTGGATCATCAGGGGAGGACTATGTCACTACATACACTCCAGCTGTAAGTATAAATGTACGAAGGACTATGTCACTACATACACTCCAGCTGTAAGTATAAATGTACTAAGGACCATGTCACTACATACACTCCAGCTGTAAAACTTAATGTACTAAGGACTATGTCACTACATACACTCCAGCTGTAAGTATAAATGTGCTAAGGACCATGTCACTACATACACTCCAGCTGTCAGTATAAATGTACTAAGGACCATGTCACGACATACACTCCAGCTGTAAGTATTAATGTACGAAGGACCATGTCACGACATACACTCCAGCTGTAAGTATAAATGTACTAAGGACCATGTCACTACATACACTCCAGCTGTCAGTATAAATGACTAAGGACCATGTCACGACATACACTCCAGCTGTAAGTATAAATGTGCTAAGGACCATGTCACGACATACACTCCAGCTGTAAGTATTAATGTGCTAAGGACCATGTCACGACATACACTCCAGCTGTAAGTATTAATGTGCTAAGGACCATGTCACGACATACACTCCAGCTGTAAGTATAAATGTACTAAGGACCATGTCACTACATACACTCCAGCTGTATGTATAAATGTACTAAGGACCATGTCACGACATACACTCCAGCTGTCAGTATAAATGTACTAAGGACCATGTCACGACATACACTCCAGCTGTAAGTATAAATGTGCTAAGGACCATGTCACGACATACACTCCAGCTGTCAGTATAAATGTGCTAAGGACCATGTCACTACATACACTCCAGCTGTCATTATAAATGTACTAAGGACCATGTCACGACATACACTCCAGCTGTAAGTATTAATGTGCTAAGGACCATGTCACGACATACACTCCAGCTGTAAGTATAAATGTACTAAGGACCATGTCACGACATACACTCCAGCTGTCAGTATAAATGTACTAAGGACCATGTCACGACATACACTCCAGCTGTCAGTATAAATGTGCTAAGGACCATGTCACGACATACACTCCAGCTGTCAGTATAAATGTGCTAAGGACCATGTCACGACATACACTCCAGCTGTCAGTATAAATGTGCTAAGGACCATGTCACGACATACACTCCAGCTGTAAGTATAAATGTGCTAAGGACCATGTCACTACATACACTCCAGCTGTAAGTATAAATGTGCTAAGGACCATGACACTACATACACTCCAGCTGTCAGTATAAATGTACTAAGGACCATGTCACTACATACACTCCAGCTGTAAGTATTAATGTACTAAGGACCATGTCACTACATACACTCCAGCTGTAAGTATAAATGTGCTAAGGACCATGTCACTACATACACTCCAGCTGTCAGTATAAATGTGCTAAGGACCATGTCACTACATACACTCCAGCTGTATGTATAAATGTGCTAAGGACCATGTCACTACATACACTCCAGCTGTAAGTATAAATGTGCTAAGGACCATGTCACTACATACACTCCAGCTGTCAGTATAAATGTGCTAAGGACCATGTCACTACATACACTCCAGCTGTAAGTATAAATGTGCTAAGGACCATGTCACTACATACACTCCAGCTGTAAGTATAAATGTGCTAAGGACCATGTCACTACATACACTCCAGCTGTCAGTATAAATGTACTAAGGACCATGTCACTACATACACTCCAGCTGTCAGTATAAATGTGCTAAGGACCATGTCACTACATACACTCTAGCTGTAAGTATAAATGTGCTAAGGACCATGTCACTACATACACTCCAGCTGTAAGTATAAATGTACTAAGGACCATGTCACTACATACACTCCAGCTGTCAGTATAAATGTACTAAGGACCATGTCACTACATACACTCTAGCTGTAAGTATTAATGTACTAAGGACCATGTCACTACATACACTCCAGCTGTAAATATTAATGTACTAAGGACCATGTCACTACATACACTCCAGCTATAAGTATTAATGTACTAAGGACTATGTCACTACATACACTCCAGCTGTAAGTATTAATGTACTAAGGACCATGTCACTACATACACTCCAGCTGTAAGTATTAAAATACTAAGGACTATGTCACTACATACACTCCAGCTGTAAGTATTAATGTACTAAGGACCATGTCACTACATACACTCCAGTTGTAAGTATTAATGTACTAAGGACCATGTCACTACATACACTCCAGCTGTCAGTATAAATGTACTAAGGACCATGTCACTACATACACTCCAGCTGTAAATATTAATGTACTAAGGACTATGTCACTACATACACTCCAGCTGTAAATATTAATGTACTAAGGACTATGTCACTACATACACTCCAGCTATAAGTATAAATGTACTAAGGACTATGTCACTACATACACTCCAGCTGTAAGTATTAATGTACTAAGGACTATGTCACTACATACACTCCAGCTGTAAGTATAAATGTGCTAAGGACCATGTCACTACATACACTCCAGTTGTAAGTATTAATGTACTAAGGACTATGTCACTACATACACTCCAGCTGTAAGTATTAATGTACTAAGGACCATGTCACTACATACACTCCAGCTGTAAGTATTAATGTACTAAGGACAGTAAGTACATGTACAATGAACCACAGTATACAGTGTACCAATACTTACACTCTAGTCATAAGTGATATGTTAGTAATAGGTACCAAGAAGTATACCACAATTTGTAAATACATATGTACATGTACATATTCTTTAACAAACATGACTGTCACCACAAACATGTACACTCCCATAGTAAGACTTCAATCACCACAAACATGTACACTCCCATAGTAAGACTTCAACCACCACAAACATGTACACTCCCATAGTAAGACTTCAATCACCACAAACATGTTCACTCCCATAGTAAGACTTCAATCACCACAAACATGTTCACTCCCATAGTAAGACTTCAATCACCACAAACATGTACACTCCCATAGTAAGACTTCAATCACCACAAACATGTTCACTCCCATAGTAAGACTTCAACCATCACAAACATGTACACTCCCATAGTAAGACTTCAACCACCACAAACATGTACACTCCCATAGTAAGACTTCAATCACCACAAACATGTACACTCCCATAGTAAGACTTCAATCACCACAAACATGTACACTCCAAAACTAAGTATAAATATATCTACCAGTAATATTCACGATGCTAATCAGAACTATCTCCTAGCATACACTCCAGCAGTACATGTACACTATAAGTTAGACTTAACAGTATTGAGCCAACCAGTAAAGAGTGATAATTTCACCAGCTTAACAATCATTTGTAAGTAAAAATTGTGACATTGGTTGATTTTATTTTTCAGTGTGGTATCATGAGTTCCAATTTATCCGACCACGTCTGGATTCACTTTGACCAGACAGGAGAGGTGATGGGTATCTCCCTGGAGACGGCCACCTCCCAGTGTGTCAATGGGGACAACTTCTCTGTACAGGACTGGAACACCAGTGTAGAGGTCACACAGACACTGCTTGGTCCATCGTAAGTATACACTAAATTTCTATATAACCTGAATTTTGCAATACCTACATGTTTTCTTAGATGTCACATCTTCAATTTTTAAGATACATGTAAGCATCTAAGATAGTATCATTGTTAATTAAGTGTATTTTTTGTAAGAACATTGATAAAGAGGTGTAAAGACAGTACTGGACCACCTTAATTAAATTTATGACATCAATACCATATGAATTTAGTTTAGATCTATAGAATTTTAATAGGGTCAGGTCCCATGTAAGGTTGCATGGAAATGAATATATTAGCACTGATGTATGTTTTGTTTAGCTTTTTAAGATGCAGTATAACATATTGTATGGTTTGTGTTGCTACTAATTATTACAGACTGATACATGTATCAATAATGAATGATTTAATTGGCTCTTGCCTCATTTTTATCGCTTTATTATTTTTTCTTAAGACCTGATACACAAAGTTATATAGAAAAATTGAAGAGAGAAGAACAAGAGAGGGCCAAAGGTCAAACAGAGGACAAAAGGTCATTTTTGGCCAAATATGTAAGTATGGAAAATATACAAGGTCAAATATTTCGTTGAAATCAATTAACACACAAATATGTAGGGTACTGTAGTCGGAATTAGTAAAAAACAATGCATGCACTCAAGTGTGTTCAAAAAGATATGTATAGATAAGAAAACTTGCATGTGAAATTGCAAGAGATTTTTGGTTTCGGAAATTCCTCTGTGTCTTTTCCACATTGTGTTATGCTATTTTGAGATTTGTCTCAAAATATTTTGGTAGTTTCCTTGTGATAAACTATAATTTAGACACACTTAAAAGATAAATATGTTAAAGGTTCAAATTTTGATACAACATAAATTTCACATCTAAACAATTGATGAACTATAAACATAATAAACAACATTTGTAGTCATGTTTCATGAGCATGCTGAAGTAAATATTAATCAGTTATTATAATTACTAATATTGTCTTAATTAAATCCAGCTAAGAGAATCCCTCAGTTCTGATAAATCAATATTTAACTCTTTACTTCTAAATGCCACTTTTTGACTTGACATCTGAAAGCCATATAGCCTACATTTATTGGTAGGAGACATATTTTTTATGCAGCAATATTCTCAGTATTCTTGTTTACTTTGAATATCTATACTTATAAATTTAGAACATTTTGCCAATAAACTATGAAATGTCTGCACCAGAGTAATTGCATACATGCACCTTTAGTATTTCATCACATGTGAGTTGATGTCTGTAAGCTATATATATGAAGCATTGTATCTATACTACTATATTAAAATAATAGACTCGAATTTTTGGGCTTTAATACCGAGAAATCGGAGAAGTACTGTCTTTTGTTTTATATATTTCAAACATCATTGGTACTTGAAGATTACCGATTTGTTTTTATTTTTCCTCAATCAAGCTTCGCTAATTAATAATCAACAAAAAATACTTTAAAAAATCCGGAAATCACCTGGAGTTTTTGGATTTTACGATCTTGCGCATGCGCATTACATCCACTCTTAACACGGGAGGCTCTTTAGTTCATGTTTCCACAATATCACATTTGCATGGATAAACTCAGAAACGATAATACAAATACGTGTAAATTTTCGTTGGAAATTTGCTATATATTCTGTTCATCAAAGAAAATACGGGAGATAACTCTAACTCAGTGCATGAAAAATCCCAGTAGTTCCGAATGTCAACATGGTATGAAAAAAGTGTTGAATTCTTCATTAATATTAATTAAATTTTCAGATGAAAGGTATTTACAGCCTCAAAATGGTTTGTTATGAATAATTTGACTGTTATTTTCAATGCAGCTTCATTAATTTTCTCCAAGATCGTTTCGGAGCGATTCTGCAATTTTTTGCTACATTACGGGTATATGGGAGGCATTTTAACTGTCCCGAGACACAGTTAGATTATTTTGATTAAGCAGAGTGTAGTGAAATTATTAATAGCATTATTGTAGGCCTAAAGCTTGATTATGTAAATTCAACAATACGGTATGTCGATGTATCTATTTCGTAAATTTCCGATATCATATGCAATTTCAACCTGTGCACGCACGCGTCAAAGTCTAGTCATATTTTAATATGTTTAAGGTGTTAATTCCCACACTTTTGCAGGATATTATCTAGTATCAAATAAAAGCAATCACAACAAATTTCTTTTCACATAGTAAGGAATTAAAAAATGTTCATTGTTTAGTTGTTTAGAAATATAAAAAACATTTACCTATAATTTGTCTATTTTTTCCCCTCTTTTTTATATATTACCTATATTTTTTTTTTGGTGGGGGGAGGGCATATCTTATAGGATCTTAATAATAAAATCATTTTTCACTAGGCAAGTTATGTTGAACATAATTTTTATATGTACTGCTTTATTTAAATTGCCAATCAGGTGGCATTTTCTGTCAGGGAACATCAATACATCATTTGTAGGGTGGGTTTCAGATTGAAATAAAATTGCACTATGCGGTAACTTGATATAGCAGTCACATGTTTGATCAGCTTATTGACCTTTTGAGTATGTTGCTCATTTAGAATACTGCTGGTAAAATATCACTCTTGCATAATAAAAAATAATATGACTTTGATACAGAACACACTTCAAATGAACATTCTAGATTTTACGATCTGTCTTATTTTACCGTAATCAAATCCTTATCTGGATCAATTGAGGTTAAATCAATGCCGTCAACCGCCGTCAATGCCGTTAACGTGTTCGAAAACATTATCCTAGTTAGCACATAACATGCTACATTACATGTTACGTGATAGAATTTTGTATTCACAAAGTTACCTAAGATGAGAAATCATGTGGTGAATTATAATATTCAACATGTATCAACCCCTGGTTACAACAGGGAAAGCAAAAGTAAGAAGAAGCAGTTTTTTCTCATTTAAACCATGAGCGCAAGTTTGTCTATTAATCTCCCTTTGACATCACTTTGATAATACAAATATACAACTATACTGTTCAATGGAGAACAATAGACAAACGTGCGCTGACTATGTATGAAGTCAGTGTAAAAGTGGGCGTCCTCATTATTGTATGGAGATTCAAGAAATCGTGATGCCTATGAAAACAAATTCGTACTTGGTAAAAACATACTTTTATTTAACGCAATTACGTAAAGTTGCAGTTTAGATTTTGACCATTTCTGCAAATGAAAGAAAAATTCTTCTTTTAAAAGTTTATTTTCTCACAAATATCGCATGTCCTTAAGTGCAGTCATCCTTTCATTCCACAGAAGCTTGATATGCATGGGTCTGAAAATGCAAAGTGACAGTTGAGAAGTAATTTGTAGCAATCAGAATATGCCAGTCAGAGTCAATTATAATTCATGATCTATTGATCTAACCAATTAAGGTTTATCTTGATGAAGGCAACCTTTCCATACTCGGTATTTATACTGATTTATACATTTTGCGTATATAGAATCATGATATATTGATTTATCAAACCTAAGGAAAGAGAAAAATGAAGAAAATAGGGGTGATGGAAGTTATCAAAAATAGTATTTTACAGGCCAGATAATTACAAGTAGAAACATCAGATTTTAAAGCAGAAGTGCAGTTTGTTTCATTGCAGTTTAATTCACTTTCACTGATTGAAGGAACTGTAAATTTAATTCTGCAGTGAATATTTCCAGATCAGAATCTTTTTTGATGCAATGTTAACTTCTGATTAGTAAAAAAAGAAATGAAAATACACCCAAACATTGATGAAAGCTAACTGCATTCAATACATTGGGATGTCATGAACATTACATGCATTCTTGAATTATGGTGTATCAGAATTATAAAACTCAGGAAAATATTTTATCTGTGTTGTGTTTAATAAGGTGAAAAAGTGAATGATATGATTTTTGTGTATTGATTGAAGAATCTCTCTAACACTCTAACCAATTCTTATCAGAAATTCAACCAGACACTAGCACTGAGTTAACCTCCATTTGTGTTCAGCAAATGACCCAAGTATTTTTATAAAGTTTTAATATCATGCATTAAGATCCATTGAACTGCTATATGATGAAGGCCGGGTGGAGAAATGGGATAGTTGTTTGGAGGCTGTGTGTTTATAAGTTTAAAATAAACAAGAATGATGCAATTCACACATTTGGCAAAATAATAAGCCATCTGCATGCATGACATTGAAATATCAAGCTAAAATTATTGCTAAAATTTGCTAGGCTTGCAAGAGGCAGGACATAATCTGATGACATTAATGCAACAGCTGTGTTTATCTCTCTATCATAATAACCTCTCAGAATCTGTCTCCATCACACCAGCAGCCTTTTTATAACTCTATTTATGGACCCATTCTCTCTGTGCATTGCATTGATATACTAGATGTTTCAATGGCAATAAAATAGCATGGGTTATATCACAGGTTTTTATTTGATTTTTATTTTAGTTTTGGGACTTGTTGCACAAATAATGATCCTTTGGTCTCATAGGTTGGAATTATTCAGACAAAGTGAAGGGTTTATTATGTGTGTGGGAGAGCAAATGATTTATTGAATGACTTTGTTAGGAAAAAAATTATTCTAAGGTCATCAGTAACAACTTATCTGCATCATCAGATAGAGCTATTTAAGTTAACATTACATTTCATTTAAACTTACACAGTGTGTCTGGAGATTAAGAGACCTGGGTGGTCAAGGCCATTTATAGACTCTACTGTTATCACTTTGCATGAAGACAAGACAAAAGTATAATGATGTTTTAGTTGATGGCTATAGAAATCATGTTTAATATCTGATGGTTGATTTGTTGGCCATCCAGCCTCCTTAATCATGAATATACATGTTCCAGATAGATCAATTTATTGAGGCACATGTAACTGAAATAACCTAACAGCTTAAATATTAAAGTTTATATTGATATTATTAAACAGATGTTTGCAGCAGATTTTTTTTTAGCTATAAATGATTATAAAGTTGAAGGTTAAATACATACAGTATATTTTCAAAATGCTTGTTTTGTTTTGATTTTAATTAAGTAGAAGTAAATTTTCTTCCCTTCTTTATTATTGCATCAGTCAAACTCTCAATGAAAGGATAAATAAATTTGGCAATTTGAATCATAATAATGTAACCTTGTATGTATATGTACATTTACATTGAGAACTGCCTCGAAATTAACTTCAATATTGCATACTGGCAACATAACCCACTTTTTTTTAACCCTGTACTAGCCAGAGTACCAGGTATAAGTTTACTATATGTTTGTTGATACATCATCCATTATCTGTATTAAGTAAAAGATTCGTTAAATGTCTTAAAAGTCTTTATACCATTGTAAATGATGATTGGCCTAAAGTAAAATTGTCTTTTTGGAAATGCACAGAGCCATTATATAAATAGTGCCTGTTTGGGAGGGTACCAGTTGAAATTGACACCCCGAGAAACCATCGTCAACAGACGCGAAGCGGAGGTTGACAATGGTTTTCGAGAGTTTTCAACTGGTACCCTCCCAAACAGGCACTATTTATTTTATTATACTGAATGTCTTAATTTTATAGCAAATTTTACTGATTTTATATAGAAAATACGTGAGTTATACGACGAACCGAACGCGCATGATTTACGCGCATGTAACAATTCGTTCTATCGGCCCTTTGCCAAGTGTGTTGCTAACGCTGAGGGTATTAGAACGGATTGTCAACTGCGTCTAAACCAATCAGATTTCAGTATTTAACATGAAAGTATAATAAAACGAATTGTTACATGCACGTAATTCCTATATAAAGGCAGTAATTTTTTCTTTAAAGAATTAAGACATTCAGTATAATAAATTAAATAGTGACTGTTTGGGAGGATAAGAGTTGAAATTGACACCCCTGGAAAATCATTGTCAAACTCCGCTTCGCGTCGGTTGACAATGGTTTTCTCGGGGTGTCAATTTCAACTGTTACCCTCCCAAACAGGCACTATTTATATAATGTTACCCCGTTGCCAAGTGTGTTGCTAAAGCTGAGAGTAATAGAACGGATTATCAACTGCGTCTAAACCAATCAGATTTCATTATTTTACATGAAAGTATAATAAACCAAATTATATAAGCATTGTAGACAGTTATTCCAATATTATTAAGTTACATGTATATAAGTATCGTAGACAACCATACAAAGTTATATAAGCATTGCAGACTGTAATGAAGTGAACACAGATACTTTGATAAACTATACAACTCAGAACCCTGGGATGGGCTGCATCCTTATTGACATTCCAGCCCCAGCATTGTCATCAGTGACGGAGTGAGACAGATCATCTTCTTTGTCACGTTTCAGAGTTTTAGATAATGTCACGTTTTTATGGGTTTTATCCAAGCATGCACTGCAGGAAATTAATCCATTTCAATGACGATTTTAATGGTTTTCGGTGCTTATTCAGCCAAACTGTGAATTCAAATTTGAATGACTCAAATGCTGGTATCTACAGTGATAGGAAAACTCTCTTTTAGATGACAAGCATTTAGCGATTTTTGAAATGTAACTGTTAAAGCTAGGATGATATTATTGCTACTGTATATAGTTGCTCTACGTAAATCAAGACAATTAGAAGCTAACCTGCGCAAAAGTTCATATAAGTTGTGCTGTCTTTGGAATTTACATTGTAAATTCTGAAACCCTTTTCATATTTAAAAGAAAAGATACTGCAAGTCGGTGAATTTAGAGAAAATACGTGCAAAAAAATAAATAAAGGGGATTTATTTATTTTTTAAAAAGACCTCTTCTTAACTAAAATATTTTGCCCTTAGTGAAGGTCACAAAGGGAGGGGGGGGGGGGGGGGTCATTGTAGAAAATCTATCGAAGATAACGAAGACTGTATGTTTGAAATAATGGAGACTTAGTTTGAATCAAGCAAGCTGGCTTTAAGAATTTCAAGATTACTGTGTAACTATGTAATCGCCGATATATATTTAAGGAATAAGGAATCATTCTTTGAGTATTATGAGGTGATAATTTCGGTTGGGGCGTGGTCAAATCCAATAAAGCCCGAAGGGCTTTATGATAGATTTGATGCCAGGTAAGTGATATTACCCGTTACCCTATTATCCAGTCCATGTAATACGGCTTTTGATGACAAATATTCTAAAAGTAGTATCTCATTTGTCCGTTTGTTCAGTATAAAAACCATCTCGTGTGGTGTTAATTTTCTAGCTGTCAATATATTTATAATACATCTATTGACAAGAGTGCACACGATCCTCAGACTTTCAAATAACACAACGACTAGATCCAGTGTGTCAGTCGAGAATAATAACTTGTGATTTATTCTGAATAAGAAGGCAACAGCTTAGACAATCTGCAGACAATGTGGACACAAAGTGGCTGCTATATACAGACAAGGAGAAATTAACCATAACAATGAAACATTCGGCCATTTACAGAGTACTTTAGTGAAATGGCTTATCAGAATACTGTCCTTTATTGGTTCCCACATGCTCCTAGATATTACAGTATATCAATATTGCAGAGATACATACTTAAGGTGGTATGGACATCTGTCGATATTAATGTGGAATCAAAGTACATTAAGATAAGAATACATTCACCGGTTTAGAATTTTCAAATTTTACACTATATAACCAAAAATAGCTTTTGAAAATTTTTGGAGAGGTAAAAACTGTAAACTCCCAGCGGGATTCGAACTCGTGTCTTACAGATTCGTAATAAATTCTCTAACCCACTGCGCTACGCTGTTAGGTGACAATATTGAGAAAGAAACTACCTATATGATTTGACTTCATTTTATTGTTTATTTCGATAAACAATAGTCACAACATATTGTACATGTACCGATATTTCCCTTAAAATAGTAATACGCCAAAAACATTGTAGGCAAACAATCTTTAAAGATTTTGTGGAAAATTTTGCTAAATGTCTGTTAATCTGCCAAGAAATCGTAAATTGTCTTGTAATAAAAGTTTTGTTGCTTAGCAAACAAACTAATAAATGCATGTACCAAACCACAAGACTTGTAATCCATGGTTATTGCCCCCATAATAGCTAGTAGGAGGTAGAGTTACGTGCCCCTAGGGAGCTGTGAGAAATAACCGCAAGTCAATCATTAGAAGTCTGACTATTAAGACGGCATTTCCTTGATGCTGCTGTTGAGGATGTTGGTATCACTCTTTTGTATACTTCGTATGGACTCCTTAGAGTTGCAAGGCACTCGGTAATGGGTCTGAGATTTCATGCAACAAAACATTTCCTTATAAGTCTTCGAGAACTTCTTACTCATCACCATATAGATGAAGAAATTGACGGACGAGTTGAAGGTTTCCAGGGAGTAGATGACGTAGCTGAGACACCGGAAGATGAACCGGTGTTGTCCCGTCATGGTGTAGCCTTCCAAGTTGTGGGACAGGATGCTTTGTATGGCCCCCGGTAACGTACACAGAACAAACAGTAGCGACACGGTCACCAGCATCAACGTTATCCGGGTCTGTTCGTTGGAGTAAACCTTTGCGTCTAAAGTACCCATCAGTTTACGGCTTGAGCAAGTTTTTCGGGTGATTATGATGATCCTGGTATTTAGAATTAACACCAGCGTTATTGGTATGAACCTGTAAACAATATTCAAAGTCATCCCATAGATTTCGAAAAATTCTTTATTTTCGCCCAGTTTAGAAGATATTAGACGCATGGGAATGTGCGTGGTGTTGCCAGGTAGATACACGATTTCATATTTGAGAGCATAAGGAAGAAACAGTAAAGTCGTCACTAGACAGATTGAGATCAAACAAGCCATCGTACACCGCTTGTTACATATAAGTTTGGCTCGAATGGGAAAGCAAACGGCAATAAACCTCTCTATTGTTAAAAGCAGTATAAGACTGGAAGAAATCCTTGAGGCTACTAAACTGGCATAAGCCCCGAACCAGGGATACAGCATCTGGCTTCTTTCTTCCCCTAGCACCGGATCATATACGCTTTGGATGTTGGTCCCCACGAAAAGAAGACTTTGCACCAGAAATCCAAGATCAGATAGAGCCAAAGCAGCGAGGCAGGAATTAGTTGGATTTCTCATTCGTTGGTGATAAAGCACGACGAGGCTGAGTATATTACCAATCACTCCAAACACAGAAAACAGCGGGATTAATCCGAACACGAAGATCCGCCACACTACATTCAGTTCTTCGTTTGTTATGAGATGGGAATGGCTTTCGTTGGCGATGACATCATTTAGGGTTTCGTCTGCTGAGAGAATCCCAAAAGCGATGTGTAGACCCGAGGACTCGTGCATCCTTTTAAACAATGACCGCCGTACACTATTAATGTGAAGAGCAATTTCTATATAGTTTTGGAATCACGAGAGAAAATCCACATTTAACGTCCATTCTGTCAACTTATTTGATATATCTATTTGATATCTATAAAACCACAATTATTAACTTGTTTTTCGTCATATCTATACAGGTATTGCATTCATAATCTTTATATACATGTACAAATGGTTAAAGCTACTGTAAGTTCCCTACCTTTGAGGTTATAACAAGGTAAGCCATCACCTTGTGAGAGCCTGATTGGTAGCCCCAGTTTAATGGCTTGTACAGGACAAGAAAACCATTGGTCTGTCAAATCTATTGATTTCGTCGAAATGAATGTCTTCCTGAACGATCTGGAACGTTTCCCTTCCCCGCTCAACCCGGAGAGACAGAGGGAGAGAGGAACGCTGGGTAATCGATTGGATGGGGGTGTATGTACCGCGGCTAATGACAGATTCATTAACCACCCTCCACTGTCTGGTGTCTGGGAACAGTTTTGTTTTATAATTAATGATAGGCTAAGGAAAGCTTCTTTATTGAAAGAAAAAATAACAGAGTTATTAAGTTGTAAAGTCTCGACTACTATGTAGCATTACGCAAAAGTCGTTTTGATGGTATATTCTTGATTTTTCACTATACATATATGAATTGATTATTAATGAATTTTAAAATGAATTCTAGCCTTTTTTCTGTTTCTGCTTCAATGTACATGTCATGATGTGGTTTGATAATCGGTTATTCAAGCTGTTGATTACCAGTGCATAGATAGATGCTCAGTGTGTTGTCCTGCTTTTGCTATTTGATCAGTACTGGTATTTTGTGAAGATAATTAACTGACATTTGTTAAAATATTGTTTTGCAGTTGTTTCCAAATATCAATTTATGAGATGTGATACTTTTTACTAATTTCGCTGAAGCCGAGCAAGACATATTCTATATTACTACCTTATAACTATGTTTATTGTGAAATTATTCAATTTTAGGTTGCCTTTAAGTTCATAGATAATTGTAAATTATTTGGAATTCATTTTAGCAGGAATTTATACCATATTAAAAAAAAAATGAAACAAAATGGCCAGTGTCTTTAAAAGAAAAAAAATCTTTAGGATATTTGAGATCAAAGGAACAAAGTGATATACACGCACGTGATACAGGCAATTAATCGTAAAACCGGATTAGAGGACACGATTAGTGATTAACTGCATGCTCGTGCTCGGTACGACACTCTCTGTATGGTTAACATTTTACATGTATATATACACACAATCTTGTATAAAATTCCACTTATCACAGTGTTGTATATTACATTTCCAAAAAAATAGTGGGCATTGTTCACAAACAATTTTTTTCTCAAGAAATTTTGTCTATTTGCAAAATCAGATAATATTCATAAGATAATCCAGGGAAATTTTAGGGATTCAAAATTATCATTGTGAACATATGGAGTAATTAGACCAAGTAGATCTAGAGAAGCCTCAAAGCGGTTTAGGGGTTCCAAATTCATCTTGTATCAATTAGATTGCTTTATCCAATCTCACCGTGAAAACAACCCTGTATGGATACACGTGTAGGAAATATGGATTTACAGTATAGTTAGGTTTCCGCCATCAGAGCTGTATCGGAGACCACTATATATTCACGTGTATTTCCGTGCTTGTTCAGTTTTATATGCTGTACATTCCATTTGCTACGAGATTTTTCAATCATTCAAACAAAATGATTTGGCTTTGTTTAATATTGGTATTGGGTCATCGTTTGCTGAAAATGTGCATGATCAAAAGTTATTGAATACTTACCATGGTACTCAACGCACATATTTTGGTATCAGTTGCAAGAATTTACCAACAAAATCACATTTTTTTAATTAATAATCTGGTATTAAGTTTTCATTGAACATATTGTAGAAATTGTTTAGTTGTAAGCTGCAAGTTCATTTGTAAACATTACGTAGGCTAATCACAAGTATTGATGAATCATGTGTTTATTTTCAGTGGATGTACATAGTCCCTGTCGTGTTGGTGATGATGTTGTCAGGGGGCGGGGATCAGCAAGGAGGAGGCGGAGGAGGTGGCCAGTGAACAAAGGTCAAAGGGCACCAGGAAGGTGAAGGACATTCCAAAGCGACATGATATTTTGATCTGTTGAGTGATATAAAATTAATTATTTGAGATAAATCATTTGAGGAAAAACATAGTACTAGTACTGGAAATGAACTGGTCAAGTTAATTTGCAATGTCACTGCCTTTTGTAAAATGTACATGTATGTGCTAAGCTGTAATTGTTACAAAAAGGGACAAAGACGTTTTGTATGTTTGAGAGTACTCTATATTTACTAGTGCGTCAGAAAACATGTTATTATGTTGCGTACAAATGGATGGAATCTAATGTTTATACTGTTTGTATTGTGACAAACATGTTGTGTAATATGTCATTTGAAATGACAAGCTGTGGTTATGTGTGCACGAGTAGTCGTTACGAATTGTATTTATCCCATGAAGTACAATTGTTTAATAATTCAGTATACAACTTCTATAATGTGTGTTTTTGTACGTAAAAGTATGTTCATAGTACGGCATAACTGTGCGAAATAAACAGTATAATCGTTTAGATGATAAAATGATTTTTTTGGTAGTTCATGCTAGTATGAAGGAAGCGAGCATCCATTGCAGGAAAAAAAAATCGGTTCACTACCTCCATAACCCGTATAAACCACCAAAGAAATGAAGTCATTTCCTTTGTATATTCACTTTTCTCTTAAAATCTTTAATTATTCGAATAAAGTGAGTTAAAGTATGAATATATCGTAATTGTCGATCAGAAGGATACATCAACGGGATATGCACGAATTTACTACCTTTTGATGTGGCTTAAGGTTTATTAAAACACTGCTGTGATGTCATTCCTTTGTTCCAGCAGTCTAAAATTTTACCTGTGACAGTCCGATATTAGTGAGCTTCTTAATATAAGACTGTTACCAGTGGTTACAGTACTGATATCCTTCAAAATCGGACTGTCTCGGGTAAATCAACAATGAAATTCAATGACAGTGTTTTAAGTACGATATATGCTTCAAACACATATGTATGAAAAAATATCAGACAGTTCTCGGCCCTAACGGGCCTCGAAACTGTCTGATATTTTTTCGTACAGAAAATGTTTTTGGCATATATCCATTACTGACTATCATGAATGATCCATGGTAATCTCGAATTTATCTTTTTTCATTAATACATCATTTTTCGATGTCGGAGACAAAACTACAAGAAATAAAATTTGGCACACAATTTTCAAACCACAGAATATTACGTCATTTATTTTCAACGTGATTAGTAAAATGCTTCTTAGTTTATATTACTAGAAGACATAAAAATATAAGAAATAAATTGCATAGCTACCGAAATTATACGAACATAATCAGTACAATAACAGCTTATGATCTTGTTATACCCCCGCAAACGAAGTTTAGGGGGGTATATTGGTTTCACCCTGTCCGTCTGTCTGTAGACGCAACTTTGTCCCCCCCCCCTATAGAATGTTTTATTACTGCACGGAACAGTCTGAAAATTTGTACATATGTTGAACACCATCTGAAGATGTGCACCTGCAATTTTTTTTTTTTTTAGATCAGACAAGGTTTAATGATTTTATGACAGTTTTCATTCTCCTTATATATTGTACACTGATGTTGAAAAGTAAGGGAGGTAATCCCTACAGACTTTATTAATTAATTAATAGTAAACACTCTAAAATATATTTATATTAATACATCTAGATGGAGGTTTTTTGTCTTTATTTCTTAACTAAATTTATTTTTTATAAGTATTCTATCTGACAATGCAAAATTTTTGTTTTTCAATGATAAATTCTTAGGAGCTCAAAGAACATCAAAGACAAGTGTGGCTGAATTCATTTGTCCCAAGGGGGCCATTATCTGAGCCATGGTTTAGATGGAGCATGTGTTCAGGGAAAGTTGATAATCTGTAAAATGGGTGTTGATTTTTGTGTTTTTTTAATACTGCTTCATGTAAACCAAAAGTTTCTAATCATTATAAGGAAATAAATAATAATTATCATTATTAATAATAAAGTTAACTATTTTTAGAAGCTGTTTAAATTAAGTAAGTAAATTAATTAATCAAGTAAATTGATGAAGTGACCCTATAGGGCATTAATTTAAATGAAATTCAAAATTACTGATATGATTGTAGTGTTTTGGCAATTTTAAAATTGTTTGTAATATTAAATTTTCTTTTTTTCATATTTTTACATAGTATGCTAATTATGATAATGTTTTGGGAGTTTGTCCAATTTAACAAGCTCATCAAAGAAAATCAATTATTTGTCCCATTTGAAATTAGCCTTGCAGGGGTATTAGTCCCATTAGGACAGTTCTAGTTTAAACACCGTTGTCATAAGTACAAAAGCCAGGGCATTGAACCGTTTTCAACAACATGCTTATTTTTAAGGAATAAGGAATCATTCTTTGAGTATTATGTTTTACGGAGCTACCGTATAGCGCGTAGTGGCGAGCGCAGCAAGAATTACACATACCTTGCATCATTGTCAACTTAGTGATATTTTGACAGTTATCAACTAACATCAAAGAATTTTTGAGAGAGAGAGAGAGAGAGAATTATGTAATATTTCTAAGTTAAAAAAAATTCTTACAAAATACATAGACTTGCTTCCCCTAAAACCGTTCTTTACTTTTGGAGAAAATTGATCAGTCTGTAAAATGTAATTTGTATTAAATTTGGTCAAAAGTGTAAAGTGTAAATACAGTATTATTTTTCTTTTCTACCTTGTTGTTATCTAACTTTTTTTCCTGGTTCATATTTTTTTTTACTGAAATTTTTTTTTTTTGGCATACGTTGTATCCGTTCCCCTGGTCACTGTTTGTAGGTGTGTAATTTCCCATTTTCCAACTTAATGGTTTGACAATATGCAATATCGGCATAGCTTTTTTAACTGTAACAGTTTATGTTTTCTCTTTCTTTACTATTTAGTTCAAAATGACTTTTTTTCTAATTTCCTCCCTACTGAAATAATTTAATTCACAAAACACTCACAATGCACAAACGCCAAAACGTACTAATCCACTTGACGTTACGTTTGAATTTTGAACAGATTAATATCATTTTTAAAAGTAAAACGCACCCCATTTGTACAGTAAATTACAGAAAATTAAATTAAAGGGAATAAAATCAATGTCTACCCAAGTTATACGAGTATAACCTGTGTTGGAGCAATTTACGCATTTTTATAATCCGCTTATAGCTATAATACAACCATTACAGATGTTTGATCCACCAATAAAGCCCGAAGGGCTTTTCGATAGATTTGATCACGCCCGACCGAAAATATCACCTCATAATATTCAAAGAATGATTCCTTATTACTTATATTTTTATAAATTTCAGCCATTGTACGAATAAATATTTGAATATAAATAAGCAAACCCGCTGGCGCCCCAAATATTGAATTTGAAGTTATTGGACTGTATAGTACAAAATCGATACGTAGTGTTATCACAGGCAAAAACACTAAAACATGTAAATATTAGAAGTTCAAATGAAAAAAAATCTTCAATAGTTAAATATTTATAAGGGGAAAAATTACATGTAGCTTTACCAAAAAAGGGAATATATGCGCGTATCGATAATCACAAATTATTAGACTAGCTTTGAAGTTTGAAGGATCAAAAGCAACAGATGAAAGTAAGCAAAATGCAGATGGGATTACTTGAAGACTATTCTGGTTTTCTGGTTTTCTGGTATTCTTAAATACTTGAATTTTTACTAACAACTTGTCGTGTCTGTCGTTTGTTTGACTGCAAAAAGTCCTTATAAGACAGCTAATGATGATATATGTACATCCAATATGTCAGTAAGACTTTGCAATTCCTGGCACATCATGCGCGGATCCAGAAAATTTTTCCGGGGGGGGGGGGGGTCCGAATTAAAAGTGGAAAGTAGAGGGGGGGGGGAGGGGGCTATACTAATCATCAGAAATCTTGACAAGCAAAAAAAAACCAAAAACTAATTCCCCAAATCATGAAATTCCTAATCCGGGGGGGGCGGGGGGGACGAAGTATATCTGTAACACCAAAAAAAAAAAAACATACAGTACCCAGCAAAAAAAATTCTCTAAACCATGAAATTCGTAATCCGTAGGGGGGGGGGGGGGGGGTGTGACGTAGTTTACCTTATCTATAAAAAAAAAAACATACCTAGGAAATTTTTTTTTCCCAATATCATGAAATTCCTAATCCGGGGGTGGGGGGGGGGTCCTAGGCATATCTGCGATAATTTTACTATGTAAATTTAATACTTTTTCATTTTCCAGGAGGGACCCCCCCCCCTCTAGATCTGCGCATGCACATTGATAGTAAAAAGAATAGATTTGGGAAGGGATAGAAGGAAAAGGTGGTTTTATCGATAGTTAGTAAATAAGATGGATATATTTTATACTCTGTCCCAAGATATCCTCGATTCACATTTTGCTTAATTACTCAATATTTATAAATACCTCAGGGTTTAAACGATGTTCATTCAAAAGTATAAAAAATTTCCAAGATTTCTCAGTTGAAACACCCCCGTTAGCTTATCAGGTTTCAATACAAGGCTAAAAAATGTGATGTCTACGGGGATTTTGTATTGCAGTAAGCCCGGATGATAACGTTGAAAAATTGCGCGAGGTAATCCGAGTGATTCCGAATGGAGAAAAGATGTAAACATTCCCCATTATAAATCTCCGTAAGAAATCTATTTACGATCCTGTGATTTTTTTCGAGTGAAAAATGATAATGTGTCAATGAAGATATCTTGGAAAATTTCCCTTTCATCGAATTTAATTGCACTTCTTTCACAGGTATGTATATTTTTATAAAAAAAATCGATCAAACGTGCTGCATAAATATCTTGGGACAGACTTTAGTTGTTAGTAAAGAATGGTTAGAAGGGGACCATTTTATAAAATTCGTTAAAATGTCATTTATTTGGAAGTATGTGTTCTGCAGTGCGGCATTTTTTCCGTTACTATTTTTTTCAAATTGGACGAATATGAAAAAAGGTTAACCCATATCTCCAAATTCACTCTCTTTGCTGAAAAAATGCAAATAATGACTAGTAACATATGTACTTTTAAAAAGAACTATAATTCATTATAGAAAAAACAAGAGGCCCATGGGCCACATCGCTCACCTGAGCAACAATAGACATAATAAAATCAGCTTTACGTAGTCATATACAAAATATCTGAACAATGTCGTATAATAGCTCCTGTATAAAAAAAAATCCCCTGCATATTCTTATGTATATCATTGAGCCTTTGTAACAGGATGATTTTACAGTCATATCACATATTGAGCATTGCAGTTCTCGAGAAGATGATCAGACTTAAACAACTGTTTATATATGGATTATAAACCTACATCAAACTTTAAACTCCTTATGGGGCTGAAGAATTGTCAAGAATTGTCAAGAGGCCAAAGTCTAAACAATTTTAAAGAATCAACAATATGTCTAAATGCTTGCACAAAGTAAAGCCATATGCAATAACATTAGAGCTTTAAATTGAATGAATAATTTAAATTTTTATTCCTTTGTAAGGAACCCCCCCCCCCCCCCCCGTGGCCCAACCCTACTTCTGAAGATTATGATTTTGACAAATTTTAATCTACACTATCTGAACTGGCAAAAGTTACAGCTTTTCTAGACAAATTGTGTTTTAGTAGATGATTTAAAAAAAAATTTCCCTATATATTCCTATTTCAAAATTTTACACCCCCCCCCCCCATTGTGGCCCCACCCTACCCCTTGGGATCATGATTTGAACAAACTTGAATCTTCCCTAACTGAGGATGCTTCCACACAAGTTGCAGCTTTTCTGCCCAATCGGTTTCTGAGGAGAAGATCTTTAAATATTTTTCTCTATATATTCCTATGTAAAATTCGACCCCCCTAAGTGGCCCAACCCTACACCTGGGGATCATGATTTGAACAAACTTAAATCTACACTACCTGATGATGCATCCACACACATTTCAGCATTTCTGGCTGATCAGTTTCAGAGGAGAAGAATTTTAAAGATTTACTCTATATATTCCTAATATGTAAAAATTTCGACCCCCCTATGTGGCCCAACCCTACACCTGGGGATCATGATTTAAACAAACTTGAATCTACACTACATGAGGATGCTTCAATACAAGTAACAGCTTTTCTGGCTGATCAGTTTCAGAGAAGAAGATTTTTAAAGGTTTACTCTATATATTCAGATTTCCTATGTAAAAATTCGACCCCCTTTGTGGCCCCATCCTACCCCCGGGGACTATGATTTGAACAAACTTGATTCTACACTACCTGAGGATGCATCCACACAAGTTTCAGGTTTTCTGGCAAAATGGTTTTTGAGAAGAAGATTTTTTAAGATTTACTCTATATATTCCTCATATGTAAAAATTTGACCCCCCCCCCCCATTGTGGCTTCAACCTACCCCTGGGGGTCATGATTTGAACAAATTTAAATCTACACTACCTGAGGATGCTTCCACACAAGTTGCAGCTTTTCTGCCCAATCAGTTTCTGAGAAGAATATCTTTAAATATTTTTCTCTATATATTCCTATGTAAAATTTGACCCCCCATTGTGACCCCACCCTACCCCCTGGGATCATGATTTGAACAAACTTGAATCAACACTACCTGAGGATGCATCCACACAAGTTTTAGCTTTTCTGGCTGAACAGTTTCAGAGAAGAAGATTTTTAAAGATTTACTCTATGTATTCCTAATAGGTAAAATTTCGACCCCCCTATGTGGCCCCACCCTACCCCTGGGGATCATGATTTGAACAAACTTGAATCTACACTACCTGATGATGCTTACACACAAGTTACAGCTTTTCTGGCTGATAAGTTTCAGAGAAGAAGATTTTTAAAGATTTACTCTATATATTCCTATGTCAAATTCGACCCCACATTGTGGCCCTACCCTACCCCCGGGGATCATGATTTAAACAAACTTGAATCTACACTACCTAAGGATGCTTCCACACAAGTTTCAGCTTTCCTGGCCAAATGGTTCTTGAGAAGAAGATTTTTGAAAAATACCAACAAATTTTCAATGATTTTTAATCTCCCCTTGGAAGAGGGCTTGGTCCTTTATTTTAACAAACTTGAATCCCCTGTACCTAAGGATGCTTTGTGCCAAGTTTGGTTGAAATCGGCCCAGTGGTTCTGGAGAAGAAGTCGAAAATGTAAAAAGTTTACGGACAGACATACAGACGGACGCCGGACAAAAAGTGATCAGAAAAGCTCACTTGAGCTTTCAGCTCAGGTGAGCTAAAAACATTTGATATAAAAGCTTTTGTTGGATAAATAATCCTCTAAATACCTTAACTTTCTGGATCTTTGAAAATCTCCATTTGTGTTAAAAACCGTTTACAGTCTTCGTAAACAATATATTGTACTAGCTTTGGTAATAAAAGTATTTTTGATTTAAAGAAAGAAGGACCTTGCATCTGAACATGGTCTGGTAGATTGATGTCAACTGTGCAAAACAGTCATTCATCAAGACAACACATTTTCTTTACTAATTTGCCAATACCGGGTAATCTGCGAAGCCCATCTGATCAGAAATAACTGGAACTACAGATCAACGTGTTGATGTTTGTAAGCCGGGCTCTTTTGATGTGTAGTTGTGCACACTGTGTAGGATTATAACTGGCAAACCACCTCTCTCTCTCTCTCTCTCTCTCTCTCTCTCTCTCTCTCTTGAAATATAAACGTAAAAAGGTCTGGAAATATGACCATTTCTATGTCTATCTGCATGCAGTGTATAACTCTAGTGCTGTTGCAATGCATCAACAGCATTTGTTGTTTCTTTTAGCAAAGCTTATCTGCCTATTTAACGAGTTGTAAGTGAAGAAATACTCTTTTTATCAGTCTTATCAAAATACTAAGTATGTGATCTCAAAATGTTTCCAGTTTGTATAGTAGCGTATGCTGCATAACTTACAACTAAGAAACTACATGTAGTATATAATTATATACTCAAAACACATGTAATTTAATCTTTAAATACAGCTTTAAACTTGTGCAGGTTTAAGTTTGATCAAACCATGATTCCCTGGAGTTTTACAATACTTTTAAAGAGTTTCATATTTAAACTTTTCGAAATAGAACGATTAAAGAACTGTTGATCAGGTGAGCGAAGTGGCCCATGAGCCTCTTGTTTTAAACTAACTTGACTTTTTGAGTTGAGGTATGGTTTAAAAAATTCCGTGCTTCCATACTTACTTTATAAAGCTTCACGATTCGAATTTAAAGTTGCAAATTGTGATTCTACACACTGTATGAAACACCTTTGAGCTTAGCTCTGAAATGCAAATAAATTATTGAACCACTAAGCACGTTTTTAGTGTAACAGCTTTTATTTAAGTCTTCGTGATTCATTTGACATACATGTTAGGCCTAAAACTGTTTAAAGAAATCAGTCGGATAGTTAAAATCCACTAAATCTTAAGTATTTTGTTTTGTTGAGAACCAATACATTTTGTTTAAACCATGGCTACAATATCATTATTTTCGCACATAAAGCTCAGTCTAAATCTATTGATGCAGTCCATCTCATACAAAGTTACATGAACCTATCTGTTTTTGGCGATAGCACTTCGAACTGTCATAATTTTCTCCCCATGACGTTTGCTTTGACTTCACTGTTCTTCGTTTTGCGTTTGTCTTTATCAAACTTCAAAGATTGGCAATAACAATTGAGCTAGTATGATTTCTACATTTTTTAATTTATCTTAGTTTCAATCTAATTATAATTAGACTTGTAAAACCACTCATCTTAATACGCTGTATAAAAATTTGTTAAGCGTATCGTAGAGAAGGCATTTTACAAGTCAATTTTCATTAGATTGTCTTAGTTTCAAACAAATTGTTCAAAATATCAACACCAAATAACATTTACTAAATACAAATAATGAAAAATATCTACAATATGCAATTTGTTTTTATTTTAAATTTTCGTCAGTGATTTAACATTTTCTGAACCAAATCTCGCGTATATATTTTATCACATACTCTTTAAATGGTATTTAATAAAACAGTTGTGAATATGGGATATGCACAGAGGTACGTCACAGGCAGAACACTTGTAATAAGACCTCCTTATTTCTCCCGAGGCAAACTTTGTATTTTTGTATTTACAGACACGGCACTGTAAGTATTTTTTGGGAACGTGAGGGATTAGTTTGTGAAGAATGCCCATCTTGTCCCTTAAAGTAATCGCTGCACTTTGGGTAGCACGTGACTTGTCACAACCACTTGAAAGAAACTGGTTGCTACTGGAAGAGGACTTTCTTGGAATCGTTACCAGTCCTGAAAAGTACATCCACAAAGTTTTAAATCTGATTTTACGTTGAATTTTATACAGTAAAATTCGGTTATAACGAGGTCCTAGGGACCAGTGAATTTACTTCGCTATATCCGTAATTCGTTTATATATATATATATATATATATATATATATATATATATATATATATATATATATATATATATATATATAAAAGCACTAAAAATAACCAACGACACGAACAATAAAGTAAAATATTGTCAAATTTTCGGGACAACCCGTCCCGTCTTCAGAACAACAAAATAAAAACTACATATGAAAGGAGAAAAACATCTACAAAACTAGCACTAAACTAAAAACTAAATAATATATAAAACACCGGAACAGAACGTGGCAACTACATCTAACATATAACACGAATTCGTTACGTGAGCTAATCATTGTGCATAAATTTATTATCGTATTAAATATCAAAGGGACCTAGAATTATCGTATTAAATATCAAAGGGACCTAGACCTGATTTGAGATCAAAATTTTATTTTTAATGTTTAGGTATAAAATTTTATTTTTAATGTTTAAGTATAAAATAATTTACTTCGGCATTTTGAATGATCGTTTAAAATTGGAATGTTAGAAGATATACAGAGATATGGATTTATTGTTATGCTAACAAAGCTCGAGTCTTAGATTTGTTAACAAATAATGTAAAGTAAAGAAATTATACCATTTCTTTCTTCCGAGCTTCGTTTATAAAACAAAGAAGTTCAAACCCTGTAACTTGCTTGTAACTCAATATCTGACAATCAAATTTTGAAGAAGCATTAAAAATACCCATATTATCCATCCTAGACAAGAAATCTGGAAAAATAAAATTTGAATATTTTGAGCTCAAATCGTGTCTAGGTCCCATGAGAAATGATAAACGATTGTTTACTTGTTTAGTATATAATTAATTGGTGGCAATTTAGAACATTTACTGTTCCAACACCCCGATAAAATAACATTTTAAGTATAAGTAAATCATTCAAAATTGTTCATGTTAATAAAAAAAAAATAATAAAAACCTATTTTTCTATAACGTAAATACATGTAAAAAAAAAAAAACCAACAGATAAAAACTTAAAATGTTTCGATATAATAATCAAATTTACTATAAATGTGGTGTTTTATTTATATTTTATAAAATACACTAGAAGATATAAACATACATATTATGGAATATAATGTCTAAACTGGAAAACAAAGGTGCACAAACATAGCCTAAAGTAAAGAAAATAGTTGAACTTCGGTATCTTGAACAATCACATCTCCATTACCATGGAATCCGTAAATGATGTAAAAAATGTTTTTAAATTCATAGAAAGATCCTAAACACACGCATATCTAATCATAAATTCAGAACTAACTTTATTGCTAAAATTCTTTTATTGGAATATTTCATTAATTTATGTAAAATTATCATTCATTTATTAATTCTTAAACCATACATTCATGATGTACTTAGACTATATCGACAGTCGACACACGATCAAACTTCTTGGTAGGATCAAACTTAAGCAATGCTAAAACACACAATCTTCTCTGCGTTGTAATTTGTAAAATGGGCGTTCGATCGTTAAAACATTTGCACAAGAAAATGTACAATACTTTTCAAATCCATTTCACATTGTCAATACTTCAATTTTAGTTAAATTTTAATTACGTTTTTTTTTATCTTTATGGTCAATAAAAAGATAAATGTTTATGTATAAATAGTATTCACACATGTACTTAAAACAAAATATTTAAAATAAAGATATAATAATAACTTTCTATGTATACAGAAAAAATAACTTAAAAGAAACCAGTACCGAGGATTTCAGGACACTCGGTACCGTCAGCAGAATTCGACTCAGGCTACACTTATGAATGGAAATCCAGTCTGAACAGAACTAAATTTGGCAGAGGCTTTTAAACACTGCTAAAAATAGCAATTTAACGTTTTGAAGTTTTGACTCGACCACACACCTCCATATGGCTTTTGAGCACATGCTTATATCCAAACTGAGTTCCACATTTTTTGCACTTATAGTACTTTGCTCCTGTGTGTTTAATTTCATGGATAGACAGAGCGTATTTGCTAGCCATCTGTTTACCACAAGTGTTACACTTAGGATACTTTTTTTGGCTTTTCTTTGACAGGGTTTCGGGGTGGAATCTTTCCATGTGCATTTTGTGTCCATATTTTGTACTAAAGGTTTTATCGCACACTGTACAATTGATGATTTCCGATCTTGATGCTGGCTCTACCTTTGAATCTCCTGCCATTATTGTCTTAATTGCTATTTCTGTTTGGCGATGAATTTCTGAAAACAGATTAGCCATTGCACCAGTCTCATCACAGAAAAGGGACTTATCATCCACGAAACTACCACTTTCCAAATTGCTTCCATTCCCTAATGTACCTTGATTTCTGTCTTCATCTGAAGAAAATCAAATTAAAGTCAAATCAGTCCTCAGTGAATGCCCTTTTCGTGCGCTCATAATAAACGTCAGGGTAAATGACATAATTATGTATATATTGCATGTTGGAAAAAAAAACCCTTCTAGTTTATTTTAAATAAGACTGATGAATTTATTAAATAATGTTGAATATTAACAATATCTGATAACGAAAATGGGTATGCAGATAATATACTATTTTGACAATTTTCTAGGACAAAAACACATCACTATTCATAACAAAAATAACAACCCTTTTATCTGGAAAAGAACACAATTTCCTAACAAGAATTCCACTGTAATGGATGGTCGTGATTATTTTAAGGCCATATTAATTTTGATGCAATTTCAGACATTTTCTTACAATGTGAAAATTTAAGGAAATTTGCATTTTATTTCCCTTTTGTTTAAAACTGTAAAATAAGATAAAAGGCTACTATGATAACGTTATTGGTTAAAACCATTTATTTATTCAAACTAGCGGTAATTTTTCGACCAATTTTTTGAAGTCGACCTATTTATACTTTTCTAAATATATTTTGCTAAAAACGGGCTCCTCCGCCCTATAAACAGGATCGACCTAATTAAAAAACCCTTCTTTTAGACGAAGAGTTCTGATAAATGATAAAGGAAAATTTGAAAGATAAAATATGTTTTTTCTTTCTTAACTAAATAACAGTTAATAGCCTATAATATCTTTAAATTCTAAGGCAGATCTTGTAGTAAATAGTCCATCCTTTTTTTAAATTAACACTTTTAAAAACATTTTTCTCAAATGTTAACGTTATCTTCTTCAAGCTACTAGTATGTACTTCAACTAGATGAAATAGATTTGGTATATCATAAGATAAATAGAAATACTAAGCAAATATAGATGCAGAAAAACCCGGATTATAGCAAAACATTTCATTTTATAAAACAAAACAAACCAATTACTGATATCATTGATTTAATTTCTATGCAATTGTTTACATCTTCACTAAACAATGACAACGATCCACTTGTCTGAGTGTGTTGGTTTTTTTGTTTTGGGTTTTTTTTTTTATAAACCCATTACACAATACCTGCATACACATACTAAAACGATTTTCAAGGGTACTCACAAAAAGACAAATTGTTAACACGAAGAAGACTACAGATATAAAGCAAAATACAAATAACAATCTAATATACATGTAATGACAATTTGGGAAAAAAATGCATTTATCTACTGCATTAGAAAAAGGTAGCGAGCTTTAAAGTTGCATCACAACTCACAGTCCTATAACTAAACAATATATAACTTTTATTGGTGCTTGGGAGGGTTTCTTGTTATGTATTTACCTATTTACTATACTAGTAAACAATTTAACGGGATCCATCAAATAAGATATACTAGAAAATCAATATTTAAAGATATTTGATTTTCTTGGAAAATTTAGGAGAAAATACCCAGTGCAGTGGAAATGAATGTGTACTGGTGACATGACCAATTCAATATTCACTGAAATATACATGTATAGTACGCACAGCTTTAAAAGATATACGTAAAAAGCTCTTAGATATTAAAAACTATTTAAAATATTTATTTTTTTGTACTTGTACCAAAGTGGAGTTCATTTTTCTAATTGTCATCTAGTATCAATATGACATACTTATTTTTTTTAAAATATTAATTCATGTTTTAGATCACAACCTTTTTTTCTGTTTTATATATAATTTATATCTTTAATAAAAACGACTGATGAAGACCGTTAACACGGTCAAAATATTTTTTAAAAAGTGTTTGAAAGTGTTTTAAAAAATATTTTAAATGCATTATATATACTGTAGTATATGTTATATATGATTTACATATACATGTATTTTATGTTTTTAATATACATGTAGATGTACATGCAACGTCTACTAATAATTACTGTGAATTAAAACAACTTAATCACAATTAGGAATCTTTCAGTATTTAAATCCGTTAAACCCTTAAATAGGCCTTCAACTTTGCGATTTTTCTTGAACACCAATAACTGTTATTGTGTGTGTTTGTGCCTTCTTATTCTGAAAGTCCTTCAAAACATGTCTCTGATGCATATCCCCTGTTCGCGTTCCACTGAGTATGGTAAAATTGCCCTTGAGTTCTCCTCTTTCTGCAATTACTTTCATAAAATTTTTCAATTTGTTAATTCCAAGACTCTGCTGAGCAAAGCGAATTTTCTGACTTCCTTCTGGTGGTAGTGGTCGCCGATAAAATGACCCTTCCTCGCCCACAGCTTTCAGATACGGTAAACACCAAACATATCAATGATGCACCTATCCCCTGAATACAAAAAAGAAGGACTACTTACTCCATCTTGATAGTGTAATTTATTTTTAACGATAGACTTTCCTTGGAAGAGAGAAAAATAATGAGACGAGCACTCACCAGGTTTTGAATAGTATTTGATGCTCTTGCTCTGGACACTAAGCAGGCCTGACTCTCCTTTATTATCAGTCTTGGAAGATCGTCCAACAAACTTGACAAATCTTCCATCTCCATCCTCTCCAACAGAAAACTGATCGACAGTCAATAGATGGTGATCGTCACGTGTTCTCAATCCAAATAATTTGCAAGCATAGAAGAATATGGTTAACTGTAGTTGATCTCCTCTTCCTTGCCCAAACACTCCCTTTTCCCAGAGGTTGTCTTCTTGTTCAGGGAGAATAGGGTCTGCTCGTTTTACAGTCAATCCCAACCCTTTCTCATTCAGAGTGCGCATTCGATCATTCAAAACCTTACGGAATCTAGCAAAGTACACATTTTTCTCATCTAAAACGTTTTTGTCATAGATTCCGTTCTCCCTAAGATGTCTATGAAGGCCACATAGTATGAGATAAATTGACTTAGACGGGTACTCCGTTCCGTCTAATTTTCTCACTTCAACTACAAATAGTTCTAACCAAAAGCTCATTTCCTTTTAATTCATTAAATGAAAGTCCGGTACTTTTTCTGACCTGCTTTCTCTCCATTTCTCAAACACATTCAATGACCACTTCGTATTACTTTTTGTGTTCGAATTATCCTGTCCAGTTACGATTCCTGTCTGTGTATCCGGTGCACGAAACTGTATAGTGCTTTCCTCAACTGGTGCAAGATATGTCTCTTCCACTTTCATATCGAACATATCACTTTCAAACGCTCCAAAACTAGTTCTATTTTCATTTACAGTGTCCAATTGGGAAAAAGACATCAAAAAAGAATGTTGGTTTTCTATTGACTGACTTTGGAAATACTAGTAATCATTTCAGAAGAGGAAAATATAATAAAAAGATAAAGTTGTTTTCTTTATCATTTAGGGGAGATAAATGTTTGAAAAATAATGAGGTTTGACTTCACTAAGTAGTGCGTCTTTTAAAACCAAAAAACATATATGTAGGTGCCAGTCTTAACATAGCGATATCGCACCGATTCATGTAAATGTAAATGCCCTCCCGAAAGTTAGTTTTAGTTAATGTGGATAAACAAACATACATACTGCAGACGGAGTATTTGGATCGTCCATCTACGATTCTAATTCTTTATTAAAATTAAGTATTTTGAAAAACTGTTACTCAATTCACATAAATAGTCTAAGTTAATAAAGATTCAGAGATAACTGTAAATCTCAGCAGTAAAATAACTTATCTTGATGTTCAGATGTGTATCCTTCAAAATACCCATGTATTTTCAAAATCCGTTGACACATGTACGTGCCATCTTTTTCTTATGCAATGATATACAAAAACAGCTTTATTAGGTCAATACTTTCAAGAGTAGCTGGCTTATTATACTGCTAGAAAAATGTTTGACTATATGATTTAGTGACAAATTGGTACACTTAGACATATCAAAATGAGCGAGAAAACATAATCACTATTATTTAGTGTTTTAATGCGAAAGTCATAGCTGAACACAGTGAAAAACACAAAATTAGACGACAGGAATTGTGATGACCAACTGTATCATTTTGAAATTTCCCGATCGTAGGTCATGTGCAGCTGGTAAATATATTTTTATTTATAATACTGGATGTCAGTCAATCAGAGAGCAAATGCTTGGAAATAGTGATACAACAATTTCTTTTTAAATATATAATTGCTTACATCCCATCCCTAAGAACAATCTAAAGGTTTATGGTTTACATAATCATATCCTTATAGAACACTAAAAGTGTTTTATTAAATAACAATGTGTTAAAAGCGATCTGTTATCATTATAAACCCAAATTACAACTGGACAGTTTAATTTACCTTTTTGTAGTCAAACTTTAACACCAACAACTAATTCGGCTTTTTTTTAAATACACAGAAAAGGGACTTCTTTTTGACAAGAAATTCATGATTACCAAGTTCTCCTGAACATCGCAAAATTCACTCCTGAATGAATAAAAGTTTATATACAGCATTTAAACCGATAAATATTTTATTTTTGTATGATTGAAAGTATGGCCGCCTTACATAGTTTTGTTTATGGGCATTGTAATGCAAAATTGGTTTATCTCAATAGGCCACAAAGTAATGCACACATAATACCGATTTAATAAAAAAAAACAAACACAGACAGTTATTTATGTCACAAGTTTTCAAATTTATTATTAACATAATTAAGGTCAATCAAATATGCATTCGTCAACTATTTTAATATATATGAAAAAAAATTGCCTTCTAACTTTTCATTTGCAGACGTTTTGTCCTTTCATTACTGTTGGGCAAAATAAAAGCCTTAGCTTTGTATCAGTCTAGTTCAATCGAGTTCACATAACTAATGGTTATGTTACCGGTACTGGTGACTACTGATAAATCAGATAGTCCTCATCTATTACTCTTTGAGCGTGTCAGTTGTTAAACAGGTGAGCTGAAATCTGAAGACTTGCGATGAATCGTTTCAAGATTTTTTTTAAAGGACCACAACTTGGAATTTCACACGGATTCGTATGGACCATCAGCATTGTCATTCTCTACTCTACCCACATGTTCAGCCATGGAGTATAACGTTACACTTGCACTTTTAGATATTTCACGATCATAGCTTTGCATAGATGATTCATATTCATGTCCAGAAAAATACTTGATATCTCTTGGCTCAAATCCTGCGTGAATCGCCGTCTCCCTCAGACAATTTGCTGTGTAGCGTTTACAACCTGCTGATTTGCAAATATCTGGAAGGAAGCTAACAAACGATCCCTGATTTAGATGCTTATTAGAGTACCATAAATTGCATATTGTTGGAGAACATATTGCATCTTTCAGGCATTTATTAAAAAGATAAGATGCATTTGGATCTGTTTTAGCCAAGAAAAACTTCAACGTTTTTACCGGACAATTTCGATTTCCAGTTTCATATATTCGCTTGTCATACATAGCTTCAGTTATATGATTATAATCCAGATAATCTCTTGATTTTTGTTCACGTTTCAAACAAGCATAAGTCGAACCTTCCTCATCAACTTTGAAATCAAATGAATCTATTCTGAGTTGATAGTAGAAACCGAGTCCCCTGGAAACGAAATTCATTGCAATGATATACCACACTGCCAGTCGCAGGTTGATTGGAGATAAATAGGCATTTTCAAAGAAAGCAGTGATTTTTTGTAAATCAGATATATCAATGACCTCTTTGTGAGTTGTTGGACGAAAAGTTCCAGTGACCAATCTCCGCTTCAGAAGACCTGTCAAACCTTTATTTGCAACTTTAAAGGCTTTGTCGTTGACTATATTGATATTCCGACCAATGTCAGATAAATGTCGGTTTATGGCAGCTCGAATAGACTTCATTGTGTTTATGTGGTATTCTGTGTGTTTCCCATATTTTTGATCAGGCTGTGGCTTTGCTTCACAGTAGAATCGTCCAAGTTTTTTTGCTAAATCCTCTTCATCTACTGTACACATATCAAGGGGGACTCCAAAAGTTTCAGTGTGCCAATCTACAACATACAGCACAAACATTTTCATGCAGTAAATGTTTGCGTTTTAATTTTGGGTAGAATAGGATTAAAAACACTCTCAGTAATAAGTACCTGTAAGAATCTTTATACCCCATTTAGTATTCTTTTTTGTGGCCTTGGATTGTGGGAAATCCTGGATTCCTTGAATTTCTTCCTCAGTAAGCTTATGAAAACGTGTTCTTGTTGGCATGAATTGGGATGTTTGATCGTCAAATTCTTGGTGGCTTGTATCAATATCCGAAACCGCTATTCTCGATAGAACATTGTCAAAATCTAAATTAAACAATTCTAATTTGAAATGTAGCGAAAATGCTTCATAATCATCCCCTTCATATACTATAAAACCTCCTTATTTTACCACATTAGATGCTTGATCATTCATTGATTCAGCTTTTTATTGTTAATATAGAAAATCAATTGATTATCGGAATGTTTGAACTCTTTTTGTTTAATTATAGAGACAGGTTTATTTGTATATTAAAAATTTATGGTATTTAAATCAAGCTAATCTGAGCAAATCTATTTTCATGGTAATGAGCATTACCCACTCACATTAATCAAAAATGAAAAAAAAAATATGTGGAGTGTATATCGTTGGAGTAAACAGTTTGCGTTATGGGTTATGTTTACAGCTTATCAGTTTATTAGACCAGTTTATTATCAAATGAAATCTATTTTTTAATTAAATTGTAAGTATTAAAAGTCTTTTTATAACATAACTCTGTATAATATTCTTATTACATGCAATTTGTCTAAATCAATAGTGTACAGAGAATAAAACATAAAATTGATTTGCATTGTTAGATTTTATATATATATATATATATATATATATATATATATATATATATATATATATATACACACATGTATATATATATATATATATATATATATATATATATATATATATATATATATATATATATATATATATTAAGTAAATATGTTTATTGGTGAATGTACTTTAATTCACTTTAAAATCTTTCAAATGATAGCCCTTTCAAATAGAGTGGCAATTTGGATTTTCCATTTTTTGCCAGTTTTGAAAATTTCAAGTATTAATTATTCTTTTGTTTTTTGATTGACTTATATGCACCAAAAAGAAACAAACATGTTTGTATAATAAACTGATAAAGTTGTATTCTGACTTTTAACAATAAAGCATCCAGATCAGCAGAGTATTTCATGTTTTATACAATGTGACTGAATACATCCCAGTTAAGGTACCTCACTACACCTAGACTTATACTTTTTAAGACACTACGTCAAAAGATGGCAATTTAAATGTTTTGGTAAACTGTTAAATCATTCGATTTTGTTGTATATCATTGTAGCTCAGTGGTTAAGGTACTGGGCTTCTGAACCGCAGATCACGAGTTGGAATCCGCCTGGAGCTTTTGTTCATGTTTACGGAATTAAGTTTTCGAAAATGTAATTTTTCATCCAAAATTGCACATTTTTTTGCCTATTTGACTTAAGTAATTCTTATCCATTATGATGTCTATCATAATCAAGTAATTTTCTGCTGATTTGAGAACATATTTCAAGGTGTAGTGAGCCACCTTAAAATCTATCAATAACAAAAGATCCTGCAACATACTGGTAGTCTCTCTCCACTGTATGAAAGGTTCAAGGTAGGTTTGGATTGAGTGAAACCCTATACCCCTCAAGCTCTCCTTTTATCCCTAATAGACTTATACAAAAGGGAAACAATACTCTCTTGAATATTACATGTATTAAATTCATCTAATGACAACAAAAGGATAATGAGTTATATTGCTCATCTTTACACCAAAACCTTTATTTTATTTCTGTTTCACTAAATAAACTAATTGTTATAAATGTTTACTGTATGGCATTGTAAAATATAATGTATGTAAGAAGGAGAGGACTATCTAAGTTTTTTTCCGAACTTGTGCCCAATCCTTTTGACATCTTTATAGTCAAAAAAATATGTTCAACTTAAATATACAGGAATACCTAGCTACATTGAATCAAAACTTATAAAACTCAAATAATTACATCAAAGAAATAATCATTAGAAAAAACTTGAGATTTATTCACATCAGTTTGGTTCATCATCATTAATATCAAAAATTGCTCCCTATACAAACAATATTTTAGATAAACATGATAAACCTTTTTTCCAATAAAAACTTTTAAAGGTATTGCACTGCATGTTTTTCAGCCAATATTTAAAAGAACTTTGATTATCTTTTAATAATCATGCTGTAAAGTGGTTTATTCTTTTTATGCAAGAAAGTTTTGCTTTAATATGAAACAGTATAATCCATAAGTCACATTCTATTTAAAAACTTTTCAATGTTTCCAACATATGCTTCATGGTTTAGAAAACTATCCCTGTGGAATACAGGTACAAGAATTTAGTCACATTTCTCTTTACTACTCTTATTAATTCAAATCTTATTTAATAATTATCACGTTAGTGTTGCTCTTGTGTATAAAAATTATACAATACTTAAGTATTTTAATAATGTATTTACTTATAAACTAAGGATTAACAAATATCTTAATAAAGTAATAAATATATTATCAGGTAAACTGTGATCGTATTAAACAAAATATGTAAGAATATAACCTTCCTTACTTTTTAATAACAATACTGGGGAAAATAATTTCATTATTTTATGAAAAATTGAAGTGCACATTTTCATAATGCTTTCATCATATGTTCCAATTTTCAGATTAATCCAAACAGAAGTTTCCAAGCTTAAGTCTTAGTCTGGACTAAAATTGTGTTTATATATATAGAAATACGGGCGCTGCCACATGAACAAAAAAATGATTTCAGTTTACTTTCCCATCTCTATTTGCAGTAGTTGTCACAATTTATGTCCATGCTTACTTTCCATAAATTTTGTTTTACGTTTATAATGTTACTTATTTATTGTCAGAGTTGCTTTCCATAGTTTAAAGTTCACTCAGCCGGTTTTACTTGGCGGGTTCTAATCCCGTGCAATTAAGAATTCAGTCTGGGTGTAGCAATTGGAGAGAGCGGACGTTTTCAACCAGCTCCCTCATTTCATTTCTTCATGTAACATATTAGTAATGACCAGAGTCCAACTATTCTGGGTAAGTTTGGATTTATTATTTTATTGAGACGGATTTAACGCCGTATTTATTCCTGAAATGGCCAGATAACCTTGTTTTATACTTTCTGTGAGTAATTTAGAAGTATTTGGAAGTAAAGTGTGATAATGAGTATTTGCTCGTATGAAAACTATTCAGTATAAAGTAAAAGTATATGTATTGTTGTAATGTAAACATGTGTTGTATGTATTTATAGAGTAATTAAGGCGCGTAGTACTTGCCGTAAAATAAATGTATTTATGTAGTACACAAGTATATTAAAGTGAAGTACATGTACGAGTCTAATGATTGTTTTAAAGTAAAGTATATGTAGTGAAGTAGTAAAGTTATGTACAGCAAATGTGCAAATATAAGTGTAAATACAGAAAAATGTATTGAATAAAGTAATGTGCAGTAAAATGCAAGTATGAGTAAAATAATGTTATCTGTGTATTTATCATTTCATTTAAATTTCAGGTCCCTTTTTGGTAATGGAGAAGTTGGAAATATACTAGTATTTGTCAAATTAATACCTGAATAAAAACCTTGTAAACCTAGAGAGTATTATTATTTTGGAGCTGCAAAGCCACCCAGCAACAGTAGTATAGTTAAGTAGAGGTTGACAACTAAAGTGGCAAGCACATTCAGATTAGAGAACGTCGACTCTTACCTGTTCTACTGGTCAAACTAGAGGACGTTTCTTCTTGACCCGAATTCTCCTCAGATGACATTGAGGGGTTATCATGTAACCAGCTGGACTGACTTGTTTGGGTTTCATCTCTATGACCTGTTGACAAAAACATCCCCTCCTCTGTTTGGATGATGCTGTCTTCCGGTTCCACTTTAACAATACTGAGGTTCACATCAGCATTATGGTCAGTACTTCTAGCACTGTTACTGGTAGAAGTGTGTGTTTGACTAAAAACATAGAGTACCATTATCATGATTATAAAACTATTCGACATTTGAATACAAAGTAACATAACAAATTTTCAACATGGTCATAAAAAACTATACCTTTCTGATTTTTCTCTAAATTTTCTTGAAGACTCTTTAAGTTGCTGCTGTAGAGATGAACTCAGACTAGAAATTGGTCGTTCATCATCCTTGTCAATGCCAGCACATGAAGCACTGACTTTAGCAGAATTACAAGAAAAGGGGCTTGATGATTGTCGAACTTCCTTTAACAAGACAGGATAAGGTTCAGCTTGTGGTGTCTTTTTCCCAAGCTCAAAATTGGATGATTGAACAGTCTGTAGAGAATGAACATTAGAGATAGTAGGAGTAAATGGACATCCATTCAATTGACCGCCACGCCCAGGTGTCTGAACAGGTGGAGGCCCTGTAGAGTTTAAAGAAGTGGAGCTTCCTTCCTTTAAATTTGCATTGGAGGAGAAAATCATTCCATCACCTGAGGCAGCAGCTTTTTCAGAGTTAATATTCAAGGACACCTTGTTGGAAGAGGTTAAGTATGACTCTGATTTATCAGATGTGGAAGGACCTGGTCTCAACTCGGTTCTTACCCTTCCACCACCCTGTGACTGGGTAGCACCAAGTGGAGATTCTTGCTTCACTGAAATACTATCACTGCTACAATGATCAGATGATGACTGTTTTAATCTTTTAGAAAAATCACGGTCCACAGAACTTTCATGAAGTCGTTTTTGTGAGGAATCTTGTACTCTCAATAAGTTTGTTATCCGTACATGCTTAAAATCAGCCTGGTCAGTGGGTGCATGAATATCAGAGCTTGATGACAATATGCTCTGGCTAAAGTCTTTGCAACAACTAATTATACTGTCAATTTGCATCGAGCGAGCCAATTTTTCAACATGACAATAGTTTTCTTCTGTCAACATGAGATAACCTTCATAGAGATATTGAAGGAAAGCCATCACAGATTCCTTTGTCATGTCAGATTCTACTCGGATTTCTAACAAAGATCCAAATGAATAATTTTCCATTGACTGTAGCATGGGACAGGAAGCAGCTAGAACCAATCTGTGTGTCTGAAACCAGAAGAAATTACTGTGAACTTCTTGGCATGATATATGTATTACTGATATCTTAACCCATGAAAAATGCATATACAAAACTTTTGGTTTCAATTTAATGATTTATAATATCAACATTGAAAACTGGTCTTTCTTCTCATTTTTACCAAAAGCTATAATAATAAAAGATATGTCACAGGTTTCACACTTAAAAACCACATTACAAAATATTGTCAAAGCTTTAATTAACTTGTCAATGAAATAATTCTACTAGCAGAACAATATTTAATTTTAAATATTTCTGTATTTTGATAAAAACATTTTTTTAATTATTCAATTTCACAACTTTCACTGACTTAGGTATGAAAAAGGATGAGAAAATGACCACATCTTGGCTCAAACTCAAGACTCCTTGGTTTAAAATCCAATACATGTAGTTACTTCAAAAAGGAGTGTGGGAGTTCTTAGACTAATAACACACTATCACAAGTGTATCATAACTTATTTAGTATAATTTAATAATATATATATAATATAATATACAAAATAAAGGATTTTATTTTCAATCCTCAAACATACCATTACAGAAATGTTGTCTGACTTGATGACAGCATCACAAAACTTTTGCTTCTTCCACAGCACACACAGCTGAGACTGCAGGTTGCTGGACTGCACGGGGCTCATGTAGATCTTGTGATAGTTTGTCATTGTGTCCTATGGTAGACTTAAAAGTAACAAACAGACAAAATCTAAAAAAAAAAGAAAAAAAATATTTATATCACTGTAAATATATGCTTTATGGTGCAAATTGAGGCAAGCCTAGGATGACTCATACACCCAGGTACAATAAACAACTGATTACCATTCTCAATCCTAATTCATTTTTAAAGTTACCAGTTTATCAATGTATCTTCATTTTTTGCAGATGTATGAAAAAAGAAATCTTGGATTATCATGTTCAAAATTCCAGAAATCTTGGTTTACTACTGGTCCTAGCCGATTACTGGTCCAGGATTAGTGTACTGACTCCATTTTAACTATATTAAAAAATCTACATTTGGCCCAATACACTTGCGTTCATGTATTAATATTAATATTTACACTTGCAAATGTTTTCCCTTATATAACACTTATGCAATTTGCTGTTATTTCTGACTAACATCAGATTGGGTCACGTACGAGGTCAAAGTAGCGCATGAACAATCTACCGGTAGGTCACTATTTTTTCTATGTACACAAACTAAAGTTTAACGCTTAAACACCTAGTATCGATCGTAAAGAAAACATATATACATGTATTAGGCATAAAGATAAGCTCCATTAAAAACGTATAATTTTCAAATACAAAATTTAATTCATTTTTTATTCCACAATAAAACATCAATTACAGGATAATTAAGAAATACACAGCAAGTTAAAAAGTTCACGGGGATATGAACTGGGTTGGTCACGTGATCAAATCCTGTGAAGCCCAAAGGGCTTCTCAGAAGATTTGATCATGTACCAACCATTTCATATCCCGGTGAACTTTTTACCATTGCTGTTTATTACGTATGTACTTCTATAATTTACGTTTGAAAAAGGCAAACCTTTCAGAATTATTAGAATTACCATGTTTTTAATGTTACAATAATGCAACAGTCAAGTGATAAGCACATGCGGTAATCATTGTGACGTCATTAAAAAGTTCACACAGAAGTGAACATTTTCCCTATTCTATAGGTTCATATACGGAAGCATATTTGCAAACATAAATGTATGATATTGTCTTCGGATTCACGTAAAATCATGTTCATGGGTCGACATCTTAACAAATCATCAATAAAAATAACTTTTGAAATTTACTTTGTCAAAGTTGTAAAAACTCATTTACAGTTCATGTTGAACTTTTACAACAAATTACCGGTACGATTAAAAATCACCGACATTTCTGGCTCTACGGTAATTGATTACGTGACGAACCTGTATCTATATCCCAATATACATCCAAAAAGGATACCTTATTTCTTAAATAATTAACAAATTGCAGTGGTTTGCTTGGATGCACCGTGAAAAAACTGAATGCAGAAATAGATTATAATATTCAATGCAGAGTTCTTTCCCCTATAATATAAATAACATCAGATTTGACTTTGGCATTAAAGTTTACAATCTGCCTCTCTATAGTCTGTCCCAAGATATTCATGCTGCACATTCGGATAATGTCTTTTCTCCATTCGGAAGTCACCTGGAATACCTCGCACAATTTTTCAACGTTATCATCCGGGCTTACTGCAATACAAAATTCCCATAGACATCACTTTTTTAAGCCGTGTATTGAAACCTGATAAGCTAACGGGGGCGTTTCAACAGAGAAATCTTGGAAATTGTTCATACTTTTGAATAATTTAATTCTGGTTGTAACGAGGCATTTGATTGGATAGAAAAATTTAGTTAAATTTGTAAAACCTGGTAAGCACGTCACAAGACACGTTACAATGCACCAACGTCAAAAAGGTATTGATCTGCTTGACGTTACATTTGAATTTTGAACAGATTAATATCATTTTTAAAAGTAAAATGCACTCAATCTGTACAGTAAATTACAGAAAATTAAATTATAAGGAATAAACTCAATATATACCCAAGTTATACCCATATAACCTGGGTTTGAGCAATTTATGCTTTTTTAAAGTCCGCTTCGCGGATTATAAAGCATAAACTGCCCCAACCCACGTTATACTCATATAACTTGGGTAGACATTGAGTTCATTTCTTAAATGAACATTGTTCGAACCCTGAGGTATTTATAAATATTGAGTAATTAAGCAAAATGTGAATAGAGGATATCTTGGAACAGAGTATAAATCTCCCCTGGGAATAAGCTATGAGCAGCAGAATGTTACTTGTCTTTTTTAATGCATAATTTTGAAATTATGTGAAAGTTAGGAAAAAGTCTCTGGCAGATACAGTCTTATAAATGCTTAATTGGGTTTGAGAAATCTCGGGCTATACATTCCGAGTCATATGATATAACGGTACATTCACCACCAAAATATTGTTTATCATAATGTAAAAAGTGTTAAGTCACTGTTGGTGGTTGCATATCACCATTGTCGGATAGTGGATTTCTTTATTATATATTTATATTTGTTCCTGAAGACAAAAATGATCAAACTGAAAAACCAAAACAGGGGTTTTCAGTGCATGTCTTGAAATACAGACATGTCGGCCCAACGACACCTCGGCCCTACGACACCTCGGCCCCAGGACACCTCGGCCAAGACGGGTCGGCCCAAAATTTGAGACACCTCGGCTCACGTAAAAGACATCTCGGCTAAAGCAGAATTGAAATAAAATTTAAATGATTTTCATGTTTTTGTTTTATTTTGTTACACACACACATATAATTTTTATATTTAGTTTTGTAATTAAATATGTTGGAATTATTAAAATATTACATATCAAATACTTGTATAAGAAATTGAATTTTAGCAGAAACGAGGCCATTAAGTGCTAATTGTTAAGCAAACAAGAAATTAAAATTATGAAAATGACGACAATTAAGTGCTAATAGTAAAACAAACAATAGGATGCGGCAGTCTCCTTTGGAGTCTCAAACGCGTGTCAGGGGTGACAATGAGGATTTAATTACGAGCAGTTAATTATGAGACGATAACCACCGAAGTCCATATATATCCTTTCAATGGTTACTACCCCATATCAGATTTACAAAATCGTCAGAGACACAACACATCAAAAATATTTCTTAATGAACTATATATTATTCTTATATTAATTTGATCTGAAATATTTAGCTATACTGTGTAACGTTAACCGTAGATTTAGTACTTTTTAAGTAGCACGAAATTAAAGAATGTTCATACGAAATGAAAATTGATGAAGCTGCATTATTATAACCACATAAATGAATAGATACAGTAATTATCTGCCAATGTTTTTTTTTAATTTATACATTTTTAACCGAAATTTTCATTGGGCCGATGTGTCTTTAACATGGGCCGAGGTGTCAATAAATTTGGGCCGACCCGTCTGGGCCGAGGTGTCAACCGCCCTGGGCCGAGGTGTCGTTGGGCCGAGACGTCTGTACCCCATGTCTTTATTAAATTACACAGAAATTATTATATACACATGATACTAGTATTACCAATGTTAGGCTAAATCGTTTTTGTCTTGGGGAACATAAAATATAAAATAAAGAACTCCATTATCCTAAAATCGAGCCCCTGTGTTGCATATAAGCATGAAAATTATGTTTAATGACTATTTAGTATTAAAACATTAAACGACAACAATCAACTATTGCAGGTTTTTCTTCATTTTAAATAAAGAAAATTGCAGCCACGCATGTTCTCGTAGATAACTAAATAACAAGAACCATACCTGTGCTCTTTCATACATAACATTCAGTGGAATTCTTATCAATGCTATATGTAAACATTATAAAACAGTCAGCCAAACTTCTTTCGCTGACCGTTGATGATCATGATGGACAGCGCCATTGAAAATGCAGCGGTAGCAAGCGAAATCGTACCGTGGATTATTCGTACACACGTCATTATAAAACATACGTTCAATAGCATTTAAGTGAGGTGTCACCTAGAACGTTTAATTTTGTTTTTATTCATCCGCTGCATATGTTATAGTAACACCCCTCCTTCTCACGGATTATTGGATACCCCCCCCCCCCCCACTTCAAAAAGGTAACGGGACGTTTCGCTCCTATAGACGTTTCGCGCTGAGACGTTTCGCTCCTAAAGACCTTTCGCTTATTTATATAAGAGATATAAGAGGCGTAAGAGATTTATATAGATACAAGGGTCTGTTACCCTCGTTACCCTTGTTACCCTGTTTTACAGAAAACACAGGTTTTATACAGAATTTGAAGCATTATTAAAGTTAAAATTAGGAAGTATGGTTTTTACATTGGTCTGGTCTGGTTTCATTTGTAACTTGGTTACAGATTTGCCGTACTGGGAAACTGTACTGTATTCTTGCCATATATGTTTTTATCAATTTTTATGTAAAATAAATTACACAAAGTATCTACCATGATTTTCATATTTCTCAAAAAAGAGTGAAGAAAAATTACATATCATAATCTGTGTTAATAGCTTGGACCTTTGTTTATTGTAATGATTGACGAATAATCGATAATTTTGTAGATTACATGTTACGTATACTCGTCTGTACCACGCATGTCAGCTGATTTACATTTCCGTAAGCGTGTTCGATGTGACTATATATCATGCAATTAACTTGCTAAACTCTATATACATATCCCCTATTGTACCAAGGCCTACTCAGTCATTTTTTTTCATTTTTCTTCATGGAAAGAATAACAAGCCGAATAACTCTTGTTGCTGACAAAAAAAAGGTCTTCTGTTCTAATATACATGTACATGTATAAATCTGTAAGAAATTCCTTTTTTCATGTAGAAAAAGATCATGGATATGATATTTACAGTGTAAGAAATTTGTAGAGGTAAATTACTTCCATGTTAAACAACGAAAATGGGGCGGAAAATCCATTTTTGCAGTCTTCCTGCGACGACCGGAAGTTACGCCGATTCAAACAATACATGTTATTACATATCTTGATACAAAAGTCTATCATAATCTTTCCTCAAAGTTTGGTTGTTTAAGTCTCAGCCAAATCTGAGATATCTTTGAGACAAGTTTTTTTTTTGTCTCGGGACCGGAAACGGACAAATGGAATTGCTCAATGAAAATATGTTTGTGATTCTTGAACATTTACCTAATGTTTATTATTTAATTATGATTTAAAATTTTAAAGGTTTCCATGGTAACATTTTAAAAGTATTCGTTTCTCTATTAATTTTCCTTTATGAAATAAAAACCGACAATAATACAAATGTTGTTCTATGTCTTAGGTAGTTTATATTAGTGGACAAAACCTTTTAAAATGGCTTCAAAATAGGTAGGTTTTGGGTTTTTTTCTATCTTTAGCATTGGTAACCATGGCAACGGTAACCCCTAGCAACAGATTATAGGGTCATTTTGTGTTTTACACCTATAGGTGTGTCCATTTATGAAATACAGTTGAACTTCGATATCTCGAACACTGATATCTCGAATACAACAAATATGCGTTGAAGTGATTTGTGAATCCCAGACACTTATTTTTTTTAAGTATTTTACCCTCGGTATCTCGAATACTCGAATATCTCGTTAAACAGTCCCATCTAGTGTAAGATAACAAAGTTTGACTTAATAACGAAAATTGGTGACTATGCATGCCCAAAACCCTTGTATAAATCTTATATAAAATTGATATTGTTTAAGGAATGAATTCAATATTCGAAGCTATAAAAAGGCGTAAACTGTTTCAAACCATTTTTATTGTATAAAGCTAATAAATATTGAATTCATTGCTTATAATATTTTTTTGCAATAAATAAGGAATAAGGAATCATTCTTTTAGTATTATTATGAGGTGATAATTTCGGTCGGGGCGTGGTCAAATCCAAGCTCCGACCGAAATTATCACCTCATAATATTAGAAGAATGATTTCTTCTAGCAATCATTGCAGAAAAAATTTACAAAAGTGGATCACTTTATACTACCATGATTATTTTAATCAAGGGAAAGGATGACTGCACTTAGCGTCGGGTTTGGGGTCTTTTTCGGTCGCTTCTGTCTAAAGAGTCTTGTCAATTTCCGACATAAATTAAGATTTTAGACTGTGATACAATAAACTCACTCTATGTTTTTCTCCTTACAACTTTCGAAAAAAAAAGAGAATTTTCGCTTATCTGCCCTTGATCGAACATAAGATTGATATCAATATGCATGAGAGGTGGAGCTGACATTATCAGAATGGTACTAAAATTAGACTAGCATGAATAACAGTGCCATGCATAAAAATTATGTGATCACTCTATCATCATAGCTCTTTTTATTCTATAAGGTACAAGTACACTATTAATTATGATTTTAAAGCTACAGTACCGATCAGACCCAACCTAACAAAAGTAAACCCCAACTAAAGCCTGGGTTTACTCCGGGTTTACTAGAGTGGACCCAGAGTAAACCCAAAGTAAACCCAGAGTGGACACAGAGAGTAAATCCGGTCAGAAGTATACCCCTGAAAGCAGACGCTAACTGTGTATTCGGAATATACAAGTGGCAGGAATTACAGGCAGTAGGATGGTAAGATAAAAGACGGGTCTGCTTCACACCTCAGTGCGTACAGTTGACCTCAAAAGCAATTTCCAAGTAAACCCCTAGTAAACCCAAAGTAAACCCCAAGTGAACCCAAATTTTCAAAAAGTAAACCCAGAGTAAACCCCAAAAGTAAACCCGGGGTTTAGTTGGGTTAGCATACAAAACTTGGTGGGGGTCAACACCTTCATGATTGTTGTACGTGTAGTTTCACACAGGAAAGGATATAATTTTTTCAGTAAAGCACAAATTTGTCCTGTAAACGAGTACGAATTAAACAAAGCACAAGCGCGGATCCAGAACATTTTCCGGGGGGGTTCGGGCTTTATAGGATTTGATCACACCCCGACCGAAATTATCACCTCATAATACCCAAAGAATGATTCCTTATTCCTTAAATACCTCGCACAAGTTTACAACGTTATGATCCGAGGTTTTTCATGGCTGATGCAATGCAAAATCCCCGTAGACTATATGGGGTATATGATGATGGTGCTTTATTATATGAAGATGGTGGTTTTTTATGTGATGGTGCTTTATTATATGATGGTGGTCACTCGGAACTTCTCCTATTTTTTGAAAACTGAGTTGAATAGATATATCTCGAAATTTTTGCCTAAACCAAACGTATTATTGGCAACTATAAAATGGCTGAATCGACAAACACGATGAATAGAATATTACAATATTTTGTCAGAATTTCTTGGCATATTGTACTTTTGCCATTACCACCCATAAAAGGGCCTCCCTTTGAGCTGTATTATAGTTTAGTAAAGTTTCCCCTGACTTTCCCTTACTTTGTTTCAAGTCGAATCCTATCACCTGGGGCATCAATATGATCAGATCCTTGATCCGCTCCTTTATTTGTTTTAAATCGGTTTTGTTTTTAACCACTCAGAATGTGACATCTTCCTCCAACTCGACACTTAAGGGAGAGAGGAACGGTCATCAATGACGAGGGTCGGCTGGGCGTTGACAATAACATTAGGAGCGGATAAAAGATCTGATTTTAATCAGATTGCTAGGGCATTTACGTCTTATCAAATAATCTGTTCTTCGCTTAAATCTCAAGTAATTGGTTATTTAATTTCAATTTTCTGCACTGCAAAGTTCAGGATATCGTGACTACGCTTTAATTGTTGTAACATTCAGTCAGTTTGTAGTTGTCAATTAATTTCATTATACTTTCATGTTAAATACTGAAATCTGATTGGTTTAGACGTAGTTGATAATCCGTTCTATTACCATCGACGTAGAATTCACGTCATTTCTATATAAAAAAAAGTAAAGTTTTTTCTCTAAAATTAAGATATTCAGTATAATAAAATAAATAGTGTCTGTTTGGAGGTTACAATTGAAATTGACACCCCTCGAAAACCATTGTCAACCGACGCGAAGCGGGGTTGACAATGGTTTTCGAGGGGTGTCAAATTCAACTGTTACCCTCCCAAACAGGCACTATTTATATAATGATACATCTATGTTCGGTTGAACTCAAGTCATATACAGATCATCTCGTTACCTTAATAAATATTTATTATGCTAGAAAAAGAGGAACTAAATTGGTGTATTTATTTTCAAAATTTCGAAATAATAGCTCTTAAACCCAGTCTTTAAAAATAGAAGTTCCGAGTGACCATCATCACATAAAAAAGCACCATCTTCATATAATAAAGCACCATATTCATATAATAAAGCACCATCATCATATTAAAAAGCACCATCTTCATATAATAAAGCACCATCTTCATATAATAAAGCACCATCTTCACATGAAATAACCACAGCATAATATAATAAAGCACCATCTTCATATAATAAAGCACCATCTTCACATGAAATAACCACAGCATAATATAATAAAGCACCATCTTCAAATAATAAAGCACCATCTTCATATAATAAAGCACCATCTTCACATGAAATAACCACAGCATAATATAATTAAGCACAATCTTCTCATGAAATGACCACATAAGGCTGCTATGGCGTTCCATACATAAGAATCAACAAGTTTTAGCGCTGAAATTACTGTACATAAAAAGCACGAGGCTTTACAACATAGTAGGTGTCAGCCGACATTCGTGATTTTGTATCATAGTAAATCGAGGACGGTCATTCATTTCAAAGCCTTTGTTTACTGTCAGCCTAATCGAGTACAAACTTGTGGAAAAGACAAAATACGCATTATACATTTATAAATCTCCTGTGAAAATAAGAAGTTTGTACTACATTAGGCTGGTACCTAAAAAATGAAAAACGTATGAAAATTTCAAGGTTTTTGCTATAGCAAGCGAAAGATATTACCTGCGTGACCCATGTTTGAACCCACGCATGGAATAAATTATTTCAAACAATCACGTGGGTTCTATCCAGGTAGACGTTTGTCAAATGTGCTCACTGTAAAATATTGACACGTTTTAAATCGCTTTCCATCAACTTTGTATGGTCAGGAATGTTTGTTTGATCACTATGGTAATATGCAACTTCAAAGCTTTATTCGATTTTTTTTTCAGACGTAAAATAATGCGTAAAGTATAATTCAGCAAACGCGCCAATCGATCCACCAACAGACTAATGTTGATTTCAATGTCTCCTCCCTCTGATATAAATAATCACAATTCATGCAGGTTCGGTTCGATTTTTCCGGATTTAGATTATTTATAGGCAATTAAAAATCCTAATTTTTTTTAAGTCTGTGCTAATTTTGGTAAATTTAAGCGTGCATATAAATCAGAAGTATCCATCAGTGCTTAAATATTACGGGAAAAAAGCAATTTGTTGATATTTTCTACATAAAAACGGCACTGAAAAAGGGCCCATTCTCTAGAGCTTAAGGTGGCTCTATACACCACTTTTTGATGACGCAGTACGCAAAAAAGTAAATCTGAAAGCATGTATTTCCGGTACTGGCTGATTTAAACTGGGGCTAATTGTATGGGAACCGCGATTTTGAAAATTTTGTTAGAGAGGTATAGCGCACTTAATATACGATTTCGCCTAAAATATAGCACTTTTGCAAATATCAGACATTTTCAATATTATTCAATATATAGTGTTCGTACTGAAAATTAGAGAAATATTTCAATTAGTGACTTTCCTATTACAATCATATATATAGCGATATATATTGAAAAGACATGCAATGCAAATGCCTACTGGTAACGCGGAGGTCTTTTTGATTTTGTGGTCGCTGGATCGATTCCACCAGGTAGTAACTATTTTTTCACTTAATTGAAGCATGATAATAATAGTTTACATTACATGTTGTATCTAATCGGCTGGAATATTTTTTTTTTCAAATTATCTTGTTTAATTCAGCTTGAGTATGACTGAGCACACCCAATATAAACAGATCTCTTCAATAACACTATACATGTATTCTATATACAGCTGTAAACTTAGATTCATTGCATTTTGCTGGAAGTTATCACGGTTCAGAATACCAACTGACATTATACACAGAGTTCTATGTATTCATTTCTCGATGCTGGTGTCCCGAATTTATGACAAATCAGTTGTTACAGACACCATTACGAAAGCAGTATCTATGTTTTGAAAATCATATTGCGACAGGTATCTGAAGCTATATTTAGTAACAGGTACTTTCCGTCCAGATACATAATGGGAAAAGGCGCTATACCTGAATAGACTTAATTTGATAATTGGAAAATTCATTATGTAAAGTACGATGTTTTTAAATTCAATTACACTTGTAAATACCGTATTATTTTTAAAGATATAATGTTTATATCATTCATGTAGATATATTTCTCTCAGGTTGGGATACGTAAATCCTATAAATTAATTTTCCCCTCAGTATATTTATTTGACTTAGTTTTGCATTAAAGTGAATATATTTACTTATATAGGAATCTAATGAAATTTGTATGTATTTATCATTCCAAAACAATATTTAGGAATTTTTCTTCAACTAAGAAATTGAAAAGTCCCCAAGGTGTTTGAGCCTTGGGACTTGGGAAAGATAACTCCTACCTGAGGAACTTTCATACCAAATAAAATTTTTAAAAAATTTTGTGTTTATTTCTTATGATTTTCATTCAATTTTTTATGTCACATTTATTAAAATACATTTTCTTATAACATCAAGCAGCTTTTTCAGATGATTTTTCAACAGAGTAAGAAGATATGAAAAATTATATGTTTTGGGGAAATACTCAAAAATTTGCATTAATAATATTTTTGAATGTTATGTAGTGTTATATTTTTTATGTGTATGAAGGAAAAATCCATCATCTGACAAAATTTTCTTTCAATTTGTTAATATTTATCTTTTTAAAAATTATTTTACAAAAGCACGAAAAAACATTTAAAAATTCTTTAAAAATACCTATAGTATCACTATCATCATTTTAATATTTGATAAGTATATGTTTTGTGGTCTTCTACTGAAAATTGGAATAAACTGTGGGTGTATAGAGCCACCTTAAGTGCACTTGTTTTTTGTTTTCGTTCCTGTGAACTTTAATGAATGAAAAATGATAATGTATCAATGATCATCTCGGATATTTTCCCGTTCATCAATTTCAACTGTATTGTTTATTTTAATTAAAAATCATCACAAAGTGATGGAAGCGATTATATAGTCTAAAATTAGCTGTCGATATCACGTGATAAATTGATATTCATGAGAAGGCATTACTTTCCTGGCAGGAAAATAAATATTTTTATTGTATAAAATTTGATATCTTTATTACGCGATCGAATTGGGCATTATAATTGCCAGCATATAAAGGTATAGCGTGTATAGCTTTCACAATAAGACCATGTCCATGCAAGTACAGAAGATGCTCGACAACGTGTTCGAAAACATTGTTCTAGTTAAGCACATGACATGCTACCTTACACGTCACGTGATACATTGTATTCACAGTTACCTGAGGTGAGAAATCACGTGCTGAATTATAATATTCAACATGTATCAACCCTTGGTTACAACAGAGAAAGCGAAAGTAAGAAGAAGCAGTTTTTTCTCATTTAAACCATGAGCGCATGTTTGTCTACTAGCATTAATATCCCTTTGACATAACTTAGATAATGCAAAATATCAATCTGATTAAAACAAGATCTTTGATCCGCTCTGACAAATTCGATGTCGCTACACAAAGGAGCGACATCGAATTTGTCGGAGCGGATCAATGATCTTATTATAATCGCTCAGATTGGCAAAATATACAACTACTGTTAAACGAAGAACAATAGACAAACATGCGCTGACAATGTATGAAGTCAGTGTAAAAGTAGGCGTCCTCATTATCATATGGAGACTCAAGAAATCGTGATAGCTCTCTCCTATGAAAACAAATTCGTACTTGGTAACACCATACTTTAACACAATTACGTAAAGTTGCAGTTTGGATGTTGACCACTTCTGCAATTGAAAGAAAAATTCTTCTTTTAAAAGTTTTTCTCGCAAATATCGATGTCCTTAAGTGCAGTCATCATTTTTCATTAAAAATGAACACACAGCAGTATCATTGGTTATTTATTTTGTCTAATATCATCATTACAAACATTGCAGTAATGACATCTGCATATATAGAATATAAGCATTAAACAATTACCGTAGTACTACTTTTCGATGAAGCAGACTTTGACTCTTTAATTACACGTAGAAACAAAAAATAAGTTCAAGGTACATGTAATCACATTTCCACTGAGTCTTTGGACAAGTCCAGAGCAATAATTTGAAGTGTTAACATTTGAGAGAAAGAAAGCAACCCTAAAATACTGAAATTACATCTTGTTTATTCAATAAAAGGTTAAAGTACATGTTCTTCATCTTTTTGATGAATGACATTGTGGCAGCTGAGGTTATTTCCTTTAATAATATAAGCCTCATACACTGCGACTTTTAGATCAGCATGCAAAATGTTGTTTAAAGTACATGTACCGATCAGACCCAACCTAACAGGAAGTAAACCATTATAAAACCCTGGGTTTACTTTTTAGGTTTACTGCAGGTTTACCAGAGTGGACCCAAAGTAAACCCAGAGTGGACACAAATTTTCAAAATGCAGATCTGACAGAGTAAACCCCGAAAGTAAACCAGGGGTTTAGTTTGGGTCTGCTCTGGTGTCAGGTTAGGTCTAATCGGTACTGAAAATTTGTGGGTAAAAAGAAGTACCCGGTAAGACCAGCCACCAAGTGTTGGCAAAAAGTCGCAAAGCTCCCTTTCTGTCATATTATTGTGAATTGTTGCGTTGTCAGGTATCAAGCCATCCCTTGGGTGAATGACAGGTTCCCCCTTGTAGAATAAGGTTTTTGCAGCTTCTGTGATAAATTGAAAACATTCAGTCCATCAAATAGCAAGTTCACTCATTTAAACTATTGCAATTTCTTGTTGGTTTGATTGATATATCTAATGCTATCATTCTGTGGATAGAGTCTGTTTTTTTTGTTTTTTTTTATACTTTTGATTTCTTTTTACAGGTCAAGTTCAACTCTTCTAGTGTTCTATAAATAGTAGCTAAGCACACTGTCTTTTTCAAATTTGATTTCTTCAGTAGTTCATTTCTAACATCTGACAACAGCATTGATGGTTTTGATTGTTTCAGAAACTGGATGTACTCAATATCCTCTTTCGACAATTTCCTTTTTCTTCCTCGATTAATATGAACTGGTGTTTTTACACATCCTTCTTTACAATACTGAGCCCAAAAATTAGTAATTGTGGTGGGGCAAACTTTAAAGTGTTGAGCTGCTTTTTTTCGCAGTCCTCTGAGTATAGGGTATTCTCCACGCCGCGCACCATTCCTTTCCATGTAGTCTATTACTTTTTTTCGAAAGTCAATCCCCATTGGAATTCCACTCTCATAAACCCTTCCTGCAATATTTCTTCTTTTGACTTTTAACGTGCCTTAAAAATTCAAATATAATGATATGAATATACAGCTGATGTTTTGCCATATAAGGGGATGTGTTAAAAATTTTATTGTCAACATCTATACATGTTTATGAAATATATCTGTTATATGTGGCTGCAAAATAATTATATATCATTATGAATATTTTTACATAACTATCTGGGACTAAAAAAAAAACCCATATGTATTCATAGATTGATACAATATTGTATCATACTATAAATTACTGTTTCATATTATACAGTACAAGATCATAGGAATTGTGATACATCATATAACAACAAACACATCTATCAAGCAAGTTTGAGTGAGGGGGGACAAGGTTTTCTTAGCATGTTTGATATTTAGATCAGCCTCTGTATCTGAAGATTGCCATATGTTTTAAGTCCAAAGTTACATAAACCATTAAAGTTAGCCAGGACAGCATTTCTTTCAACATTTAAACCTGCATTTAACTACTCAAAAAAACTTACATCTGCTCCGGCATAAGGATAATCAAGATTAAGCTCTGTATCTGAAGCTACCTCTATTAGCACATCCAAAGTTATATTAACTGTTTTAGTCTGACAAGGTATGAGCAGCATTTACTTCATTTTATAACCAACTCCAAGAGCAAAACACAATTTGAGTTGTTCTAAAATTTCACACCTGTCAAAGCATCTAGATAATCAAAATCATTCTCTGTATCTGAAGCTACTTCTGTAATTCATTTATATAGTTAAATCAACCATGCACTATTAATAAGTACTATATAAATTTGTATAAACATGTGACCTGCTCCAAAAAACATAACCTCCTCCAGTATCCGAAACATATCGCTAAGATTCAGCATACATGCCTGTGGCATGCATCAGTGTAGGAAAAATTGAATCAATAATAACTAAGAGCTGTCTATCAAAGGACAACTCCTCCAAAAACTTTAACCAGCTCCATAAACCTTAACCTCATTTAGCATCCGAAACTTTTGCATTCAAGCCTGTCCAGTGCATCAGTTTAAAAAGATGCACCGTCCATGAAAGTTTGGTGAAGTTAGGACCATAAGAAACTAAGACAGTCATCAAAGGGCACCTGCTCCAAAAACCTTAACCTACGGTACTCCAGCATCTGAAATTCAAGACCAAGATTCAGCATCCAACTCTTTTAAGTCCGTAAGTAGGTCAAGATGCACAATCAGTGCAAGTTTAATGAAGGTAGGACTAGTAATATCTAAGATACAGGACCTGCAACAAACATTTTAACTAGGTCCAGACACCCACGCCATGGGTATAGCATAGGTCCCCCCCCCCACACCCTCGTCTCGGTGAGCTAAAAAGCAAACCCCTTCCTGGCAATGCTCAACTCAAAACTTACCTCTTGCATTGACTGAACTTGAGGACATTTCATCTTGACTTGAACTGTTTCCTGATGACATTGTGGGGTTATCATGTAACCAGCTGGACTGGCTTGTTTGGGTTTCATCTCTCTGTGCTGATGACAAAAACATCCCCTCATCTGTTTGGATGATGCTGTCTTCCAGTTCTACTTTAACAATACTGTGGCCCCCCTCAGCAGTAGGTTTGATACTCATAGCACTGCTACTAGCAGAAGTTTGTGTTTGACTAAAAAAAAGAGTATTGTTATCAATTTGATGTAAAAAAAAAAAAATCTAAAATTATTTACATGTAGACAATATGCAAAGAAAATTCATTTGGTTACAAACTACAAATTGATACAGAAGATTCTCACAATAATTAGGTATAAAGAATTTTTTTTCACTATGTATAAATACTACACCTGTTTGATTTTTCACAAGATTCTCTTGAAGACTCATTTAAATTGATATCTAGCTGCTGCATAGATGAACTCCGACTGAGAACTGGTTGTTCATTGTTCTCGTCAATGCCAGCACATGAATCACTCACTCTAGAGGAATCACCAGAGAGGAACTTTAATGGTTGTGGGACTTCCTTTAACAACACAGGATAAGGTTCAGCTTGTGGAGTCTTTTTCCAAAGCTCAAAGTTGGACGAATCGACCATCTGCACTGAATGATCATTAGAGATGGTAGGAGCATGTGGACATTCATTTACCGGTAATTGACTGCCACGCCCAGACATCTGAACAGGCTGAGGCCCTGTAGAGTTCAAAGAAGTGGAGCTTCCTTCCTTAAAATGTGCATTGGAGGAGAAAATCACTCCATCACCTATGGCTTTTTTAGTGTTAACATTAGTGAACACCATGTTAGAAGAAGTTAGGTATGACCCTGATTGTTCAGATGTGGAAGGACCTGGTCTCAACTCGGTTCCTCCCCTTCCACCACCCTGTGACTGGGTAGCATCAAGTGGAGATACTTGCTTAACTGAAATACTTTCACTGCTACAAGGATTAGATGATGACTGTTTTAATCTTTTTGAAAAATCACTGTCACAACTTTCATAAGGCTGTTTCTCTGAAGAATCTAATACTCTCAATAAGTTTGTTTTCCGAACATGCTTAAAATCAGCCTTGTTACTACGTCCATGAATATTAGAGCGTGAAGACAATATGCTCTGGCTAAAGTCTTTGCAACAACTAATTATACTGTCAATATGCATTGAGCGAGCCAAATTTTCAACATGAATGTAGTTTTCCTCTGTCAACATGAGGTAACCTTCATAGAGATATTGTAGGAAAGCCATCACAGATTCCTTTGCCATGTCAGATTCTACTCGGACTTCTAACAAAGATCCAAATGAATAATTTTCTGTTGATTGTAGCATAGGACAGGAAGCAGCTAGAACCAATCTGTGTGCCTGAAACCAGAAGAAATTACCTCTCAACATGATAATATTAATTCAACCCATTAAATCAATGGATAAACCAAGTCATGCATTATTTTCTATAAATAAATATTATGAATATACATCTTTGAAAAAGTCACTTGCTGTCATTAAAAAAAATCAATTACACCAGGAGTCTCAAAAATTTCTGATGTCAGACTTTCATAAGACTAAATCTGTGAAAGAAACATATATTCGCTCCTGTGAATTTATATCATTAGAAAGAGGGTAAGAGAGAAGATATTTTACAGTTTTTGCCAAACACATTTACTGATTTCAATTGTTTTTCATTGACAGGTATGTGTTTTTATTTCTAAAAATTAACAAAACGTGATGGAAATGATTAACTGGAAAACTTTAGCTAGTGCTAGTATAGTCATGACAATACTTAGACAATTACCGGTATATACACATTCAAAAGTTAATTCTAACTTATATAAGTATTTTTACAAAATAAATATGATTATATTTTCACTGATTTCTCAAAGCTGCTGTAAGAGGAGGCACCTTACCATTACAGACATTTTGTCTGACTTGATGACAGCATCGCAAAACTTTTGTTTCTTCCACAGCGCACACAGCTGAGACTGCAAGTTGCTGGACTGCACAGGGCTCATGTAGATCTTGTGATAGCTTATCATTGTGGCCTATGTGCCTGTAGTGGACTTTTAAAACAGCGACAACAAGGACAAAATCTTAAGAAAAAAAAAATAAGATTTGTAAAAAATATTTTTAAAATCACAAAATACTACAGCAAGTGACGAATTGCAATCAACTCATACCCAAACTGACTCGTACCGAACAGACTATAACCCGAACAGAATATAAGTAATCAGTTTTTTAAGATAAGATTGCATGTAATTTGTATATCAAATGGTGATGTAGGAAACTATTTGGAAAAGGAGATGAAATAAAACTTTGTGTGAAGATATCAAAAATTCTACATTCAATTATCTCATGATTGATTTCCATAAATTTATATAAAAACCTATTAAGCTTATTAGCACATTTTTTATAATTACAATTCAAATATTATTGTTTACCACTGGACTTAGTGATCATGAGTCTGTTTGGGTACAAGTCAGTTTGGATACGACTTAAATTCACTTGACTCGACTCCAAAGCGACCAGTCTTTCCAGATCAGTACCATTTCTTGCCAGTGCAACGTTGTCATTTTTCAGGTACAACTAAATGAGTAACATTGGACCAGTAAGAAATGGTATGCAGCGAGAACTGATTGGATGTCAGAAGTATTGTTTATCGTACAAATAAAGCTGGTACATAAGATGTATTTTGGCAGATAGGAAAAGTGGTGATTTGTGTACATTTTTAAAATTATAATCATTTTTTGGTTTCTTTACGATGAGAAAATAAGCAAAAAATGTTTAAAATGCATTTAAATATACCAAAATATGAGTTTGAACATAACAGCACGAGGCAATTTATGCAAAATCCTTCTTATTTACAGCTGCTTTTAATTTAAGATTTATAAATTATTCTGTTGTCTTGCGAATTTGAAGCATGTAAAGGTTCTTCTTCGAGTCATGGGCACTGGAATTAATTGTATATATTGTATTTGCATGTATTAAAAATATTTTCGTACATGCACATACAATAGTACATATATACTAGGCCTATATACATTTATTTACAAAAAACCCAACAAATGCCCGTGCTCCCATGCAGCATGCAGTAGGCTAATGAGAATTTTCAAGGCAATCATGATCTCGTTTACATAGCAAATAATATGAAGTTTACCTGTGTTTCAATCACTCATTAACAATTTTTCGATGGAATTCAAATCAACGCTTAAAGTAAACAGCCTTACAATCACAGAATAGTCAAAGTTCAAACGACAAACTTTTTGTTGATGTGACGGACGGCGCCATTAAATATGCAGCGGTAGCACAGGAAATCGTACCATTGGTAATTCGTAACGTAAGGTTCCATAGGCATAATAGGTGTTTTTCATTTGCTTTGTTTACATTGAATTATTTATACAAATAAATCAATAAAAATTTATTCAAAGACACAAAAAAACTAACACTTCCGCATGGTGTTTGGGGAAGTTAACAGATTTTCCTTTTGTGGTTTTGTTTCTTGCTGTCAAGAAGTTGAGAGTACATGAAGGTTTGCCCCCCCTCCCCATTTCACAAATACATGGTTGGTTATTCAATTTTTTTCGTTGTTTCATTAATCAACAGGCATGTTTGTTAGCATTTCTGTTTTCTTACATTAATAAAAATAAAAACCTTGTCATAAATTTACTGGTATAATGTTTGCATGATAGTTCCTATTCGCATGATTCGACACTCTCCCTCTTTATTACGTCACCTGAGCACCGGAGTCAATTAGGTTAAATTGAACATTTTTAAACTTTTCCTAAAAACTACATGGCCATTTCTTTTCAAATTTAGTATGATGCATCTTTGGGGTAAGGGGAACATAAATTGTAACTTATCATGACTTGCAAAGGGGCCTAAAGATAGGACAAACTTGATCAACGCTTGGCCATTTTTAAAAAATATTTATGTAAAACAGGAAGCCTTCCTCCAAAATTGTTAATTTCATGTTAGAGTTTTGACTCTACGGTGGAACCAAAATGGTCATATAATGTTATATATAATGCATATTATAATAATGTTTAAAAATCTTCTCCTCTCTTCCCACACATCTGTAAGAAAAACTGAATTCGGAATTATTTAGACCATGCAGGAAGCCTTCTACCAAAATTGTTTTCATGTCCCCAGGGGAAGGGATTTCGACTTTAGGATGTGGCCAAAATGGCCATACAGTGTTAAGGTATTTTATGGGTGAGGGGTGGGGGTGTATATTCTGTTTTAAAAAAAATAATCATTTTATTCTGCCCTTAAATTTTAAGGAAAGAAATGTGTACATATTGAGAAAAGACAATGAATAAAGCTGTCTATCAAAGTTAAAAATATATATCACGAAAGCTTTTGGCAAGAGTTCGTGGTAGAGGGGATGGAGTTATCTTCCCTTGCATGTTCATATCTAATAATTAATTATTGTATATAATGTAATTAAGAAGTTGAATAATTAAAAGAGTTATACAAGTATCATTATAACATAAACAAAACAACTTTTAAAAAATTGAAGTTTCTAAATATTTTCTAAATAATAATATATTTCTTTATATAAAACAAATAGATTTGTTCATAATAAAGTAATAATTAGCCAGCCAAAAATAAGTGTGGTAAACTATGTGTTTTAAAATGATTTTTGGATAAATGCCAGTTGGTGTCCATATTATGGAGGGTAATCGTGTTAAAAATCCAGACCTGTAAACTATGCAATTGTGTTGGTGTGTGAGCCTGAGTATGAATGTGTGTAATTCTGATCGTGTAACCTATAAAAACTCGGACATAAACACTTCAAAATTTGACTCTGTTTCTTCGTATGATGCACATATAACAGCTTAAATATGTTTGTTAGTTTCAACTTTGCATATTTTTAAACCATAGTTCTTGCATTTGTATATTCATCCTCGGATCTAGCACATCTGACATGTTACAAATCGACAAATGTAAGGTTTATATGAATTTCTCTCGGTAAATCTTTTTCTATACTCTAAAATGCTTTTAGAGTAAAAAAAAGATTTACCGAGAGAAATTTTCAAAAATATTATTAACTAAGCAGTATTTAATTACTGAAGATTGCATTATGGTCTATGGGGACAAGCACACTTTTTTTAAAATAAACAAGAATAGAATTCCTGGGTCCCCCGCCGTTGAAGCAGTATACTAGTATACTGTACTGTGGAATCATTAAATTTCGTGGGGGCCAATTTTCGCGGATTGCTTAAATTTTACAGGTTCGTGGGGACGCGCCCAAGGCTGATTTAAGAACTTAACCAAGGTATTAGTGGTATAAACATTTGGTATAAATTTCATGTAAATCCATCAAAATTTGTAGGCATGAGAGCGCTTACAAGGTCAATTTTTGGATAAAACGGAGTCATTATTGTGGTCAAAGTCCCATACCTCCAGCAAAAAGTATCGACCAATGCTAATTTTCGAACTTCAGCAAGGTAATAGGTGTATAAACATTTGGTATAAATCTAATGAAAATCCGTCAAAATTTGTAGGCATGAGAGCGCTTACAAGGTCAATTTTTGGATAAAACGGAGTCATTATTGTGGTCAGAGTCCCATAACTCCAGCAAAAAGTATCGACCAATGCTGATTTTCGAACTTGACCAAGGTAATAGGTGTATAAACATTTGGTATAAATTTAATGAAAATCCGTCAAAATTTGTAGGCATGAGAGCGCTTACAAAAAAGTGTGACGGACGGACGCACGGACACACGGACCCACGGACACACAGACCCACGGACACACGGACCCACGGACACACAGACCCACGGACGGACGCCCGGCATTTCTATGTCCCCGCTCCGCGTTGCGGCGGGGGACAAAAAGTAAATACATGTACTAGGAATATCAATAAATGCTTTGGTGGAAAGATTAGGAATACAAAAACTATTGAAAATAAATTTTATACCGTATAGGTTTTTTTTTTTAGAAATAATTTTAAATAGAATAAAAGCAAGGGGGGCAACTCTGCAAGAAAAGGAAAAGTAGGACATATCCACTCTTGTATATTGATACTTAAACATGGAAATTATGAGTATTAAGCCTATAAACATCTGTTATGCATCCAGATTCATTGAATCTGGGGCTATTATGGATCGGGTACCTTAAGTTTTAAAATGACTTTGTTGTGCAAGTGCATGATAAATAATAACACAATCTGAAACTGCTATAAAAAGAAGTCCAAAAAGCCCAAAATGTTGTAAAAAAATTGAGGTTTTGAAGAAATAAAAAAGGGATACTAGTATGTTTATGTTTTTTAAAATTATATTTTTTCTTCGAAAATTGAATTTCTGACATTAAGGAACAGGTGGTTTAGACAACTTTGATCGTATATGAACTGGTAGAGTTTTAATTATAAAATCTTATTAAATATGTACTGTATTGACAGTAATTTTACAAAACTAACTAGCTGCTTTTTGATAAACAGTACATGTTCACGAGTGGCTGTAAAGCTGTATAGCTTTTCGGAAAAGTTTTGATTAACCAACTTCATTGAGTGTGTTTGTATTGAATCGACATTCAGGACGCCATACTTACATTCCGTAATAATTGCTTGAAATCAAAACATTTTGCCAAATAATTTTCACTTTCTTTTTCTATATACCGGTGTTACCGACAAAATCAACTATTTTTGTTGTAATTTATACACAATTTCACGAGAGTTAACCTTATCTTTGGAGGGTTTTTGTTTATTTAAAGGAAGGGTTAGCCGCTTCTCATGTCTCATTTTAATCAAAATCTTAAAACTAATCTTTTCAGGTAGTTAGATATTTTTCTTACTGATAACTCAGTTTTTTAATTAATCAATCGGCCGACCCCGTGAATTTTTTTTCTTTTTCGGTGGGAGGGGGCTCTTGTCCCAATATTGTGGTAGCGATAGGGATGCTTTTGGTGATATTTTCTTTATTCAGCCAAGCTCTATACTTAAACGAGTTGTTACATGTACTCTAAGATATTAGAAATGCGTGTATGTATTTAAACATAGTCATGATATGTAATTTTTTTTTCAGATCTTAGAGTCATGATATTATAAGATGTCAAGATATCTGATGCCGATTGAATTCTTCACTCGCAACTTTTCTGGATTCTCTTGATATAATGGACACCGAGCTCCTAATTTATTTTTCGAAAAATTGTTCTTCCTTAAAAATGTTACCCAGAGATTATATCATAATGTAATATCTATTCTACTACAGTTATTGCCGAGATCAAAGAGATGCAGCGGACATTATTCTCCAATATACCACGAACGTCATCAGTAAATTATCAGATCAGAAATACCTATTTGTCTCGCACTGATCATGAAAGTACAACTTCAAACTGTAAAAAGTTTTAAAACTATGTCAATTTCAAGTGTTAGTTCCAGTCGAAACGATGTGTATTGCCTCGAATGTTTATTTTTAAGAGATCAATGCGGCTGTTCCCATGACCTCCCTAGCACATTTTCACTGCGTGTTTTGAAATAAAATATATAATGTGTAGTAGTAATAATCGTATTAAATTGCCCTTAAAATATTAGAAATATGATTCAAAGATATTTTATAGATAAGTGAAGAGTATTAAAAATCCAAAGAAAAAAATCTCGTCTGCATGTGATTCCTTTGATCGATTCACATGTAAACATTACTAATAAACCGTTGGGGTTACACGGAACAGCCGTCAAAATGACCTAGATCGTCTCTCTATAGGAGAAATGGTCTGTAGAAATACTGGGCTGTTAGTAGAATAGAAACAAGTAATAGCTTTCCAAAAAGCTTGCCTGACTAGACATATTTATTTCATTGAAAGAACTTGGTTCTATGAATTTTTATCTTTCTTTGATTTGTAGTTCGTTCTTCTCGCAGTCTTCCAAATACGCGTCTCTAAAGTTGGACTGTTTCAAATTATCTTTACTAAGGGGGGAGGGGGTTACTTTTAATTAAATGAATTTTACATATTATTTTGAACCTAAAATATTTTGCGTACATGTAATTTTCTCTTAAAACTTTATTTGCTGCCAACAAAATAAAAATATAGCAATTAAAACTTAATTACGAACGCAATACAATTGTTTGAATGATGCTTAGCTTACCATCATGGATTATTCCATATTATTATTATTTATAGTGGCGCGTAAAATTATGGACTGCTCCTAAAACTTTGACAATACGGCGCGGAGTAGAATTAATCCTGTGTCTCCTTTTATATATGCAGATTGAAATTCCCCACCGAGTTTACACCATAAATGAACTCTTCCATAGAGGGGGTGCATTCTGTGGAGTCAATAAAACTCTTTTTTTTTTGGCATTTGTTTCGTAACAACTTTTACTTATGCCTGACGTCATGACGTCAGGCAATAAAGTTCTTGTTATCGTGAATGTTGCAGGATAACCTCCTCGGTCTGGAAATGTTGTTTTAAATATAAAAGCATCGGCTTTTATATTTCAAAACAACATTTCTCGACCTCGGAGGTTATTCTGCAACATTCACGAAAACTCGTACTTTATTTCTTAAATATTTTTTCTGTGCCCATTCCGGCGATTACGACAGCCCTTTTCCTGCAGCTATCGGTGACGTCACTGTTTCCATATATGGTCAGGTCAAAATTCGACAAACTTGTATACTTTACATAATGTCAATTGTGCTTTCTTTTTGTTCAGAGGAAATTCGGGCTGAATATTTTCAAACTGGCTCCACTCTTTTTTCTGAAATTTGTACACATTGATGAATTGTTGTTATATTTTATTAAAATAACATTTTTTTTCATTTTCATTACTCTTTATGTTGAAAAATATGTAATACCTAATCAAATTTCTCATATTTCATTGTGTGGCAATGGACGGCATTGTGAGGACATTATGAAACATTAACCATGTAAAATTTTTTATGCTACAAATGATATTTGTTCAGGTGATATATAGTTCATGAAATATGGTAAAGTGTTCATTTTCCATGATTTTCCTGTAACTGAACACAAATTTAGAGCAGTTGTAGAGAATGTTAAATATTTTGTAGAGAAAAGCGTTTAGAGGAAATTCGGGCGGAATATTTTCAAAATGGCTCCACTCTTTTTTCTAAAATTTGGACACATTGATTGATTGTTATTATATATATATATATATATATATATATATATATATATATATATATATATATATATATATATATATATATATATATATATATATGTGTGTGTGTGTGTGTGTGTGTGTGTGTGTGTGAATATAAGTTGCTTTTTCTGTTTCCATTACTCTGTCTGTCCTTTACAATTTGATTAATAACTACAATCCATGGTAATTTGCTGTGACAAATTAGACATCATAGGTGGCGCCTCAAGCAAAGTGTACAGTATGTTTTAATTTTTTTATTGTTTTATTTTTTAGAACAGGTGCTACATGTTTAATTAAAAATAATATTTTTAAAATTTTATGTCATCTTTCACTTATTTATTAGAATTGATATACATACTATAATTTTAAGGAAAACATTACACAGAGTTACCTCCCTTACTTTGACAGCCATTAGGGGCAAACGGCTACACTCTTTTTATTTATTTTTTACCCAAGCATTGTTTATACATATGTGTATCCACTGATACCAAAATCATTTGGTTTCCATTACTTTGATCTCACACTCATACTACCTTAAAGCGATAAATTAGCATCTGTAGGAAGATCTCGAGTGTTCATGACCGAGTTTTATAGACTACACGATCAGAATCACACATTCATACTCAGATTCACACACCAACACGAATAAATTTACAAGTTTACATGTCTGGATTTTTGAACACGATTACCCTCCATACTATATATATATTTAAGACTGAAGACTGAACAGGTGATACTTGAGAAGTGAGGAAATTAAGAAAGCAAATTACCCAGTTTTTGTTAGCCCCATAGGGTTGGTTGGGGGTTATATTAAACATCTATACTAACGTTAGCCATCTCTGGTTTATCTATGAAAACATATATACGTAAAAGCTATCTTGAAAGCACATGCTTACTTACTTATGCCTATCCTTCCGTGAGGCCATCAACAACAGTCCTCAAACGAACACGGTTCTGGACTGCTCTGGCAGCACTGTTCCATATCATATCTAGTGCTTGTAGCTCTGCCTCTGCATCCCGCCTCCTGGAATTTCTTGGACGTCCCCTCTTCCCCTTCCTCTGGAGATTCCAAGTAAGGGCCTGGCGTGTAATGCTGGATACCCAATAATAGGTAAATGGTATACATTTTTGTCCCCCGCCGCAACGCGGAGCGGGGACATAGAAATGCCGGGCGTCCGTCCGTGTGTCCGTGCGTCCGTCCGTCACACTTTTTTGTAAGCGCTCTCATGCCTACAAATTTTGACAGATTTTCATTACATTTATACCAAATGTTTATACACCTATTACCTTGGTCAAGTTCGAAAATCAGCATTGGTCGATACTTTTTGCTGGAGTTATGGGACTCTGACCACAATAATGACTCCGTTTTATCCAAAAATTGACATTGTAAGCGCTCTCATGCCTACAAATTTTGACGGATTTTCATTAAATTTATATCAAATGTTTATACACCTATTACCTTGGTCAAGTTCGAAAATCAGCATTGGTCGATACTTTTTGCTGGAGTTATGGGACTCTGACCACAATAATGACTCCGTTTTATCCAAAAATTGACATTGTAAGCGCTCTCATGCCTACAAAATTTGACGGATTTACATGAAATTTATACCAAATGTTTATACACCTATTACCTTGGTCAAGTTCGAAAATCAGCATTGGTCGATACTTTTTGCTGGAGTTATGGGACTCTGACCACAATAATGACTCCGTTTTATCCAAAAATTGACCTTGTAAGCGCTCTCATGCCTACAAATTTTGACGGATTTTCATTAAATTTATACCAAATGTTTATACACCTATTACCTTGGTCAAGTTCGAAAATCAGCATTGGTCGATACTTTTTGTTGGAGTTATGGGACTTTGACCACAATAATGACTCCATTTTATCCAAAAATTGACCTTGTAAGCGCTCTCATGCCTACAAATTTTGATGGATTTACATGAAATTTATACCAAATGTTTATACCACTAATACCTTGGTCAAGTTCCTAAATCAGCCTTGGTCGATACTAGTATACTGCTTGACCGGCGGGGGACCCAGGAATTCTATTCTTGTTATTATGAGAATAATAATAGATAACGTCAGGTGCCTATGCTTGAAAGTAAACAAATATGGCTAAATTATTTACTATTGGAGTCTTGCACCTTTTCAATATTCAGTCATGCACTCTATTATCTTAAAAATTTTCACCAAGATTATAGGTTTCATAGTCCTTGTTGCAAGATTTCAGGTATAGGGAGGGGGTGATCATTGCCATATTTTGAATAATATTTTGTACTCCAGAGTGATACTTATATTTAAAGCTGCTTGGTCCGATTTTTTGGTTATTACAGAATCAAATAGTTTTCCATACAAACCAATTATCTTAAAAAGTTATGGACTTTCTCCTATTTACACCAACAGAATCAGTCTCCCTTCAAAGTTAGAAATATTCAAAGTAACTTAAATAATTTCTTTTTGGGCAAACGAAAAAAACCAAACCAAAATGCATCATGGGAATGTTTAGAAAAGGGAACCGTTTGGTTTAGCCTGGTTCCCGAGGCCTTCCGAAGTGAAAACACGAAGGCCCTTCGTGCTTGCACTTCGGAAGGCCTCGGGAACTAGGCTACCGTTTGGTTTCGTCCCCCGAATGATTGGGTTTATTCAAACCGCATGTTATGCATCGATTGTAAGAAAAGCAAACTTCAAAAATATTAGCGAACGAAATATAAACAGGTTTAATATTAATTTGCCTGAACATTATAATCTTTATTTTTAGCGATGTCAAAGTCGTAATACAACCATACCCGCCTCGACGTCAGGGGCGAATTTCAATGTGGCGAAATAACGCGATACCCTTTTATGTCGTTTGTTTTGTTAACAAATTTTGTACATAATTTTTTTTTATTGAAATTTGGCTTAATTGACCGAGAAAATTACCGCAGTGTCTATTTTTCTACACATACCTAACATAACCATCGTTTAAAAGCGTATACAAAATTTGATATAAAATCGGACCAAGCGGCTTTAAATGCATATATGAAAATCCTCGATAGGTCGGTCTATGGGCTATGGTACTCAGGTGACCGTTAAGGCCTACTGGCCTCTTGATTATTGAGCAGTCGCGGATTCAGAATTTTTCAGGAGAAGGTGGGAGGGGGCGGCGGGGTTGAGGAGAAATTTGATAGTATGAAGTATATGTACGCTTGCCAGATTTCGTTCAGAGGCAAGGAGATTAGGGGCCGTTTAGAGACCCAAAGTATGTTCAGAAGCCCCTAAATATTTTAGATTTTTATGGGTAAACTTTAGCCTAAAAAAATGTTTTCAAACCATAAATTAAAACCATTGCAAAAAATATCTTTTAAAAACCCGGCTTCTTTAGAACTGACATTACAAGCTTAGGATGCATAGAAATATCCACAGAAAACCCATATTATCAAATTGTATTGATAAGACCAATGACCATAAATATATTTATAAATGGTAAGGTAAACACGTGTTGTTGTTTATTTTCCGGTGTTTGAGAGTTATTTATAGTATAACGATTTCGATTGGATTATTGATGAGTATACGGGATTAAGTGTACTCGTGCGGAACAGGTAGTTTACCTGTGTCCAGGTATTAGGGAATTAAAGTCATTCGAGGTTTCGCTGCTGTACGTGCAACACCCCCCCCCCCCACTCCCGTCCCTTTACATTCACTGTATACATGTATCTAATGTTTAATTTTTTTAAATTGTAGAATGTTGATTATGAAACCAGAAGATAGTAAAATTTAATGTACATGTTGTAAAAATTGAATTAAAATGAAGTATGTTGCACAGACGCAGGCGAACCAGTTCCTACATAAGTGTTTGAGTTTTTAATTTATAAATGATTTATGTTCGTTTGAATTGGTGAATAAGAACATAAATTTACTTACCTTAGTAACTGATTTCGAAGAATTTTAAAAAGCTATAGTACCGAGCTTTATTTCTTCGAAATCAGTTACTGAGATACGTAAATTTATGGTCATTGGTCTTATAAATACAACTTGTTATTAGATAAAGCAGTTACTTAGTAAATGAACATTTATTTCCGGGAATCAACTTTGCATCAAAATTTACGAAAATTGGCATTTTAACTAATTTTGCGTTGTAGGTTCTAAGTAATATTGTCCCATGTATGGTTGATAGGATGCTTTGTTTTATCAATTGTATCTAAAAAAATGTAACAAAGTGAAAACTACCCCCTCCAGTCCCAATTTTCCCCGAGGAGCGACGAGCTACAATGGAGTTAATGCTGTAATTTGTTTGCAATAATTTTTCGCGATTGCTATACTTTTCTCATTTTGCTTTGTGATTACGCATCTCCACACAGTTCCGCAATCTCAAAGCCATGACATACGTACAAAAAATAGATGGATGACGTTTTATTTATATTACATCACCCCTGCGAATGTTATTGTCATTCAAATTTAGACCATGTGGTTTTATTTGACCCTTTCAGTTTCGCAGTATAAATCGTGCCTCGTGTTTATAGTTTATTTCTTAGAATCTAGGTACTTGTAATCAAATATAAAATCTAGACGTTTGTTGATTTTAGACTCTACCTTCATTAATTGGTGGATAAAATGAGTTCTAGAAATAAATGTGACAATAGAAAATTTAGGATTTTTTCTGCTGTTGCAACAATTAACATGCTTAGTAGCGATCCACCCTAAGGAATAATTTTCGATCCGCTCCTGACCTAGGAATAGCATCAATAGTGAAACAGACTATACTATTTTATGCAGAATGTTACTTGAAAATGACTCGATATACTAATTTTTTATACAAAACAGACACCAATTCTTTTTTTAAAAGCATGGTATTACACACCAAAAGCATAAAACGTGGCTATGATTTTATCAAGCAACCCAATGTTTACATTTTCAACCACGTGTAGAGTGGTTGAACACGAACGTTATCTCTTTTCTGAATATCATCGTTTAGTTTAAATAACCACTAGACGATGAAATAAGACATATATCTTAATAGATTTTCATGTTTTAACATAAATCAAAGTATGATATGATATGAAAAACGGCCTGTACTTACGTATTTTGAGAATATTATCCGAACACTTATACTTCCGCTCGAATTTTCACAGGAACTGAACAAATCTCGGCGAAGTCTCGTGAACTTTCATTCCAGCACCTCTGGATTTATTACATACTTAGCAACGATAAAGAAAATATTCCGAACACATTCGCAGAGGTGACATTATATTATGAAGATTTCAACATTCACGTAATCTTTATAGGTATTGATAATCGATAGTTACACAAGTTATTTGTCGAAAAAATATTAAAACCTGCGGGTTTTCATTGTTTAGTCAAAGTTACGCTTCCCTTGGGTATATATATATTTGATAGCGAGATATTTTAGCTACTCAATATTAAACAAAATAAGGAATATTTCCAAAATGTATTGGAACAATAATTCCACTTCAGCAACACAATGCATCACTTCATAATATCATTAATATTTTAATTACATGTAAAGTCTTCGCACTTAAGATGTTAATTTTAATCTTTTAAAATTTTAATTTATCCATTAATTAAAAACTATATAACAATAATCAACATCGTAATCCCCAATGCATATTATAAATGTTTTACATTGGTATATTGACCTCTAAGGGTATAAAGTATAGACCCGCTCCGAATATAAAAAGACCTTTGCGTTACCATAAGGCCACGCTTATAACAATTTCATTAGATGTCTTTCAATCAATCGGAATCCCACGGTTGACCTCGCTTCTAATCTATGTAAAACTTAACAAGAGACCCAAGGGCCACAACGATCACAAAACCATTATAATACCAGGTATAATCATCTTATGGAGTCATAAAAAAAATCTGAACAAAGTAGTAAAAAAATGCCCGTATAAAAAGAGTTTTCGAAATTTTCTTGAAATAGGTTTGTGTTAAACATATAGACCCTTTGGTAACAAGATGATGTTATAATCATTTCACATTGGTTTAAAAAAAAGATTTTGGAAGATTTTTCTCCATATATTCCTATGTAAAAATTTGACATTCCATTAGGGACCCACCCTACCCTCAGAAATCATGATTTGAACAAACTTAAATCATTATTTTGGGATCACTTCATCTAAGTAACTGCATTCCTGGCCTATAGGTTTCAAAAACATTTTGAAAGATTTGTCTCTATATATTCCTGTGTAAAAATTTGGCCCCCATTGTGGCTCCACCCTACCCCTGGGGATCATTATTTCAACAAAATTGAATAACTCTTACCTGGGGATGCTTCAAAACAAGTTACAGCATTCCTGGTCTATTGGTTTTAAAGAAAAAGATTTTTAAAGAATTTATATATACCTATGGAACTCCTCCCCCCCCCACCCCCTGATTGTGGTCCCAACTTATCCCCAGTGATCACGATTTGAACAAACTTGAATCCAAACTACCTAGGAATGCTTCCACACAAGTTACAACATTAATGGCCTATTGGTTTTAATGTAGGAGATGTTTGGAGATTTTTATCCATAAATTCCTATGTAAAAATTCAACCTTCCCCCATTATGGCCCAAATCCACCCCAGGGTTCATGATTAGAACAAACTTGAATCTACATCACTTGGGAGTGCTTCCACAAAAGTTACATCATTCCTGGCCAAATGGTTTTTAAGAAGTTCTTTGAAGATTTTTCTCCATAGATTCCTATGTAAAAAATTTAATCCCCCATTGTAGCCCCACCCTTTCCCTGGGGATCATTTAACAAGCCTTGAATCTACACTACATGTACCTGTGGATCCTTCCACACAAGTTTCAGCTTTTCTGGCCAATTGGTATTTGAAAAGATTTTTGAATTATAACTGTACTAACTTTTAAATAATTCTTTATTATCTCCCTTTGAAAAAGAAGGTGGCCCTTCATTCTAACAAACTTGAATCCCCTTCACCTATGTTTTGTGTCAAGTTTGGTTGAAAGGACTATGTGCGATATTATGCATTTTTCGCCCCCAAAATTAAAGTTTTATAAAGAGCTTTAAAAATAAGTTTGAAGATAGTTTAAAAAATTCTGAAAACAAGGGTGTAAAAGGTTATCACCACAGTGACGTCATAATGTAGAAATGACGTCATGAAGAGTGCCTTATTTTGATAAATTGATGTTTTGTAGCAAAATATGGGTGTTTTCAGATGGTTTTTCGACTGGGAAACATCCAGCGCAGGCTTGCTCAAGTACCATGCTTTAGTATAATGTGTATAATTATCTGAAGAAAAACATGTTAAAATTGTACTTGAGCAGACCTGTGCTCTATACTTCCGAATGCAAAATATAAACCAAAAATGAGAATATTTTCATTTGTTTGCAAATTTGCGGTAATTATGTCATTTAGTTGACGTCATAGATAAAGAGCATCTAAGCAATGATAACTAAAATCAAGATTAAAGTGATAGGTGTCCACTGTACAATGATTTATGAAGATTTGATTTTATATGATACTATTTCAAAATTGGTTAAAATTGGGGGCAGATGTTTGACCATACCGCACATAGTCCTTTGAAAGTGGTTCTGGAGAAGAACTTGAAAATTTAAAGTTTACAGACAGAATAGCTCATTTAAGCTTTCAGATCAGGTGAGCTAAAAAACTAAAAAAGACGATATGTACTGAAATTAACCTGCTGTTTATTCAACAAAAAGTTAATGTATTCCGTTTTTTGAGAACAGACATTGTGGCAGCTGAGGTTATTTCCTTATAAGCCTTATAAGTGCAACTTTTAAATCAGCATGCTAAAGAGTGGTGTATATACATGCATCTCTTTTCACATGCATCTACATCTAACAAAACACTGCTTTAGCTGGGTTGAGATTGAAAATTTATGGGTAGACAAAAGTATATGACACCAAGTGTTGGCAAAAAGCGGCAAAGCTCCCTTTCTGTCCTAACAAAGTGAATTGTCGCATTGTCAGCTATAAGACTTCCCCTGTGTGAATGACAGATTTCCCCTCGTAGGTTAAGGTTTTTGCAGCTTCTGCGATAAATTGAACTTATTCACTGTCATTTGATGGTCCATCCAATAACTTCAAGTATATAAATCCACTCATTCAAACTATTGCAATTTCTTGTTGGTTTGATTGATATAATGCTTTGTGTGCTCATATTCTGTGGAGCAACTCTGTTTTGTTTATACTTTTTGACTTCCTTTTATGGGTCATGTTAAAGTCAAAGAGTGCTTTAGAAATGGTAGTTATACTCACTGTCTCTTTCAAATTTGATTTCTTCAACAGTTCATCTCTAATATCTGACAAGTGCATTGTTGGTTTTGATTGTTTCAGAAACTGGATGTACTCAATATCTTCTTTCGACAATTTCCTTTTTCTTCCTCGATTAATTTGAACTGGTGTTTTTACGCATCCTTCTTTACAATACTGAGCCCAAAATCTAGAAATTGTGGTGGGGCAAACTTTAAAGTATTGAGCTGCTTTTTTTCGCAGTCCTCTGAGTATAGGGTAATCTCCACGCCTTGCACCATTCCTTTCCATATAGTCTATTACTTTTTTTCGAAAGTCAATCCCCATTGCAATTCCACTCTTATACATCCTTCCTGCAATATTTCTTTTTTTGACTTTTAACTTGCCTTAAAAATTCAAATATAATGATATGAAAACACACAGCTGATGTTTTGCCACATAAGTACATGTAGATGTGTTAGAAATGTTATTGTCTATATCTACATGTGTATGAATTATATCTATGATGCTGCAAAATAATTACCAGTATATATTTTTTTAATAATATGATTATTTTTACATATTAACAATCTGGGACTAGAAAAGAGAGCAAACTCCCTTTCTAGCACTGCTCAACTCAAAAACTTACCTGTTTCGCTGGATGAGGACATTTCTTCTTGACCTGAACTCTCTTCTGATGACAATGAGGAGTTATCATGTAACCAGCTGGACTGAATTTTGGGGGTTTCATCTCTCTGAGTTGCTGTTCGGGTTTCATCTCTCTCAGATACTGACATAAACACCCCATCATCTGTTTGGGTGAAGCAGTTTTCAGGTTCCACTTTAATAACACTGTGGCCCCCTTCAGCACCAAGGTCAGTACATGTATTTTTTGCACTGCTAATAAAAGGGAAAGTTTTATTGAAAACAAGAGGTCTAAGGGCCAAATCACTCACATAAGCAACAATAGCCTTAGCTGATCAGGAAAGCTTTAGACCATCTTTAGAGTATCAAGCACAAAATATCTAGACAACTTTGTAAAGTATATTATCTTTCCTATAAAAATTTTCAAATTTTTGTACACATATTCTTTAGTTAAACATTGAGCTCCTTTTGATACTTTAGTTTAAACAAAAAAGATTTTTAAAACTTTTCTCTATTCAAAATTCCCCTCTCCAACCACCCATTGTTGCCAAACCCTACCCCCACATATCATAACTTAAACAAAGTTTACTTGCCACTGAGGATGTTTCCACACAAGTTATAGTTTTTCTGGCCAAATGGTTTTTGAGAAAAAGTTTCAACAGATGTTTCTCTATATATTCCTATGTAACAATTTAACCCCCTCCCCCATTGTAGCCCCATCCTACCCCTGGGGATCATGATTTGAACAAGCTTGAATCAACACTACCTGATGATGCTTCAACACAAGTAACAGATTTCTGGGAAAATGGTTTTTGAGAAGATTATTTTTAAAAATTTCTCTCTCCATATTTCTATGTAAAAAATTTGACACCCCCCCTTTTGACCCCACCCTACACCAGGGTTCATGATTTTGAACTTGAATCTACAATACCTAAGAATGCTTCACTCAAGTTTTAGCTCTTCTGGCCAAATGGTTTTTGAGAAGATGATATTTTTAAAATATCAACAAAGGATCACTTGTATATACAAAAGAATTGACCTATAGGCCCGGTACTAGTTTCTGTCTTTACAAAAAGCATATCTTTTTCTGTTCCACTTCTTGATTTTAGACCATACACAGTAAACTCATTGGTTCTAGTTCTCATAATGTATAACAATTGAAAAAAAAAGTTTCACAGTCGTTGTCCGAGCAGTATGAGTTATGGACACTTTTTTTTCTTTATTATCTTTTAATTTTATTTTTAGTTTACTTTCTATATTAGGATTCATGTACTTAATATGCATTTATTTACAACCAGGGACATGTTAGCAACTGTTGTAAGTTTTGCATTACGCAGTTTCAAAGGTTGTTCTATGCATCAATTTTCTTTTATTCTATTGAAAACATTAACAATATCCTTTTAAAACAAGAATAGAATTCCTGGGTCCTCCGCCGTTCAAGCAGTATACTAGTATACTGTACTGTGGAATCATTAAATTTCGTGGGGGCCAATTTTCGTGGATTGCTTAAATTTTACAGGTTCGTGGGGACGTAATTTCGTGTATTCTCTAAAACCTACAAAGGAAATATGATTTTATTACCCTTATTTATTAATTCGTGTAGGATGTTAAATCGTGGATGAGAGGTACCCACGAATTCCACGAAAATTGAACCACCACGAAATCTAATGATTTCACAGTATATGAAATTGCAATATTTTCAAACATTCAGGGCTGTTCCAGAATTAAATGTGTGGGGAGGTTGGGAGGAACATATTTTTACCCCGACCACCCATTTTCCCCAAAATTTGTAGGCATGAGAGCGCTTACAAGGTCAATTTTTGGATAAAACGGAGTCATTATTGTGGTCAGAGTCCCATAACTCCAGCAAAAAGTATCGACCAATGCTGATTTTCGAACTTGACCAAGGTAATAGGTGTATAAACATTTGGTATAAATTTAATGAAAACCCGTCAAATTTGTAGGCATGAGAGCGCTTACAAGGTCAATTTTTGGATAAAACGGAGTCATTATTGTGGTCAGAGTCCCATAACTCCAACAAAAAGTATCGACCAATGCTGATTTTCGAACTTGACCAAGGTAATAGGTGTATAAACATTTGGTATAAATGTAATGAAAATCTGTCAAAATTTGTAGGCATGAGAGCGCTTACAAAAAAGTGTGACGGACGGACGCACGGACACACGGACGGACGCCCGGCATTTCTATGTCCCCGCTCCGCGTTGCGGCGGGGGACAAAAATAAGTAATTATATGTGTTATTTTACTTAATTCCCATACAATATCATAATTACAATGATGAAATTCTCACTTATGCCGTGTCCACAATGATGTTAAAATCTTAATCTGGTATTTATTTTCCTTATGATGTTAAAATCTGGTATTTATTTTCCTTATGATGTTAAAATCTGGTATTTATTTTCCTTATGATGTTAAAATCTGGTATTTATTTTTCTTATATCTCATATAATATATATTATATAATTTGTTTCACAACACTTGAAAAGCAAGTTCTTATATTAATGTCCGTCGTTGGTACAGATGATTTACGCGATGTGGTACTTAATGTGGGAGGATAATGTGAAATTTTTTCAAAACATGCATGATATTTTCGGAAGTAAATGTAAACATGGTTCTGTTCTGAAAAGGCAAATGCAGCAGTTTTTGCTCAGCATGATTTTTTTTACGTGGCACCTGTCTCGAGTAACACAGAGTGGATGATTCTTGTCCTCAAACAAAGCATGCTTACACTTAGGCATAGTTCCAATCGATTGCGTTTACATGTAGTTAAGTATATACTTTTACCAAAGATATCTTTAATTTAAAGAGCAAATGTGCGTTTAAGGAAGAAGATGGATGTCAAATATACAAAATGCACAATTCTGCATAAAAAAAATAAATGGCTTTTATAAACGCCCTTAATTTAAAAAAAGAACAAGTATGCCCTAGCACAGATGGAATCGAACCAGGGCTTTAAAAACATCATGTGTGACATAGCCAGCAGTTTAAACTTCTGAGCTATCCAGAACTTATACTTTTTAATGTAAATATAAACCACTATAATAGAAATCAGTTTTCAATTTTTTTGTGTGCAAAATTTGAACCCTGGGTCGGGGTGCCCCTAAAAAAATTCTTTAATTTATTCCTTTGAACAAAACCTATCAAACTATCAAAGATTTTTTTAGGGGCAGGCCAGTCCTGAAGGATATCTAGGCCAAAAACCATTCAGAAATATACCATTTTACTGAGAAAATGCTTTTATAGCCAACTTTGAAGATTAATAATAAAATTGCAAGAGCAATATGATAGGTTCAAAATGCAAATTCGAAAAATTTAGAAATATGTACGATAGAAAATAACAAAAAAAACTTTGATTTTCAAAAATGATTTTTTTTCCCAGGAAATCCATCTCCCCTATAAGTCAATTCTTTTGTTATTCACAACAGTTCCTTTTAAATAACTATACTATCTTCTTCGTCTGAACAAACTTGAAAGCCCTCCTCCAAAGGATGCTTTGTGTTTAGTTAGTTTGGTTGAAATTGGCCCAGTGGTTCTGGAGAGGAAGATGAAAATTTTAAAAGTTTACAACAACTATAATGACAACACCAATGACAACAACAACATCAGACAATGGACAAATTTTGATCAGAAAAGCTCACTTTGGCTCAGGTGAGCTAATTAAGAGTATTGTTATCAATTTACTGTAAAAGTGGTTATTTAGGCATGGGGGAAATTTACACTAGTTACGCGATAAGCTTAAAACTGCATAAAATACCCCCGCACATATGACTAGAATAATCCAATTTTAGAGTAAAAATAACACAAACACGTTTTTAATACCCACGCATACTGTCTGGCCATAGAAAATGCATACTTAACCACCAGCGTAAATAACCACTTTTACAGTATTTAAAAATCATCTAAAATCACCTACATTGGACTATATGCAAAGAAAATTCATTTGGTTACTTACAAACTACAAATGTATGTATACATGTACATGTATTCATTCTTAGGTATGTAATATATTGTGGGAATTTCAAAGCAAGACTGTCACAGTAATTAAAAAGAATTTTTCACATTATGCATTAATACTACACCTGTTGGATTTTTCACAAAATTCTTTTGAAGACTCATGTAAATGGATGTCTAGCTGCTGCATATATGAACTTGGACTAAGAACTGGTTGTTCATTGTTCTGGTCAATGCCAGCACATAAATCACTCACTCCAGAGGTATCACCAGAGAGGAACTTTAATGGTTGTGGGACTTCCTTTAACAACACAGGATAAGGTTCAGCTTGTGGTGTCTTTTTCCCAAGCTCAAAATTGGATGATTGAACAGTCTGTAGTGAATGAACTTTAGAAATAGAAGGAGTAAGTGGACATCCATTAAATTGACTGCCACGCCCAGACATCTGAACAGGTGGAGGCTCTGTAGAGTTCAAAGAAGTGGAGCTTCCTTCCTTAAAATTTGTGTTGGAGAAGAAATTTCCTTTAACACCTGATGTAGCAGTCTCTTCAAGTTGCTGCTCCAGAGATAGGCTCTGACTAGAAATTGGTTGTTTGTCATCCTTGTCAATGCCAGCACATGAAGCATTAACTTTAGTGGATTTACAAGAAAAGGGGCTTGATGATTGATGAACTCCCTTTAAATAGACAGGATAAGGTTCAGCTTGTGGTGTCTTTTTCCCAAGCTCAAAATTGGATGATTGAACAGTATGTAGTGAATGAACATTAGAGATAATAGGAGTAAATGAACATCCATTCAGCTGACCACCACAACCAGATGTCTGAACAGGGGGAGGCCCTGTAGAGTTCAAAGTGGAGCTTCCTTCCTTAAAATTTGCATTGGAGAAGAAAATCACCCCTTCTGCTTTTTTTGTGTTAACATTAGTGGACACCATGTTTGAAGAGATTACGTATGACTCTGATTGATTTATAGATGGGAAAGAACCTTGTCTCAGTTCAGTTTTTTCCCCTTGACCATGTTGGCCACTTTGAAACAGGGCAGGACACAATCCAGATACTTGCTTTAAAGCAATACTTTCACTGCTAGAATGATTAGCTGATGGCTGCGTTGATCTTTTTGAAAAATCACTATTTGAACATTTGTAGGGCTGTTTCTGTGAAGAATCTAATACTCTCAATAAGTTTGTTTTCCGTATATGCATAAAATCAGTCTGGTCAGTTGGTTCAAGAATATTAGAGCGTGAAGACATTATGCTCTGGCTAAAGTCTTTGCAACAACTAATTATACTGTCAATATGCATTGAGCGAGCCAATCTTTCAACATGAATGTAGTTTTCATCTGTCAACATGAGGTAACCTTCATAGAAATATTGAAGGAAAGCCATCACAGATTCCTTTGCCATGTCGGATTCTACACGGATTTCTAACAAAGATCCAAATGAATAATTTTCCATTGACTGTAGCATGGGACAGGAAGCAGCTAGAACCAATCTGTGTGTCTGAAACCAGAAGAAATTGCTTCTCAAAATGAAATTATTTCAACCCATTCATTAAATGCATAAACCAAATTAGGCAACATTTTTTTATAAATAATAGATACTGTACACAGGGTTATTTTAGCCCGTTTTATTTTCGCGCTTCTTCACTTGCAAACGCTTTTGCCCAGGCATAGCTGTGCTTAAAGAGAGAAAATATGAGAAATTGGACTTCGTCCAGTCTTAAAGTCGTCCACTGAAAATGAGGGTGAAAGGGTCGAAAATAAAACGGGGGCGAATATTTCCCTGTCTACAGTAGTCACTTGCTATCATAAATAAACAATTATGCAAAGAGTCTCAAGAATTTCTGGATTAACAAGAAGTGTCAGATTTTTCCATGATAAATCCCCAAAAGAAACATATTTTTGTTCCTATGAATTTTTATTGGTAGAAAGAGGGAAAGAAAGATGAAATTTTTACAGTTTTTGCCATATTCATGTACTGATTTTAATTGTTTTTCACTGACAGGTTTGAGTTAATTATCAAAACATGATGGATATGGTAAAATGGGAGACTATAGTATATACCAATTTACTGGCTATGAGGATAATAGCAATTTTATTGTCCCCCAAGACAGCAACTATATCACAAGGTGAAGCCAAGGGAGATGGTTGCTGTCCAGGGAGGCAATAAACTTGCTATTGTCTGAATAGTTAGTAAATAGGTTTTTAAGTATTAATTTACAATGACCTGAATGCATAATGGTATGAAAATCTTTTGTAATGTAGAATTGTGAACACAAAATACTCACAGATTACAAAGCTCACCAAGACGAGGCATCACCTTTATGAGTCATCACCTTTATCATATTATATGAGAATCATTGTAAATGATCTTGGATATTCACGGATACTGTTTTGACACCATATCGTATATCATATGTTAAAAAATTGTATGATAATCTTAAGTTCATTTCATCTACTATTATAAGATACAATTGTTTGTCACAATGTTTGTCAATATAATAATGTAAAATACAAAGTTACATCATATGATACTTACAAAATATATATCATAAAATACTGAAATAAATAATGATGCAATATGATATTGTAACATATGATATAAAATTGTATCATGTTATACATTATTGTATTTATCACATAATACAATATCATAACATATAATATACATAGGACACAATATAGTATTATATGATACAATATCATATCACATAATACAATATCATATCACATAATACATCATAATATTGTAACATATGATATTATATTGTAAAATATAGTATGATATTGTATTGTATGATATTGTATTATATTTGATACATACAGTGATACTATGATATTGTATATGATACAATATAATTTGATACAACATTATATCATATCTTATGATACAATATCATGTGATATAGTAATATATTTTATAATACAATACCATAGTATACAATTTCATATCATATAATACAATATTAAATATAACAATATCATATGAAACAATATCATGTGATAAAACAAAATCATAATATATAATATCATTTCAAATGATACAATATTTTATATTATACATATCATATCATATTATGCAATTTTATATATTGCAATATCATATGAAACAATATCATGTAATAAAATAATATACAAAATCATATCATACAATTGATAAAATATTGTATCATATAAAACAATAGTGTATCATATCATACAATACTATATCATTGGAACAATGCGATATCATTTAACAACAAACACAGAGATCTTTCAAGCAGGTTTAAGTGAGGTAGGAGACTTTTTTAGCATCCTTAATAATGGAGATCAGGCTCTGCATCTGAAACTACCTCTGTGATTTATTTATATATTAGTTAAATCAACTATACAAGCTATTATCTATAAAACATGTTACCTGTTCAAAAAAAAAACTAAACCTCATCCAGCATCCAAAACCTATGGCTCAGATTCAGCATTCAAGCCTGTCAGGTGCATCAGTATCATAAGACACACCATCCATGCAAGTTTGGTGAAGTTAGGACCAGTAATAACTAAGATATAATCATCAGAGGGCATCTGCTTCAAAAAGTTAAACTTAAACCTGAGCTCTAAAAACCTTAACCTCCTCCAGCATCCGAAACCTATGGCTCAGATTCAGCATTCATGTCTGTCAGGTTCATCAGTATCATAAGACGCACCATCCATGCAAGTTTGGTGAAGTTGGGACCAGTAATAACTAAGATTAATTCTTTAGCATCCTTGATAATGAAGATCAGGCTCTGCATCTGAAGCTACCTCTGCAATTCATTTATATTATAGTTAAATCAACTATGCAAGTTTAAAATAGTACTATTATCTATTAAACAAGTGACCTGTTCCAAAAAACTAAAACCTTATCCAGCATCCAAAACCTATGGCTCAGATTCAGTATTCAAGCCTGTCAGGTGCAAGAGTATCATAAGACACATCATCCATGCAAGTTTAGTGAAGTTAGGACCAGTAATAATTAAGATATAATCATCAGAGGGTACATGCTCCAAAAACTTTAACCAGCTCTTAAAGGGGCATGGTCATGATTTTGGTCAAAAATTATTTTCCCGATTTTAATGTTTACAATGCTTCTGTAAGGCATTTTTAATAGGCAACCAAAATTTAAGTGTCATTCGTTGAGTTATAAGCAAGTTACAGAGCTTAGAATTCTTTGCTATGTAAACAATGCTTTTGTTTACATTTTGATCGTTGAAGTGAAAACTACAGTTTTAGACCGAAAATGAATGTGGTAAACGTTAAGATCTGTTTATTTATGCTTAAAATGAATAAGAAGATGAAAAAACCAGCTTGAAAAAGAACTTTTACTGGTATATTGAACTAATGTAAACAAAAACAGGGCACGAGCCTTGTTTACATGACAAAGACTTGTGAGCCCTGTATCTTGCTTATAACTTCACTACTGACTCTCCAATTTCATTTGGTCATTGGAAATGCATCTCTAAAGCATTGTAAATAATAAAAACAGAAAAATAGAATTTGACCAAAATCGTGACCATGCCCCTTTAAAACCTTAACCTCCTCAGGCATCCAAAACCTATGGCTCAGATTCAGCATTAAAGCCTGTCTGGCGCATCAGTATCATAAGATGCACCATCCATGCAAGTTTGGTAAAGTTAGGACCAGTAGTAACTTAGAAATTGCTATCAAAGGGCACCTGCAACAAAAACTTTAACCTGCTCCAAAAACCTTAACCTCCTCCAGCATCTGAAATTCATGCCCAGATTCAGCATCCAAATCTTTCAAGTCCATAAGTAGGTCCAGATGCATCACCCATGCAAGTTTGGTGAAGATAGGACAAGTCATAACTTAGATACAGGACCAGCAACAAAAACTTTAACCAGGTCTGGATGCTAACGCTGACGTTGAGGGTAAAGCATAAGCTCCCCCCGACTTCGTCACGGTGAGCTTAAAATGAAATTAGGTGATAAAACAGTTATTTAATGCCTGAGCAGTCAATAGACCAGAATTTTTTTCCCCTTGGTGCAAGGGAACAGCTCAGTGTGTTCTATTACCCTTGACCGATGGCCTCTGGCAATAGAACACACTGAACTGTTCCCTGCACCTCGGGGAAAATATTCTGGTCTATTGACTGCTCAGGCATTAAATAATTGTATTCTAGTATGATCATTACAATACTTAGACTATCATATACACTAGTTAATTTTAAAGTTAATTCTAACTTATATAAATACAAAATAAAAATGATTATATTTTTACTGATTCCTCAAAGCTGCTGTAAGAGGAGGCACCTTACCATTACAGACATTTTGTCCGACTTGATGACAGCATCACACAACTTTTGTTTCTTCCACAGCGCACACAGCTGAGACTGCAGGTTGCTGGACTGCACAGGGCTCATGTAAATCTTGTGATAGGTTATCATTGTGGGCTATAGTGGACTTTTAAAACAGTCACAACATGGACAAAATCTTTAAAAAAGAAAAACCAGCTAAATAAATATTTATATTAAAATACTTCAAACTTTAATATACATGCGCAGATCTAGAGGGGGGGGGGGGTCAGGACCCCCCCTGGAAAATGAGAAGTTATTAAATTTATATAGTAAAATTATCGCAAAGATGACTTGGACCCCCCCTGGAAAACACATATATGTTTTTGAAATGCGTTGGAAGCGGAAGTATTAGGAGTAATATTGGAAAAAATGCAGTTATAGGCATTTTGGCGCCCCCCCCCCCCTCCTCCACGGATTAGGAATTTCATGAATATGGGAAACAAAAATTTTGAGAGGGACAATTTTTTTTTTCGAGGTAAAGGTATTGAACGTACCCCCCCCCACGGATTAGGAATTTCATGATTTTGGGAAATTAGGTTTGTTTTTCTTTCTTTTTTGCTTGTCAACATTTCTGATGAATAGTATAGCTGCCCTACTTTCAATTTGGACCCCCCCTGGAAAAATTTTCTGGATCCGCGCATGATATTACAAAACACCAGTATTGTTTATTATACAGTTGAACTTCGGTATCTCGAACACCGATATCTCAAATACAACGGATATGTCCAAGTGATTTTTAAGTTCCAGCCACTTATACTTTAAGCATTTTGCCATTGATATCTTGTATACTCCGATATCTTGAAGTTTTAACCAGTCCCATCTAGTTCAATATAATAAGGTTTGACTGTATATCTATTTTTTTAAATTAAGCTGAACAACTGTTTAAGATGGTAAGGGACTACGGGCCTCTGAATTTTTATCAATTAGCCATTCAATGTATGGGAAGAAAGATATATATACCCTATCTATATACAGATAGGGTACTAGCTGTAAACCAACTTTTATTCGTGAGCTGGAAAATTTTGCAAGGTTAAATGTGAGAGCCTCGTCACAAATATTTCTTGCCCCAAACCAGCCTTTATGGTACAGTTGTATTAAACCAGTTTGTCCCTCATAAAATAGCAAAATAATGTCTTTGTGATTAAAAGTTGGTTTACGGTATATACGTACACCTCCATATTGTGAAGTACTTGCTATCATAATAAACAATAAAATCAAGTATAATTTCCTAAATGTTTTCTTCCTGTAATTGTACGACATGGGTTCGAATCCCGCTGAAGCTTTTATAATAATTTTAACCTTTCCAAATATTTTTTTAAAAATAAAACATAATTTTCGTTATAAATAGTGTAAAATTCAAAAAAAAATATAAACCAGTGAAAGTATTTTGTGATAAACTTTTACCCACAATAATTTTTACAGGTGTGCCACACCATCGTAAACTAGAAAACCACCGTCAACAATACTGTATAGGCCTAACATGTATAGGCCTAATATCAGAGTTTGTTTTTGTTTAAGAAAGCATGATCTCGTTTAAATAAGCAAATAATATGAGGTGTACCTGTGCTTCGAACACTCGTAACTCAATATTCGATGGAATTCTAATCAACTCTAAAAGTAATAATTAAAAGTTCAAATTTCTGACTTTTCGTGATGACGGACAGCGCCATTAAAATTGCAGCGGTAGCATGGGAAATCGTACCCCTGCTAACTCGTTATCAAAGAGAGAAAAACGTACGTACTTTTCATTTGCTCAGTTTGTTAATAATTTCTATAAATCAAATCAGAGTACTAAAGTACTGAAATGCGGGCTCTTTTGGTGTGTAATTATGCATTCTGTGTACTGACAGTATAGATGTCCCAAGTTATTGCCTCCATCACTTTTTGACATTTTTGCTAACCAAGGGTTTTCGGTGGAGTAAAAGCCCTTTACTTGGCTAGAGAATATGCTTTGAGAGAGAGAGAGAGAGAGAGAGAGAGAGAGAGAGAGAGAGAGAGAGAGAGAGAGAGAGAGAGAGAAGAGAAAGAGAGAGAGTTATATAATATATCATAGTTTAAAAACAATCTTACAAAATACATACACTTGCTTTCCCCTAAAACCGTTCTTTACATTTGTAGAGAATTGATCAGTCTGTAAAATGTAATTTGTGTTTAATTTTGTCAAAAATGTATTATTATTATTTTTCTTTTGTACCTTGTTGTTATATGACTTTTTTCCTGGTTCATATTTTTTAAGATATGTTTATTATTACATTCTAATTACATACGTTGTATCCGTGCCCCTGTCCCTGTTTGTGTCCCGAGGTAAGAAAAAGGTCAAGGTAAAAGTTTAACATTACATTTAAGTGTATTATTATTGCTCTTTGTTTTAAGTTTGAAATCCTTCTCTCAATGCATATTCAGGAAATGACTGAAAATGTTGTTTCTCTATTTGACATTGAAATAGAAAATTAGGTCAAGGTCAAAATTTTGATAAGATTCAGCTTGGTTATATACCATCTATCTATAGAACAAGTATAAAGGTCTGTATGATTAAGGAATATCATGTTATAGCCTGGACAATTTTTTTTTTAGAAAAACGCTTTATAATAGGTCAAGGTAAACACATGGTAAGATTAATTAAAATTTCATATCATAAGGTCAATGGTAAAATTTTGAAAGCTAAAGGAGTTTAATAGTTTGGCCTAAACAATATTATTCATATGATGCTTGACCTCGAAATACAAAATAGGTCAAGGTAAAAAATCTGGGTATGTGTCACTTTGTTTCCAGATCATCTAACTATGTTCTAAGTTTGAAGTAATTAAGTCAAAGGATATATAAGTTATGGTCTAAACAAAATTTAATTTTTTCTTTATTTGACTTTGAGTAAAGAAAAGGTCAAGATCAAATACTTAACAAAAGTATATCTCAATGTATTATTATTGTTTTCTGTTTAAAGTTTAAAGTCCTTCTGTCAAAGTATATTCAGCAGATGAAAGAGTACGTTTTTTCTAAATTGACCTTGAAATGAAAAAAATGTCAAGGTCAAACATTTTGGTAGGGTTGAGCTAGGTTATATACTATATATCTGTGATACAAGTTTAAAGTCGGTATGAATAAGGAATATTGTGTTATGGTCCGGGCAATATTTCTTAGAAAACGCTTGACCTTGAAAGACAAAATAAGATCAAGGTAAAAAATGTTGGTGGTGTGCACTGTTTCTTAATAACATCTATATATGTTCCAAGTTTGAAGTCTTAATGTCAAAGGATATTTAAGTTACGGCCCGGACAAAATTTAAAAGAAGAAGAAGAAAATTGACAAAAACAATATGGGGAGACATAATTTTTATAATATTACAAAATTGATCCGACATTAATTTTTTTCTATTTAGAACATTTAATTCTAAGCCGTTGAAATGACACTGAGGCACAAAATCGGCTCAGTAGTTAACAATAGTTAAAAATATGGGAACTAAAAACTTAAAAAAAAAACCCAAGACTTTTCCAATAAAAACTGTCCAGATACTTTAGCCATCTGGGTTAGCATTTAGGACATTTGGGTAACCATGAGCAAGGGTTACAACGAGACAGCAGACAGCATACTTGGAATAAAAGAAAAGGGACAAAAATCCTGCATAAGCAGAGAATCTTGAAAGGTAGTAGAGGAAAGAAAAGAAATAAAATGTTGGCTCAACAACAGCAGATCAGAACGACTGAAAAGAATTCTAAGAAACAAATATTACATCAAAGACAGAGAGGTAAAACGCAGTATGAGAAATGACAGGAAAAAGTGGACGGAAGACATGACCACAGACGCAGAAAGAGTTGCCAATAATGGGAACATGAAAACAGTGTATGAGATTACTAGAGTGCTAAATAATGAGAGGAGAGGCATGCCAACAGCAATAAAGGACAAGGAGGGTAAGATCCTGAACAGCCAAGAGGAAAGAAAGAGAAAATGGAAAGAACACTTCCAAGAAATACTAAACCGGTCAAAACCTGTCCACCCGTTAGAAGTGGAAAGTGAACTTTAAGGACAATTTACAGATGAGATAGACACAAGGCCCATGAGGATAATGGAAATCATCAGGGCTATAAAGAAACTGAAAAATGGGAATTCTGGAGGAGTAGGTGGTATAACAGCTGAGATGTTAAAAGCAGATATAGAGACAACAGCAAAATACTTGGAAAAATATCTGGAGTGAAGAAACACTACCATCGATCTGGAACAAAGGCTTGATTGTGAAGATACCTATAAGAAAGGCGATACATGTAGATCGATATGTGACAATTACAGAGGTATCACACTTTTATACTAAATATGTATTTTTCATTTTATCCTGTTATGTTGGTAAATGTTTGAGATTTTTGACAAAATATTGATTTTATCTTAAAATTATCTAGATAAGCGTTGATAATTAATTCATTGGCGTATTACTTTTCTTCTACGTTTTATAATCCACATTTTTAGCTAAAATGATTTTTTGTCGATTAACCAATAATTAATAGTGACTTTTTTTTTATGTTTGACAAAATTCGTGACTTTTAATATGCTTGTAACCCCTTGTACTTCTATGTCATTAAAAATGCTAATTATATTAAACTTCTAAATATACATACATGATTTCATCTCGTCGTCTTGAATATGACGTTCTAGAAAAGGCCGGGTATATTTAGAGTTTTTTTCTACAGCAATATTACATATCTCAATTCATTAAAAAAATCTTACAAATTTAAACTTTAAAGACGAAAGAAGTTACCGCATTACACAATTTGTATAATTGAAACACTGAAAGATCAATTCTAATGGTTACAGAACCATAAAGATAAATGTAAATGCTAAATAGTCTTTCCCCTCAAACAATAAAAATTAAATGGACATCGTCACGATTTTGGTCAAATTTAATTTTGCGTTTTTAATGTTTACAATGCTTCAGTAAAGCATTTATTAAAGTCAACCAAAACGTGATTGCCATATTATAACTCACAATTCTTTGCAACGTAAACAAAGCTCAGGTCATGTTTTTGTTTACATTTTGAATGTTGAAAGAAAATTCCAGGTTTAGACCTAAAATGCATGTGGTGATACAGTGTTCAAAAGCAAAAGTCCAAAGGAAATATACAAAACAGGAGCAGAGCAAACACGGACCTGCCATGGATGAGTGAGCATCCTCTGATGACCGGTCACAACCTCTGTGATTTTTCATTTCTGATCAAAACGAATAAGCAGATAGAGAAAAAAACTAGTTTGAAAATGAACTTTTACCAGTATACTGAACCAATGTAAAAAAAACAAACACAACAAAAAGAGTGAACAAGCCTTGTTTACGTAAAAAAGAATTGTGAGCTTTGTATTTCGCTTGTGACTCTTCGAGTGACTCTCAAATGTTCATTATTCATTAGAAATGCAATACTTAAGCATTGTAAACCAAAAAATAAAAAAATAAAAAAAAATTGACCAAAATTGTGACCATGCCCCTTTAATCTTTCGATCTGCAATAAAGGACACAATGCCGTCACTGCCTATGGTTTAAGTCCATCAGCATATACACGAAGCCCTACAAAAAGGAAGCTGTAGATGTGATAGCGAGAAGTTTGGAAATTCACGATTCATTGCATACCGTTCATTGGCTGAATCAAACTCAAACAATTTTATCAACACTGTATACTAGTATTCTGGCCGACTTTATAATTTAAATTATATGCGTTTTTTATTTACACGAATCAATTGAAATAATAATGATATTATTAGTCATTTCGAAAATTTATTTTAAAAATTACATTTTTAGAATATTTAGAATAATTTAAAAGATTTACTAACCCTTTTGTACGGAAGCGTATTAGTGCCACATTGTAATTTATTTTCTTTAAAATTCCAACTTTAAAGTTGGAATTTCTAACTTTAAAGTTGAAATTTTCAAATTTAAAGTTGATTTTCCAACTTAAAAGTTGGAATTTCCAACTTTTAAGTTAGGAGTTGATTTTTTCCTACTTTAAAGTTGGAATTTCCAACCTTAAAGTTGGAATTTTCAACTTTTAAGTTTGAAATTTCCAGTTGGAATTTCGAACTTTAATCGTGGAATTTCAATCTTTTTTGTTTGAATTTATTTATTGTCAATATAACAGTATATATAATATGACAGGCAAACTGGGCATAAACTTATTGTTGTATATGTCTGAACTAGATGTTTTCATATAAATATATAAGATTAAAACGTTTAAATGCATTCAGTATGAGATATCAAATATCGAAATAATTTTGAATCAAATACATGAATATAAATATAACAGTATACATTATATTACAGGCACTCTGTGCATAAACTAATAGTTGTATATGTTTGAACTAGAACTTTTCATATAAATATAAAAAATTAAAACGTTCAAATGTATAAAGTATCAGATATCAAATATCGAAATAATTTTGAATCAAATAAATGTTATCTTAATATGTATAGCAAGAGGGTGTCGTTAATTAAATGCAGGATTATAAAGAAGCACACTAAGAGACAATTAAGATCAAAACAAAGCCTTGGAATTTGTATCTGCATGGCCTTAATAAAGATCACTTATTAAACGAAATTCGTCTGAAATTGAAAAACTTCTCATAATAACAACAGAAGATTAATGTTGAAATTTTTCCAACTTTAAAGTTGGAAAACATCAACTTTATAGTTGGAATTTTAAAGAAGAAAAAATGTACAATGTGGCACTAATACGCTTCCGTACTTTTGTAATTAATGTGCAATATTCCAGAAATGTTTTGAAAACACACATATGGTCTCTAATCATTTTTACACACATCTTTGTCACACTAGGCAATAGGCCTTAATGGTCTCCTGAGTAGCATATAACCCATACACAAACTTGTCGAGGAGTCTCATATATGCATTTTATTAAGTATCATTTTGGAGTGGAAAAACTATAAATTTGTAATGACGACCACCTGCCTGCCTAAATTCTTTCAAAAAGGACAATGAGACATAAACGAAAAACTTAAAAGATCATTTAAAAAGTGCATGACCTGATATATATTGAAAAGATGCAAGACTCTGATAGAAAATAATTTTACCATATTTGCCGGTTAACTTTTAGGATAGTTTTTATGTGTATATGTTTTCATAGATAAACTAAAACAAGGTGGCTCGTGTACACGTTTTATCTAAAACAACCTACCATCCCCCATCCCCAGGGGAAGACAGAAACTCTCCCTGTGGGCATTCAAACAAACGAAAAACAACCCAGCTTTTAAATCCATAATGAGTTACTCACTTCTCCTGTTCCAGCTTTTGAACATGTTGACAATAAATCACCATCTGGCATTTGTACCAAAATCATTTTACATGTACCCACTGTCGTGTATCCGCGCCGGTAGCGACATGTTTGGATAACGTGAAAATGGCGCATCCATTGCAAAAACAATGAGTGTTGTGTTCTTTTTTCTATTGACAATGAGGTAAATATTAATTAAAATATCGTAATAGTCATTCGTATTTTTGTTAAGGTTTTGCAGATGAAAAGAGTGTGTGTTATTTTTGTTCATCGTAAATAAAAACGACTTATTTGTAGGAATATCAATCGTTAACGTGTCATTTAAACGCAAAAATCAAGATCTATTTCGAGATTACGTAGATTATATAACACATACTAAAAATCTGAAGCAGCCAAAATTAATTTTAAACATTACACTAACCAAACGAAATCATTTTAATATCTTTTTAATACATTAATATGTATAAAAATAGTAATAACTTCATGCACCTGCTAAATAAGTTGTACGGTTTGGATAAATAAATTATTCCGGTTTGGATGCAAAAATATAAATTGTGCAAATGGTACGGTTTGAATAATTCAAAGATAAAGCATTTGTGATATTTTAGAAAAAAATGGAGCAGTTTACATGTTATCGGAGTGCAACCGAATATACAATAATCTTTTTTAAAAATAGTGGGCCATTCAATTACACAGAATGCAAAAGATGTAAATTAAAACTCAGGTCCAAAGAACTTAATATATAGACGGGGAATAACATCTCAAAAGAATACTTTCTTTAATTTTAAATTATAAAGAAAATACGAGTTAAAACTTGAGGAACACAAGAAAACTATATAAAACAATGTTAAAAAAAAAAAAAAGCTTTTCACTTTTTACCTGAAAAGACCTATCTACTACTTTTTGGCAAGCGACTGTATGATGTGTTATTTAAGTTATTCTAAATGATGTAATCGTGAAGTAAGTTGAACGGAAAACGTGCCAGGTACGAAAATAATACTATAAAAGTGAGCATCGTTTACATGTATATTCAATGCAAAGCCTGTACATCGCTGAACGAAGAAAAATCTACGATTATTTCATTCCCAATGATATAATGTAAAGTACCATAGATGTCTGCTAAGTCATATTTATTCTATTGTTAGTGATGACGAGACCTGAGTAAACGTCGCCATTTTGCGAACTCATCTATGGCCAACTTCTGTATATGTACATTATTTAAAGAAAAGGGAATCATTCTTTGAGTATTATGAGGTGATAATTTTGGTCGGGGCGTGGTCAAATCCAATAAATCCCGAGGGCTTTAGATCTATGATAGATTTGATCACGCCCCGACCGAAATTATTACCTCAAAACATTCAAAGAATGATTCCTTATTACTTATATTTACATATATTTCAGCAATTGTACAATTAAATATCTTAATATAAATAAGCAAACCCCGCTTTGAATTTATTGGACTGTATAGTACAAAATCGACACATAGTTTTATCACAGGCAAAGACACTAAAAATGTAAATATTTAATTATAATTCTCACCAGAAAATCAAAAGGATTAATATCTATGTATATTACTGATCAAGAACTTTTGTTGATTTCTTCAATTAACATTTAACAAACTGAAATAATAAAATTGATTACACAATTTACCGGTATTTTACATTGCTCTGATTTCATCCAATGTATATTGCTATTCTGTTCATAATTTAGTGCATGTAAAATAAAAATAAAAAAATGAACACGTTTGTTAAAATTCATTTTCAATATTTAGTTCTTTTTTACTGTAATGACAAAGCTTACGAAGAGGTCATATGCACTTAAGTACAGTGCATGTGTAGAAAGTGAACGAATAATATAATTTACAACAACATTATAATTTAGTTAATTGAAAAAGTAAAATACTTTCTTTGGTGACTCATGTGGTAAATGAAGGTGGCAATATAGCAGAAAAAGTAAATAGCCCGCGTTAGTATTTAACATGAAAGTCAATGGGAATTTTAACAAGAGCTTGGACTTTCGGTGGGATGTTACTATCTAGTTTGCTCATCAAAACAATATTTCAAATAATTGACCTCCTTTCTTCTAATTCGCCAAGAGGAGCTCATTAATATTCATAGACTGTCAAAACCGGAAAGTTGTTTGCCAAGATCTGCTCTGCTGTGTGAAGTTGACGCTATTTCAGCGAAATATACATCCCTGGACGAAGTCGGACGAGTGTCATTGCGTTCAATGTATTCATATCTATTAGCCAATGACTGGACAGTTAATATAACCACGAGTAGACCCCGCCTTCATCAAATCGGAGTTTGTCACGTACTACCCAAAGTCCAAGCTCTTGTTAAAACGGTTCTATAGTTAAAAATTTGCCAAAGCGCGGTTGTTAGACTGTAAGTTGCAAATCTAAAAAGTTGTTTGGGAACGTTTCAATTAATAATTTAAAAAAATAGACAAGTATGATGTTTGGTAAATTAAATACTACATGTATGTATGAAAGGTGATTTTTTTTTCTCCATTTTCATGAAACCCATGCTAAGATACCAATAAAAATATCCCCGTTATCACGGTTTGTTCTGTGCAGTGTATCTATATATTATACCGTTTCAATTTTAATAGAGAAAAAATATTGTTTCATTAACCATTAGATGATTTTACAGACTTTTTAAAGTTGGTATAGTTCTGTATTTGATTTTTTCCCAACATCGTTTAAAGCCAATAACGTTAGAATCATAAGTTGATCGAAACTGTCGTAATCACGTTTATTTTTGTGTCGGTAAAGATTTTAGTAAGGCTGATTCTTTCTAAATTAATACCGATGGAATGATTATACAACAGACTTAATTAACATATCTGTAAAACAGTCTGTATGTAATTTTTATAAGCCAAGTTATTTGGAGCTTGTATTGGGTAAAATTGAAATTCAAATTAAGGAATATATAGATTTGTTGAATTAAATGCACACGTCTTTCAACGTGTATGTTTATTTCTTTAAACAATGTTACTTCAAATGTCTATCACATGACGATCTCCATTGAAAGCATGCTTTGCAGTGAGGGCATGTATATCGCACAGTAGCAATGCTACATGTATATACCCTTCGCGAGGGGATAATTAAAAGAACTGTTTTTAGATATCAACCACATCCATACCGTATCAGATGCGTATCCAAACCGTTCCTATTTGGGAAAACAAGGTCAGCCAAACATGTTCCGTTGTTCAAAATTAATCGACATAATCTGCTTATTTACCTAATTTTCACATAAACTTCGTAAAAATATAAAGTATTAATATGCTTTTAAATAGATTGGACGATATTTTTAGTGTAAAAGTAAACAATGTAAGCCTTAAATAACACGAAAACTTATCAAGAAACAAGCGGTGCCGCCATTTTCACTTTATCCAAACACGTCACTACCGGCGCGGATACACGACAGTGGTACATGTATCAGTGGTTTTATTTTTTTACTTTACTATTAACAAGTCTATTTGTTTATTTAGAAAGTTCAAAAACTGTTTTTGTTTCAAATGATAAAAAGACAAAGGAAGATAACTCCATTATGAAGAAGCAAGGGAAGATAACTCCATTAAGTCCCCCCCCCCCCGATCTCTTTCCAAATGCTTTCACAATCTCTTAAAGCTTTGATAGACAGGTCCATTTTTATTCTTTTCTGTATTTGTGAATTAACTCATTTCTTTCATTGAAATTCCTGAGCAGAATTAAATAATAAGACATATATACCCACCCCTCCCAGCTATAACCCTTGCCTTACATGTAGGCGACATGAAATATTACTAAAGATGACAGCTCAATGTTTTTTTCTATATATGCAGTCAGTTTTTACTCTGTGTCAGTAGACGTTTTTAAACATTATATATATTAACACTGAATTACCATTTTGGCCACAACCTGCATTAAGAACCCCTACCCTATACACTATATGAGTGTTTTGGCCCCGCCCTAGATTCAAATCCCTACATTGAGACATGAAATTTAAAATTTTGATAGATTGCTATATTTTCTTTCTTTAAATTCAGTCAGTTTTTATTCAGTATATTTTTTAAAACAATAAATGCATTAACACTATATGACTATGTTGGCCCTGCCCTAGAGTCAGAACTCGTACCTCGGGGGACATGAAATTTAAAATTTTGGTAGAGGGCTTCCTTGTCTACAAAATCATGAATTCAGTTTTCCTTACAGATGTGTGAGAGTAGAGAAGAAGATTTTTAAACATTATATGCATAAACACTATATGGCCATATTGCCCCCCCCCCCCCCAGGCCCTGAACCCCTGACCCAGGGGCCATGAAATTCACAATTTAGGAAAAGGGGTTAGTGGACATCATAACCATGCATCAAGTGCGTCGGAACAGGGGCGGCGGTCGTCGCCTAAATAATTTTGCCAACATTTATTTTTAATATTAAGACTATAAAATTAAATTTTATAACGGCGATCTGTGTTCATTGGAGCGACGATGGTAACGGCGAACTGCGTCCAATGGAGCGGCGAAGTGTGAACTCTATTGTTTACACAAGCAAAAGTGGGCATATATATATATATATATATATATATATATATATATATATATATATATATATATATATATATTATATCTGTTTCTGGCGCGTGTTGACAATTAACAGGGTATGAATTAGAGAGGGTCTGTTACAACGCACTTTGAAAAAAATTTTCAAAGTGCGTTAAAGAACAAGATACGGTATTGGCATTATTTGGCCGCAAAATTTACGAAATTTTCAACGTCTTTGTCCGCGTTATTGAAGTTGTGCATTATACTTAGTATGATATTAGCTAAATCCTACAAGCACTAAAATGACGTCATTTTTCATTATGACGTCACTAATGTGCGCTAAACATGGAATGCTCGTTCAAATGCGTTACGATATGATGACTTGTTTGTTTAATGAGTAGTTTTCGTTAAAATTAGACACTTTCACATGCAACAACCACTTTTATTATACTTTCATGTTAAATACTGAAATCTGATTGGTTTAGACGAAGTTGACAATCCGTTCTAATACCCTCAGTGTTAGCAACCCACTTGGCAACGGGCCGATAGAACAAATTGTTACATGCGCGTAAATTATGCGCGTACGGTTCGTCGTAGAACTCACGTCTTTTCTATATAAAAGCAGTAAAATTTGCCATAAAATTAAGACATTCAGTATAATAAAATAAATAGTGCCTGTTTGGGAGGGTACCAGTTGAAATTGACACCCCTCGAAAACCATTGTCAACCTCCGCTTCGCGTCGGTTGACAATGGTTTTCTCGGGGTGTCAATTTCAACTGGTACCCTCCCAAACAGGCACTATTTATATATTATAGTTCACGTGCAGTCTCATAATTTCATCATCTATTCATACATTTAAAATGGTGTTGGTTGTCACATGTGAACAATATGAATTTAAAAAAAAATGAATACGGAAAATGATATTTTACCGACGTCAATAACGTTTTTATCTATTGTTATCGACGTCAACAACGCTATCGACGCTGAGTGAGAAGCTGATTAGCAGAATGTATTAATTGATAAGTTATCATTATTATCATTATTAGTCCCCTACCGGTTTCACCAGAGGGGACTATAGCTTTCCTCTGCGTCCGTCAGTCCGCCTGTCCGTCCGTCCGTCCGTCTGTCTGTCCCACTTCAGTGTTCCACACTTTTTCCTTTTTGCGTTTGAGGAATAACATGAAACTTGCTGAACAGCTTCAAAATGTCAAACTAAAGATCAAGTTAACACTTTTTTACCGTCTGGTTGTCATATTTTCGAGAAAATTAATATTTTATATTCCAATTTTTTAATGTTCGGGTTCTTTATCGGTTCTGTATGCATTGAATAAACGAGGCCAAACTTAAATATTTATTTATTTACTTAACTTATTTACTTAAGAGAAACTAAAGGAAAAGAAACAGAAAACAACAACAGCAAATTACAAGATAAGCAACGTTTAGACCTGCGTTTGTTCCGGTGGATTTCCGTTGAGATAAAGATCGAAAATAATCGCTTACATATTGAAAGGCTTAATCAAAACACTAATAATTTCTTTTTTGTTTAGATTATGTTTAAGTCAATTTGTAACTATAATATGTGATCGTATACGTAGTAGTTTGATCAATTTAAATGCGCGTAGATAACGGTAGAACATATATTGTCTCCCGTAATCTTTTCTCACTAACTCTATTCAACGAAATCAAATCTAAAGGGCTGATGAAAAGAATTGTACTTTCTCAAAAAGAATAATATATAGCTTAATATTTTGTGAAATTTTAAATTTTATATTTTTCTATAATACATGTTTATGATGTACATGTACATATCACAGTGTAGGAACGGAAGTGAACAGTTTTGGGTAGCGCTGTTTGTCGAAGCGAGAGAACAAGTTGCGCTGCGTACAGTATTTTGATCGTAGATGGAAAATACGTCAATAACTAATCTCTGAAGGGACAGTATCGCGATTTTTTTTATACGGTAGTAAACTAGAATAAGTTTATACTCGTCATTTCAATCTTGAAATCTTAAAATGTCTCTTCGGAAAATATTTTATTGTATCAAAACAGTGCAAATATTCAATAAGAAATCGAATCAAAATTTCTAGAGAAGTGTTTCTCATTTCTTTGAGAAAAAAAGTTTGTTTCTTGTTGTGAAAATATTTCCCCAATACGATATCTTTCAGACAAAAAACTACATATATGAAGGAAGCAATGCATTCTTTAAATGGGTTTTTTTTTTACCATGCCCTGATATTGTTTACTGTACGCGTAGCTCTTATAAGTATGTACGGGTAGGTCTGATTTTCAGATGCACATCTGTATGCGTAACTTCGAACATTACAATGAGCTAAGATATTTCTATTGACGGAAATTACGTCCGTAATTCGTTTTTAAAATAAGGTCAAGAAACCAATTAAGAAAAAAAATCGGACACAAATAAATGTGTACAAAAAACTCAAACCCCATTAATTTGTAAAGTGTTATTTCCCGCGCTTGCGCGGGATGTCATCAAGTTATTTTTATATTAAGGGTTTTGATATCAATTGCGTACATTGCAAGTACATGTATATTGTATAAAAAGTTTCTAGTCCACTTGTCAATATAAATACTTGTATCCAAATACTAGTACTCCGCTTTTAAATCTCTTTAATCCAAAACCTATATAGTTGTTTTCAGTTTAGCACTCGTGTATATGACAGCTATGTAAAAGGATGTGCAAGGTCGATTAAAAAACTACTAATTACAAAAATAATCGCAGCAAAAATATTAGTTTTTCATCGTTGAATTTTTTTTTTGAATGAGTCCATTCATACAATGGTCATTCTACTGAGTTAACTTACCATTGGCATTCGAAGCCAATGCTTAATCATAGAACTACGTGTACAGTAAAATTCTGAATATATGCTTAAAATTGCGCTACGCGTACAGAATGAAATAATGACAACTCATGATATTCTGAGAAATTTTTCTACTTTTATTTGCAATTATATCAAACTCCAGGTCAGATTACTCTTTTGAGGTATATATTTACCTCTACATGTCCCCTATTCAGTCGTAATGATTGTATTTCGTACTTAATAATCATTTCAATTTTGGAATGTGACCTTCGATATTGATTGTCAAAAAGTTCACTGAAAATCATGTTGCAAAAGGAATACAAGTTTTTATACTTATGCCAGTTTAGTACCATAAAATATTATCATTGTTAACGAAGTTTTTTTTTCTTTTTTACATCTATTTATCATTTCATTTGATTAAAATCAGAGCTACCTCTTCTATTTGTTTATTCGCTTCGACAAACAGCGCTACCCAAAACTGTACACTTTCGTTTCTACACTGTGCATGTAGTATCTTCACTTTTATAGCGCGTAGAATCAGTGGACCAGTATATAAAGTTCCTTCCGTGATTTTGTCTTAAAGTTTTTGACTTAATCTTTATAAGACACTTTAAACATATAGATAAAGTTCCTTCCATGATCTTGTCTTAAAGTTTATCTTTAAAAACTTCATCTTTATCAGACATTTTTTACATTTAGATAGAGTTTCTTCCGTGATTTTGTCTTAAAATTTTTGACTTCATCTTTATCGGACACTTTAAACATTTTTTAGACATCATCTGTTTGAAGAAACTGAGAGAGAGAGAGAGAGAGAGAGAGAGAGAGAGAGAAATTTTATTTGTAATTCACTTATAGGAGACATTGTTTTTAATTCAGTTTCCATGAATAAATAACCCTTTTATCGTTTAAAGTAATGCACATTGTGATAGAATCCAACAGAGCAGTTTCAGTCAGAGTCCACGTGCTACACCTGTCAATCAAATCAGCCTGCGAGCTGCACCACGTGCTCCTTCCATCATGTTTTTCAAGTCCGAAGAAAATAGAAATATGTTTGACATTCACAATAAAGTATTTTATAGTGTTTTTAACGTATAACATGAATCAAGTTGATTTGTATATATACTACGTTGTTTAAACAGAAAACTACACGTGTAACACACACACACACACACTCTCTCTCTCTCTCTCTCTCTCTCTCTCTCTCTCTCTCTCTCTCTCTCTCATTGTCCACTCATTTAAAACAGGGTATATATATTATTCATTGTTATTTACAAAGTGATTTGGTCTCCATGATAAAACGCTGATGTATACTATTTTTTAACAGATTTGCTTTGATGTCACCGAATATTAAAAAGAAAATCAAAATGTAAAGGGACAGAATACTTCTTGGTTGATTACACGAAAAGACGATTTATCAAAGTATTTTTTTTCAGCCATTTAAAAAAGAATCTCTAACATAAACGTTTTTAATATTTTCTCTTCGTATCTCCGTCCCCTTTATTCTGCCTGCCCCCTCCCCCGCTCTCTCTCTCCCCCCCCCCCCTCTCTCTCTCTCTCTCTCTCTCGAGGTTGCTTATCAAACTTGCTGACAGTCGAGGACCCCCTTCCCCCTTTTTCTTACCTTTTTCGAGTTCATTGTTCATGCATTTAAAATTAAAAAATTGTGATCAGAAAGGTTATGAAAGCTTTAGATTTTTTTTTTTTGCTTCCTGTACTTTAGTGAATAACTAATGGAAGCCATAAGGTACTTGTATTTAACTGACTCACTACACCTTGGAATAGTTTCTCAAGTCAACAGAAAATTACTTGATTATAAAAGATACAATGTAGCAAAATACATCAAAGAATATGTATAAATGTAAGTCATATACATGTAGGCGAAAATATATACAATTTTGTATTTGAAACTTATAATTTCAAAAGTTCAATGAAATAGGCCGCATGCAGATTTAAACTTGTGATCTGCGGTTCACAAGCCCGAAACTCATGCACAGGAACCGGTATGTTTTTACAACACAGATAAACTACTCGCATAAATATGCATGGCGTCGCGTTTAAAATTGCGACGTCTTGCTAAAAAACGGAACAGTTTTCAGCATAAATTCCATGATGTATATGTTTAAGTCACACATATAAGTTATATACCATTAGATTTGATAAATTCAAGGCTTTTTAAAATGTTTTATGCTGTGCATATTTGAAACACGGCATATTTCGGCCAATAACGTCCCTTGTTCTTTGGGACCATCTTAACGCACTTTGAAAAAATAATTTTTTTTTCAAAGTGCGTAAATATCGACGATATCAACGCACTTTGATTGAAAAAAAAATTGTCGATTTCTTGAACTTTCAGATAAAATTGGTAGTAAAATTAATTAATGTTATACCGTCCAAGTCATATATATATATATATATATATATATATATATATATATATATATATATATATATATATATATATATATACACACACACACACACACACAGATATATAGCATAGCATACAACATGATTTTAACTCAGTTTTAAATGTTTTTATTTGAAAGAATAAATGCTCACATTGCAGATTAGTGATTAACTTTGGCTTTTTATTATGTGTGGAACTCTTATGTGTATGGAGGCTTTTTTATTCAAATCTCATAGCATACCATACCATAGCATAGCATAGCATACCATATCATTAAGCCCTCCATTTCAATTTCTCATAGCATAGCATACAAATCTCATAGCATTGCATTGAAATCTCATAGCATATCATTAAAATCGCATACCATAGCATAGCATTAAATTGTAAAAGATATGCATGAAATGACTGTGTATATATATATATATATATATATATATATATATATATATATATATATATATATATATATATATATATATATATTACCAGTTTTCCAGTTTCAAACTATCCTGAAATGTTTGCAGGGCAACAACGATTTAAAAAAAAATTGACGTTAGATAAAAGCTTTATGTTATTCCATCTTAATATAAGAAAATTCATGAAAAATATATTAATATTTGTCTATATAATTTGAAAAGTGTTGTATCATTACTTAAACTGTGTGTTAGTAATTAATTGTCTCGCCTAAATATTACAGTATTGGGACTACATTTTAAAATCAAAGTAGTGAAAGTACTGACGAGAGTTTATTTTTTTTTATTTACGAGTTAATCCTTTTTGTCTCAAGGAATGGATATTTGCCATTTACCTACTGTGAAGATAATGTGACTCATTACTTAGTATCGACATGCGATTCTTTTTAAAGCAGTAATTCTAAATCAAATTAATTCCTTTTAATTTCAACAAAGACATAAATTTCAATAAGGTACATGTATCTCTTTCTTCGTTAATTTTTTTGTGCATAAAGAAGACATTTTTTAATAATGAAATAGCCCTCGCTCATATTACATATTACATATATTATAGATCCATATTTCAAAATATTTTAAAATCTCTGTCTACGCGATTCTTAGTACGAGTTCATATTTTTCTTTTCGAATTCAGAAGAGCTATTTCAACAGAAGTAGCCGTCAAATTACATGTACTCAGTGTTAAATTTAAAATTATATTTTTTATAACGCAATTGGCTGAAATGTACATTCAGTATAAAGAATGTTAAAATAGGATTTCAAAAATGAATTAATTCTTTTAATGGACATTTCATAATTTGATGCTAAAAGATCTTCTTAACTCCATATAAGAACCGAAAATTAAATAATGACTGAATTAAATTCAAAAGCTAGCGACGTTATACTTAGACATCATGAACTGGGTTAGAACAACGTTTTTAACGTTTATTAATAATAATACTAGTTTGTTTAAGAAAAAAATGAATATAAAATTCATTGTTTATTCTTTTATGTGGTGTTAAATTGATTTGAATAATCATCGCTTTATAACCCGCGAAGTTGGGAAGGGAATGAAATATGAATGTCATGTACAAATTTCGATTCCCAATATTCTATATTTGTGTAAAGGACAGTAGGATTAATGTTCTACGTAGGAAGCTCATCCAGTATGGATCAGCGCACGAGAAACGTCCTTGTCAATACGATCTGACGCTATTATCTCCCTTGCTGAAAGAATGGATCGCCGTATCGCTTCATCGAAAACGAAACATCAATTAATATTTCATATTAAGAATTTATTTTTTCAAAGTGCGTTAAGTGTCATGATGTGAAAAAATTTTGGTCTACAATCATAACGCACTTTGAAAAATTATTTCAAAGGGCGTTGATTTGGACCAAAATATAACGCACTTTGAAAAAAATTTTCAAAGTGCGTTAATTTTCTCCCAAATTTAACGCACTTTGAAAAAAATTTTCAAAGTGCGTAATTTTTTCAAAGTGCGTTGCCACAAGGGTCGGCATTAAAGAAATACAGAATGTAATTATATTCTCTAGCTTTGATGATACATAAAAAGTTGTAAGTCATAATCAATTATCGGAAAATATTTCAAAGTAGGAACATATCAATCATTGTGCAAAGTACTGAAACTAGTAAAAATATAATGCAGCATTCAGTTTTTTGCCCACATGTGTGGAAGTAAAGAAGAAGATTTTCTAAGATTTTTTTTACATTTTCACTATATGGCTACATGTATCTTAAAATTCACGACGTTTGTATACTTTTTAAAAAGGGTTTCGTTGTTTATTTGAATTTTTAAAGAAAAATTTAAATTCATATTTAAGCAAACAAGAAGGAAATCTTCACAATCTAGTTATAACCAGTTTAATGAGAGGCCCATGAGCCACATCGCTCACCTGAGGAACAACAGGTATGATAAAATCAGCTTAACGATCTCCGATCCCCAGCAAAGTTGGATAACTCTAAATTATCCTGATTTTTTTTCATTCGTATCATAAATCTGCCTTTTATATAGACAAATTCAATTAGTCTTGAAGTGTTAATATTACGCAAAGCCTTTCAACGAACTGCGTGGCTTAGTGGCTCCACGGAGTTCTACTACCTAGAGGTAAAGAGGTTCGAACCACCGATGCAACGGTACAACCTTTTTTTCTAATTTGATTTCAACTTATACACGTTATCTATCAAAATTGCAACAACTTCGTAAAATGCATGCATGCATACAATCAAAATACTTCTTTTTATTTCATTTCATTTATAAAGTTTGAAGGATAAATAACATTTTTATGATGAAAAAAATACTTTTAGGCTGAGGATCGGAGAACCTTAATGGTGTCATAATACAAACTACTTAGACAATGTAGTATATATATGTAGATCCTGAATAAATAATAATCCATTTTCCCCCTGGGATATTCTTATGTTAATAATCAAGTCCCTTTTCAAACAGGATTGTTTTTTAATAATATTTCATATTGAGCATTGCTGTCCTCCAAAAGATCCTAAACAATTGTTAATTAAATATATGGAATATAAACCTACATCAAACTCCGAATCCCTTGTGAGGCCCAATAATCGTCCAGGTGCCAACGTCTTAACAATTTTAAAGGATCCGCAATATGTAAAAATTCACATCTTTGAATCTACACTACCTGAGGATGCTTCCACATAAGTTTCAGCGTTCCTGGCTGATTTGTTTCTGAGAAGAAGATTTTTAAAGATTTACTCTATATATTCCTATGTACAAAAAAATTCGACCTCACATTGTGTCCATATCCTACTCCCAATGGGGTCATGGATTGAACAAAATTGAATCTACCCTACTGGATACCTTCACCAAAATTTCAGCTTTCTTGGCTGATTGGTTCCTGAGAAGAGGATTTTTAAAGATTTACTCTATATATTAATATGTAAAATCGACCTCCCATTATGGCCCCACCTTACCCCCGGAGATCATGATTTTCACAACTTTGAATCCCCTTTGCCTATATAAGGGTGCTTTGTTCCCAGTTTGGTTGAAATGGCCCAGTAGTTCTTGAGAAGATATTGTAAATGTGAAAAGTTTACAGACATACGGACAGACAGACTGACGGACGACAGATAAAATGTGATCAGAAAAGCTCACTTGAGCTTTCAGCTCAGATGAGCTAAAAGCGGATTACGATCACCGTTCATTGACGTCTCATTTATTTTACTTTTGATGTTGACTTTGTATGTATTATTTCGAGGTCAGTCAAATTGAAAATACACGAACTGCAGGTACGAAGTTAGACTATTAGAGTAGTGAAAGTAAATAACACAATCATATTGAAGAATCAAAAGAAGGTGTTTCAGTTCCTATGCTAAATTTCCCTAAAGGAGTTGCAGATAAAATGGAAAAATCAAAGTTACAGAATTCGTATAATTTTTTTTTCATGCAACGTTGTACATAAAGCAGTGTAGAATTTTATTTGGAAAGTTTGTACTAACTTATTTAAAACCATGAAATAAATTTACACAGACAAATGTGGCAGAATTCACGCTATATAAAAGGGGAATCCTCATCACTGTGAAAAACTGCCTCCTTGAAACAAAATGAATTTAATCTTAACGTTTACAGTAAGACAATTTATCGAAAACTGCCATTTGCGATTTTTGTTTCAAAGAGGCATATTTTTAATAAATCTGACTTTTGGAAAAAATCATTAATACTTTTGAAATCTAAAAACGATGTGCTAAATTTCCCCTCCTTAATTCATGGCTAGATTTGTCGAGTGGTAACGCAGTTAGAATAGATGAATACCGTGTCTTACATTTTTTAACTGGGTTCGAATCCCGAAAAAGTTATTTCCTTTAACCGCATGGAAAGGTAATGTATATAGATAATTTAAGAATGTTAGAATAAAGTTATTTAAACTCTTGTTAATGTAATATTTTGCATGCATCGTATTTTTTTTTTCAACATTACTGTGTGAAGTCCCCGTTTTAAACCGAATGAACATTTTCTTCTGAACAAGTGATTTTAAAACAATGTACATATACTCAGTATGCATCAATGTAGAAAGTTGATTTTTACCCTTTTTATGAAATAACCAGGTATGCTGATTTCAAAGATACATGTAGAGGTTGTTGAAAGCAAATAAAACCATTTAAAAAAAATTTGAATCGGTGATGAAGCAATAGGATAATGAAAATATGTACGGATAAATTTGTTCTACCTTTCTATCTAGACTTAGCGTTTATTTAGATACTATAAAAACATAGGATGATTATAATTACAGCGGTTTTGAAGAGCCAGGCGTATCTCAAGAATGATACCGGTATTTTAAACACGCTGGACAGTGGAAATCAATTTGATATAATCCGAATACAGCATAAATGGTTATCTTTCTAATTGTAATTGTTGGTTGCCGTGTTCGATAGAAATACGCGTAAAATGTTTGTTTATTTTGCCTACATACGGAACATACCCGCTATGTAAATATAGTCGTCTACGTAATGTGTCTATATTTAGATATAACTCTTCAAGCGATACGGATATCTAAAGGTCCTTTTCACGTTAGGGAATAGTCCCGCTGTTTTGCAACACCTTCTTTGTAACATGCTTGCTCGACAAACAACGATAATTTACGCGCTTCTGCTCACTTTATTAGAGAAAGTGAAGATTGACGAAGAAAGAAATATGAAAATTTACCTTTATTTAATTGATTTGTTGTCTTTTCGATAAAATAAAAACAGACAAGATTTATATAAAATTGGAATTAATCTCACCAATCCAATGGTAAGAAAAAAAACTAGGTTGGTTACATCTTTTAAATGTACGAGAAATCAAATATATATATGTTCCTTTTGCTATATTTTGTGACTAACTAGTTTATCTAATGTTCAAGTTGAAATACGGATTTGATATAAATAAAGAATTAATAAAAAGGGACTACATATCAAGTACTTTTTACACACTAACTGATGTCAACAGTTCTAAAATATGTACAAAATGGCTGCAGGAGACATTTACAGTAATTCGAATATTATTTGGATCTATTAGTGATATTTTCGATCAGATACTTAATCATATAATTCGCCGCATGTCATTTTCTTGATAAAATGCAAATTACGAAAGGCTCATTTAGATATATATGTAAATATTAAACAGGAAATTTTCTGAAAAATTAGAAAACGGATTTTTTTTTAACTCAATGTATATAACATAAGCCATGCGTGGATTTGTGTGTGTGGGGGGGGGGGGAGTTGAATGCAAACTAAATAAAATCACATAGTAAAGTTACTGAAAAAAGTCCTCGGATCCCTCTTCCCGACAAACAAATTTAAATATTATCCACACAGTTAAATATATCATAACCATTTCCATTGTTTTGGGTTGTATTAAGGACAGACAAGTAAGCGATTAGAATTTCTTCTTAAAATTATAATCGGTTATGTCATATTTTCCTCCCCTCTGTAAAAATTTCCGCAAATAATCATCCATTCATATATTCATTCATTTATTGTTTTTATTACATTGTAGACTCAAATAATTCCATAGAAAAAAATGTATAAGTGGGTATATTCAGTTAATCCATTAATGCTTCCGATAACATCTAAATACATTTACATGTGCATCTAGAAATTCTAGATCTATTGGTTGTGTGCTTCTTTATATCCCAAAGTACTATGACATGGTGTATCAGTTCCTCTTATTTTAAGAAGTGATGGTTCACGATCTCTCTGTTTACTGTTGAGTTTATTGAGGATAAGACAGTTGTTGGGACGTCTTAAATTTGAATGATTTTCAAGAGGTGTCGTAAGTTGGGACGGCTTCGAGAAACTCTCTTATGACCAAGACGTGTCCTAAGATAAATCTGAGACTTATCTTAGTCTTAAGATAGCTTCATGAACATGCTCCCTGGTCCACAGTGATAAATTTAAGTATCGCAAATTCAGGCTCCAGGATCATGAAGCAATTTTAGACTTAAGTCAAAAAATGTATACTGTCTTAATGTCTCTTGATGGAAAACACTGACAAAATTCAAATGCTATTAAAAGTGGTTTAATATAAAGTTGTTAATTACAAATTTCAATTGTCATATTATGATAAACAATAATTTAATAACTGACTAAAATTTTGACTTAAGTATGAAATTGCTTCATGATCCTGAGGCCTGGACGCCAAGTTACAAGTGAGAAACGGAGAAAATTTAGTCACTTGAACAAGAGGCTCAAGGGCCACATCGCTCACCTGATTAGCAAGCACTTGGACATATGCTAAAGTAATTAGTTTTTAATATATTTATTCATATTAAATGAATTTGATTCGAAAAGGGATCACTATAATCGAGAAAATTAAAAAAAAATCTTTATATTAGATTGTCTCAGTTCCATTTATATGTCAATGATTTCCTCAACTACACTCATCTGAAGTTTTGTTTTATCATACTTTTCATTTGTGTGTAAATTTTAGTATTCCCTCATATTGTGGCCTAAATCTGATCCAAAAGGATCAATGTATAAAATAGTTCAATCTTCTCCACGCTTGCTTTCATAACAATTCTAAAGACTCCACACTAGCTTACTGTCAAAAACAATTACACAAGTTTACAGACTCCAGATGTTTTATTCTAAAAAGGTTAATAAAATATAGCAGACACACACATAGGTTTATGACTCAGAAGCCTCACAACCTTACAAATTTATTATGGTTATCTACCATAAGCTACATGTAACTTAAAAAATCAGTTGAATGCCTACTTTTCTTTTGCAAGTTGCAACTGCTAGCAGAGCATCAATACATACACCAGTGTAGTTCACATAAATAATGGAATATTACAGAATCAAGTAATTACAATTTTTGATATATTGCTGAATTGCACAATACAGAAGGAACACTTAGAGCAATGTTGACAGGTCAGTTGGAATATGACAATTACGGGGAACAGTTTCACAACTTTAAGATTTTGTAGATCAATCACAACCAGAAGTTTCTCACCGATTCTAATGGCTAGGTTTATCAACACTCTCTACTCTGATTCTAAATGATTGGGCCTATCAACACTCTCTAGTCTGATTCCGGATGATTGGGATGATCAACATTCTCTAATCTAACATCAGTTTCAGCTTTGGGAGGGTAAAGTTTCACTTGCACTTGATGAGACATTTCACGATTATGGCTGTGTATGGATGATTCATATCTATGCTCAGAAAAATAAGCGACATCTCTTGGCTTAAATTCTGCAATAAGCATGGCCCGAGTAGCTGTCTTCCTCAAACAATTTGCTGTGTAGCGTTTACAACCTGCAGCCTTGCATATGTCTGGAAGGAAGTCAACAAATGCTCTACGTTTCAATGTAGTATCTCTGTACCATAAACTGCATATTGTGGGATCAATGATTGCATCTTTATAGCAGTAATTAAAAAGATGCGATGCCCTTGGATCTGTTTTATCCAAAAAGAACTTCAACAATTTTACAGGACAATTTCTTTTTCCATTTTCATACATTCGCTTGTCATACATAGCTTCACATATGGGTATGCCTTCTTGCTCGTTTTTTAATTTTCTTTCACGTTTCAAACAAGCATAAGTCTCACCCTTTTCATCAACTTTGAAATCAAAGGAATCTAACCTGAGATTATAGGAGAAATCTATTCCCTTGGATAAGAAATGCACAACAATAACATACCACACTGCCAGTCGCAGATGAACTGGAGATAAATATGCATTCTCAAGAAAAGCAGACATTTTTAGTAAATCTGAATCGTCAATGGTCTCTTGATGAGGTGGTAGAGGATAAGTGATCAACCTCTGCTTCAGAAGACCTACCAGGCCTTTATTTGCAATTTTAAAGGCTTTGTCGTTGACAATGTCAATGTTACGACCAATGGACAATAAATGTCGGTTTATGGCCGCTCGAATCCCCTTCATTGTGTTTCTGTGATATTCTGTGGGTCTTCTTTTTTTGGGATCAGGTTGTGGCTTTGCTTCACAGTAGAATCTTTCAAGTTTCTTTGCTAATTCTTCCTCATCAACAGTAGCCATATCCAGGGGAACTCCAAAAGATTCAGTGTGCCAGTCTACAATTTAGAATGCACAATGATGGTTAAGATTTCACAGTTCATGAAGAATATACATGTATTTAACTGAATATGTTAAAAATAATTAAGGGGCTTTTTCTGTTGGGTGCATATAAATGTCCAAAACAGTCATACACACCTTGCAGAATCTTTATACCCCATTTGGTATTTTGTTTTGTGGCTTTTGATTGTATATCAAAATCTAAGATTTCTTGAACTTCTTTGTCCGAGAGCTTTTGAAAACGGTGTGATGTTGGCTTGTCCTGGGTTGTCTGATCTGCAAAATGCAAATACTTGTTGGTCATTATAGTACAAATCCGCATTTTTGATAGAATGTTGTCATAAGGCCTATAAAAAAAAATTGTGTGTTTAGGGCAACACTGATGAAAAAATTAGGTTAGGTAGGTAGGTATTTTTTAAACTTTTATCATATTTTTTTCTGCATGAATCCCAAGAATGTTTGTTTGTGTCATATTTAAAAACGGGTTTTTAATAGAAATAATATAAAAATCACAATCGGATAAAAACAGACATCTAAAAATGGTAGGATCGGGGCACTTTTGCAGGTTAGGTCAGGTTACCCTAAACACACAACTTTTTTTTTAGACCTAATCTAAATTTAGCAATTCTAATTTGAGATGCAGCAGTAGGCTTTATAATCACCCCTCCATATACTACTGCAAATTTCAATGTCTTAAATTATCTCTTTTTAAACACAACTTTGTCTGGTAGAATTCAAGGCGGGGCGACACTGTTTGTAAGTGAAGAAAGGTGAAAATAACATGGAGCAAAGTTAACCCTATATACAGTATTAAATTGCATTATTTCACTACATCTGATGTTCGGTCTGCCTTTTTATTTTTAAAGAAAAGTGTTTTAGAAAATTAATTAAAAAGCAGATGTTCGGCAAAAATATATTTACCATGAATTAAATTGCATGCTCAAACATTTTCTATCAAATTAAAATAATAATTCTAACAATAGTTGATTTAAATGGTAGCATGGTGCCGGAACTTATTTAAAGACTTAGCCTACTTAATTAGTGCATCAATGCAACCATTGGAATAAAACAGCAAGCGTAACTGGTTTGATTTTAATCAAACTGGTTTCCTTCTACTTGGATTTAATAAACTCCAGATATAAAAAATCATCAATAACAAGTGACCATGTAAGATGCTCATTCTCCATTGTATGAGAGGTTCAGGGGGAATGCCTTGTATTGAGTGAAGCCCTATAGCCCTCAAGCTCTCCCTTTATCCCTAATGCAACATGGAACACACTCTCCTTTGAATACTACATTATCTTATATGCCTATTGTTAATGAAATAACTTTGTTGACTTGAAGATCAATACCTAGCACCAATCCAAGATAGAAAAATAGTCCTAGCCAATAAAATTTGGAATAAAATTGAAGCTTGCTTCCATTTAAAAATTGTTGTCACTTTGACTGAACCCACAATTCCATACCTTTATTGAACAGTTTTTTAGGTGTTCAACTGTCAATGAACTTGCTTTTTCGAGGACTATTATTTCCCCCCCAAAAAATTACACTTAGAATTTTTTCCATTTTAATTCAAAAGATTTTTGTATAATGTTGATTTGTTATTTACAAGTACTAATAGACATACTTTCATACAAATGAATATATATATATATCTTTATTGGGCCATCATTAAAAATATCTATGTTTCCCCTAACCCGACCCTAAATTTTGAAGTTGGGTAGGTAGGTAGGTAAATATTTTTTTTTCTGCCAGGGCATAATATAAAATACATTATAGATTAAAAATTGAAAACAATAAATCAATTCTTTAATTAATTACAAAACTAAAAAAAAAATATGACCAGTTGTAAAACAAATTTTTATACTTGTCCTGATGAAATGTAAAACAAATTTAATATCGAATTCACAATTTGGTATTGTTCATCTTTTAAAATTTAAACATGTTTGATTCAATGACTAGATCTGCATGAATACATTCATTATCATCATGTTGATGTACATGTAAACCTATATTTAAATATAATTTTAATGATCATAATGTACCTACTTCAAAGTATCAATTAATTTTTCAAAATTTGGTTTATAAAATGTCTAAAACTATATTAAAACAATAATATTTGATAAACTTAAGGTAATGTAATAAATGTAAATATTTGTGAAGTCATATTAATGATTCTACAATAGTAAGGTTACACAAAATCACTACACTTGCAGAGAATGTCCTTCTTTGACAAGGAAATTTTAACCTAATGAAACATAATGCTAGGGACAAAAAAAAATATTTAGATATGAAAGATTTTTGTAAATTTACCCAATTTCACTTAAATTATAGTCATAACCAAAACCAACTCTTTTGTTTCTGTTGATTTGAAATTTGACGAAGTTAAGAGAACTGTTTAAATTTTTCAAAACATAAAGAGTCTTTCATTTCACAGGTACCAACCTAATTTTTGGGAGAATTATTTCTCCCTAACAGAAAAGTAGAAAAAAGTTTGACATCAGGGAGACTGTCAATATTTGATACAGCATAACCTACAGGAATAATGATATACACAGATTCAACCTTAATTAAAATTGGATTAAAATTTAAACAAGTTAATAAAAAATAAAACAGCTTCTAACAGTTTTAAAAACTTATCCAATCTATTAAATTTAATTTATTTGATGTGTTCATACATTTTTATAGATGACATGTTTTGTAATTGTGTTAGCTAAATGACAAATAAAATCAGTCTCTGTACTTCTGTGTATTTTGGAGGTATTAGTCCAACCTTTAGACCCACATACAACCATTGTGTAGAGGATCATTTTAATTGATAACTGATAACTGTTGGCAGATGGTTTTATGATTATTTTAGCATTGATTTGGCAGAGTTATTAACTAATTACAAGTTACCAACTAATTTTAATATCAACACTAAAAGTAATACACATCGGTTGCAATTTTCAATGCACAGTTGGCTACATGTTGCATCACTCGTATTTATACCCATAAAAGATAAGACAATCATTAATCACAACAGTGGTTAACTGAGGCTGTGAAAACGTCTTTTGAATTAAATGATTATCATTTTAATGTTTCTGGGGTTAATTTACACGATCATGAACTCAGAATACAGGGCGACTTCAACTTCTCTTTCGGAGGAAATTCCGGCGAAGTTACCGATCATAAAGCGAGTATTTCGCCCCTGTTGATGATCGAGACTATCAAAATGATTGTAAAACGAAAAAGATGTGGGTCTTCTAAAAACGAATTTAGGTAAAATTAGGTTTCTTAAAAAAAAAAAGAAAGAAGTCTTTTCAATGTGGTGAAAAAAACAATTCAGTCGGCGGGATTTAATTGGGTCGGTCGCGTTAGGGGAAACATAGATATTTTTAATTTTGGCCTTGTGTGAAATATTTTTTTACTTTTGAGATTTTAGAGGAAAACATTGGTAAAATTGTTCAGGAGAAAATAAATATATTTACTAGACATCATTGAGATGGTGACCATCTCAAAGGGCCCCACTTAAAAATGAAAAATAGGATAAAAGCATTTCAGAAGATTTTGCTTTGATATTGACCTATGACTTAGAAAATTTTAGGTAGGCATAGAACTTTAAGTCAAGTTCATTACCCCTTACAAACGGGTTTTGGGGTTAATATGAGCAAGATTAAGCTAATGAAAAAAAATTAATGGTCTTAAAACTGGTTTTTAAAAAGATCTGGTATGACCTTTACATTTGGTTTATGGTCGCACACCCTTTACCCCACATCCTTTACCCAAAAGCTCCGTTCATGTGATGTTTTCTGGAGCCAGATAGGGCTAAGGGGAGAGTAAATATGTTCCAAGAAATTTTTTTTGGCATGGTCTGATATGACCTTGACCCTTGGCCTTGACCTAGAAATGTCATTCTAGATCACTGCGTACCCTTTGACCAAAGGCATTCTGTGAGTGAAGTATGAGCCAGATTAAACCAAGGGGAGAGAATATATGATTTGGACAAGGATTTTTCAGATAATTCTAATATGACCTTAACCATAGACCTAGAGACTAGGATCAATGTCATTGCACACCCTTTACTCAAAGGCACTCCGTAGGTGAAGTATGCGCCAGATTGGGCCATGGGAAGAGAATATATGCCCCAGACAAGTCGGAATGAGAGACTGAAGGAAAGACAGATGGACAGTCTGATCCCTTTAGGGTACCTGCATAACGGGACCATAATAAGAGGACAGGCACATTTCTATCATATTGTTCCCTAGAGACAGGCACTTAAAACAAAGACATCAACTCTATAAACTTGCTTGAGGACATTTCTTCTTGACCGGAATTCTCCTCAGATGACATCGAGGGGTTATCATGTAACCAGCTGGACTGACTTGTTTGGGTTTCATCTCTATGAGCTGTTGACAAAAACATCCCCTCATCTGTTTGGATGATGCTGTCTTCTGGTTCCACTTTAACAATACTGAGGTTCACCTCCGCACTAGGGTCAGTACTTGTAGCACTGTTACTAGAAGCAGTGTGTGTTTGACTGAAAATTTAGAAAACATTTTGGTAAGTTATTTGGGTAAATGTATAAAACTCTATATATACATTTGAAAATTTGTTTCCTTATTATATAATCAAAAATCAAAAATTTTCATTTCTCTGTGAATTTTTAAGAGTCAAAAGGTCATATTTTGACATCCAATGATCACCACACATGCAAATAGTTTGATGGTTGCATTATTATAAACATTAAAACACAGTCATGATAATAATTCTTACTTATCCAACTTTTTAAAACTTAAATATTACAGTAAAACTCGTTTAGTACGAACATGGGTATAGCAGCATCTTGGATATATCGAAGTTTTTATGAGTCTGTGGTGAAATTCTTAACGAATCTTTGCAAAATTTTACGGTTATAACGAATTCGGATATAACGAATATAGTGAACTGATTTCGAGTCTCATAGAGGTAAATATTGACGAAAATTTAACACTTTTATAACGAATTTCTTTACAGTTTAAATAAGTTTGCACTACCATTGAACATAATAATTTGAATGAATTTATTTTTTCATAAATTCTTCAATTTACAATTTAATTATTAAAGGTATCAAAAGAATGTATTTCATTTTAAGCGTCAATTTGCAAAAATTGTAGTCTGGTGAAAGAAAATATGTATATAGTGAATTCGCTATAGTTATTATTAAGAATTCGTTTTCAAAGTAAATCCATTGGTCCCTAGGAGTTCGCTATAATCGAGTTTTACTGTAGTAATAATCAGCGACATTAAAAAGTTCACTGGGAAATATTGTTGGTACATGATCAATTTCAAATCTTCTGTGAGGCCTTTTGGAATTTTATCATGTACATTACTGTTTACTTCTTAAGGGTTTCCGATTCTCAGCCTTAAAGTATTTCTTTATCATAAAAAAATTATTTATCCTTTAAACTTTATAAACAAAATTTTAAAAAAGAAATTTTTTTATGGTATCCATGCATTTTACAAAGTTATTGCAATTTTAGCCACGATGAATATAATAAAATAAATAATGTATACAAGTTGAGATCAAATTAGAAAAAGGTTGTACCACTGCATCTGTGGCTCAAACCCCTTTACCAATAGGTTGTGTGTCTCCGTGGAGCCACTAAGCCAAGCAGTTCATTGAATGTCTTAGCGTAATATTAACACTTAAAGACTAATTAAATTTGTCTATATAAAAGGCAGATTTATATGGTACGAATCAGGGTTAGGGTCAATTACTTTGAAATGTAATTAAATACTTTCAAATACATTGATAATTTTATCAATTACTTGCAATTACAATCACATGGATTTTTTCAAATGTAATTAATTACTCTCAATTACTTTGACAAATGTAATTAAATACATATCAATGACTTTAGTTTTATTTTCTAAAAATCTTGAGAACAAATAATGTATACACAGCACCGAGATATACACAAAGCATTATGTACGGTATTGGTTTATAAAGGTTAGCGTTCAATTGAATCTCCATTTATAGATTTTGCTTTACATGTAAAATTTCCAGAAAAAAATTTCATTGACATTAATTTCATCCAGTATCATTCATTGAGTTCATGTTTGGTTGAACAAGATTTTCTCTATAGTGAATTTTTATTTGCGTAAATAGGTTTATTCAGTAAGTACAACTTTTGGGGAATACAGCCTATCATTATATAAAATAATAATGTCAATAATTCACAAGAATGTGATTATTTTATATTCCCTAGATTCTAAAATTTGGGATTTTTATGGTATGAGAGGGGTTCACACCTGAACAAATTTAAACCTGTACCTATTGCCCTGGGAAGTGTGTCATGCTGTTTAAACATATCAAACACTATGAGACTAATTATTGTATAAACAAAAGGCCATGCCAAACAGGTATACAAACTAATCATCATTATAAGACACCTTTTTGAAATTATAAACTTGGGGAAAAATGTAATTGAAATGTAACTGAAAAGTAATTGAAAATACATGATAATTTTGAAATGTATTTAAATACATTCAATTACTTGTAATTGAATGCAGACTCAAATACAAATTAATTCCAATTACTTTGAAAAATGTAATTAATTATGCTCAATTACAAATACTTTTTTCAATTACCCCATCCCTTGTACGAATAAAAATATTCTGGATAATTTAAAGTTATCGAACATTGCTGAAGATCGTCGATCGTTAAATAATCCCTTCACAATTCACATGGATATAAGAAATGAAATGTAATTTGATTTTTGTATATAATATTTTAATAAAATATTTGACAATCCCTCTAATACTAAATAGATTAATATCTTGTGAGAATTTCACAGTAAGAATCTCATAAAGAATTTACTGCCCATGAACTAGATACTACACCTGTTTGATTTTTCTGTAGGTTTTCCTGAAAACTCATGGATATTTAGCTGCTGTATAGAATTCTGACTGGAAACCATTGGTAGTTGTTCATTGTTCTGGTTAATGCCAGTACTGACTCCAGAGGAGTCACCAGAAAATGAACTTAATGGCCGTGGGCACACTTCCTTTAAAAACACAGGATAAGGTTCAGGTTGTGGTGTCTTCTTCATAACTTCAAAGGTGGATGATTGAACAGTCTGTAGTGAATGAACATTAGAGATCATAGGAATGATAAGGCGGGCATTCAATGGGTTGATAGATCCAGTTGTGTGGACTGGTAGAGATTCTGAAGAGTTCAAAGAAGTGGAGCTTCTCTCATTAAACTTTGTGTTGGAGAAGAAAATGACTCCATTACCTGATGTAGCAGTCTTTTGAGCATTTATGGCCATGGGCACAGTGTTTGAAGGAGTTATGTATAACATGGATTGATCAGTTGAGCAAGGACCTTGTCTCAACTCAGTTCTCTCCCCTTGACTATTCTGATACTGGGCAGGACAAAGTTGAGATTTTTGTGTAAATGCAATACTTTCACTGCTAGAATGACCAGAGGAGTCCTTATTTTCAAAAGATGACTGTCTTAATCTTTTTGAAAAATCACTGTCCGAATACTCGTAGGGTCGTTTCTGTGAAGAATCTAGAACTTTTAATAAGTTTGTTATCCGAACATGCTTAAAATCAGCCTGGTCAGTGGGTCCCTGAATATTAGAGCTTGATGACAATATGCTCTGGCTAAAATCTTTGCAACAGCTAATTACACTGTCAATGTGCAACGAGCGAGCCAATCTTTCAACATGAATGTAGTTTTCCTCTGTCAACATGAGGTAACCTTCATAGAGATATTGAAGGAAAGCCATCACAGATTCCTTTGTCATGTCAGATTCTACTCTGATTTCTAAAAGAGAACCACATGTGTAATTTTCTATGGACTGTAGTACCGGGCAGGAAGCAGATAAAACCAATCTATGCGCCTGAAATTAGAAAAAAAAGCTTTTATAATATTTTACTGTATTTTAAACAGTTTTCAACATGGTATTTCAACTCATGCATTGAAACAATAATGCAGTCATTTTTTTTGGCATGTATGTTCAACAGAATGTGACCCAATATTCATGATATCATAAGCTTAGCTGCAGAAATCTAACTCTGAGTCTCAATCTGATGGACTGAAAACCTACAGTTTTGTACATACTTAACACTTATTAGAACAGTTTCCCAACACAGGTTGGTGAAATATTTGATATCATGAGACAGATTCTTGTTTTACATATCACTTTGCTATACAATATAGATTTCATAGGTTTTTTTTTTATAAACATCATTGCTGCTGGAAGAGGAGTAGAAAGAATAATCTTACCGTGACCAGGCTATGCTCAGGTCACAGTAAGAATTCATCCATATGCGTGCAATGTAGCAGTTAGCTGTGTCTGTTAATAATAATATGCAGGTTAAAGACGCATAAATATGCATTACAAACCTTTTTGAATATTTGTATGTTGTTAATTCCACAATATATCCATTTTAATGGGTCATACCAAGCCTAAGGCATTTTTAAAATACATATACACAATTTCCAGCAACAATACATGTATAGGTATTTGAGATCAATCATGAAAATTTAGGCGAAATGCAGTGCAAATATTACTACAAAGCAAGTATAGAAGTCGAATTCTATTGTTAAACCAGGTTCGTAGGACATCTGTCTTTTTTAATGATAGAACAGAGGAATGCTTGAGAAAACGTACCTAATTCCTTGGGTACGTTTTTTGCAAGTGAGAACGCACCCGACTACGTTTTCTCCAGAAAACATACCCTAGGATTATCATAATTAATAGTTTTAATAAATATTTTGGGATGCAACAAAATAAATTATACAATTAACATATTTGTATCATTTGTTGTTGTTGATTTTTAAATACATAATCACTAACTGACATACAATAATTTATAATTAGACAATAATTGTGTTTTATACACATGCACAAACATCGCCTGGGCAGTTTAATTAGTCAGCAAAAACCATCATAAATGAAATTGTTAAAAAATAGTTTTGATTGCAATATAATTTAGAGAATTTAATGGTCAGTATCTCAAGAAGTCGATAGTGTGGGGTTTTTTTTTCAGTACATGTACCAGTATTCAACCAACTCATAAAAAAAATTGTTATTATTAAATTCATATATCTATAAAATTCATATACTGTGGAATCATTAGAATTCTTGGTGGCTCAATTTTCGTGGTATTCGTGGGTAGCCCTCGCCCATGAATTTACATCCTCAATGAAAACTAATTATAAAAGGTTTGGTTTACCTTCTGAAACTGAAAACTGACTCATCCACGAAATTACATCCCCATGAACAAGCAAAAAACCCACAATCCACGAAAATTGGCCCCCACGAAATTAAATGATTCCACAGTATTCTTCTACATTTATGCATTAATATTTGTATGCATTAAAGTAGTATTTAAAACTATTTAAAATGTCCAAATCCTTTAAATATTCAACCGACTCATATAAAAAAATGCTGATATTATTAAATTTATTTATCTATAAAATTCATATATTCCTTTTTATCTAAGCTGTAAAATAGTACATGTATTTAAAACTATTTAAACTATTCATAATAAATATGTTAATGATTTTTCTTAGGGTACGTTCTATCTTGGAGAAAATGTACCCTAGGAATTGGGTACGTTTTCTCTTGGGTATGTTTTCTCCTGATACCAAACAGAAGGGAGACACCTTACCATTACAGAAATTTTGTCCGACTTGATGACAGCATCACAAAACTTTTGGTTCTTCCACAGCGCACACAGCTGAGACTGCAGGTTGCTGGACTGCACAGGGCTTATGTAGATCTTGTGATAGGTTATCATTGTGGCCTATAATTGACAAAACAGTGCCATAATAATAAGTAGGACACTATACATACATATATGTATGGGGAAACAAATCCTCAAAATAATTTAAGGTGGAATAACACACCTGGAAAAAGTCACTCAAATTAACAGTAAATTATTTGATTATCAAAGATATAATGATAAACTCTACTTATGTCAAATAAGCGAAAAATTTGCCGTTTGGGGACAAAAAATCAGAGTTCTTGAAATCTTTTTTCTGCTGTCAGTCATTTGGACTGACTATACCATCTGAAGTTTGTCAGTCTAGACAAATTTCTATCAGTCCAAAATTTTCAATAGAAAGATGAAAAAACTATATTTGATTTTCATTATCAATTTATTTCATTCTTAGCTTACAAGCCTTCCAATTTCTCCCATTTTTACCTAATCTGATTCCTCCTTACTTTCACATTCTGGCTCGATCCTCACGTTCACATTTCTATTTATCACTTCAATCATTAATTTTAATTTCCCTACCTATCTCTCATTATCAACATTCTTCTCGTTCTCTCTTTCTTTCTCATTCTCTTTTTGCTCACATCATGCCACAGGGGCTCGGTTGTCGGAATCGGATAGTGATGTTCTTTTATTTGTTCCTGAAGACATAACTGATTAAAACTGGTATTCTTGTATTTCTCTGTATTGCAATAAAAACATTAACTGAAAACCCTGTTTCAATCATGGTAAAAAGTGAATTCAATGTACATAAAAAAACATAAACAGACGACACTCGCCATCTTGGATTTATAGGGGGCCCTAGGTTCACACTATGTTTATAACAAGTTCTTCAATTTCTTCAAGTGATTTCTGATGATATCTAGGTTGGAAAAAGATTGAGAGTTTTATTCCTATCGTCTGACTACATATGTTAGCCGCATTATAAACGCACTGTGTCAATATGAACTAAATACTTTCCAAACTTATCGAAAGCATCGGAAGTTTACATTTAAGTGACATAAATTCTATGTATAATTACTGGGATGTTGGAAAACGTATGATCAGTCTAGAGAGAGCCAAAAAAAACGCGAAAAACTCCTCTTGATTTAATTATCATATGCATTCGGATCTCCTCAGTGATTACCAGAAGAGTTTGCATCAAATTCATTGCTATTGTACAAAATTTAGTCGTATTTTCACAAGTTCCTCTGTCAACATCTACTGGTCATTTGGACTGACAGGCAACCCCAAGTAATCGGTCCTTGGTTATTTTTAACGGTCTTGCCGACAGGACAGATAGATTCTAAGAACTCTGAAAGATGAATATCTAAAAAATTCAATTCAATATAAAGTTTCAACAAAAGACCCAGCAGGATTCGTACTCGGGATGTACGCATCACAAGCCCGACACTTTATCCACTCGGCTATGGTGTAAGTTACATATTGCCGTCGATATATTCCTTTTAATAATACGAAAAGTAGTTTCGATCAGAGGTCAGCTATTTTGTGATAATGTGTTATTCCACCTTAACATAGGGGACTGTATAATGACCTGATATGTATAATGTCCTGATGACCTGATGGCGTGTATTTTGTAAAATACTGATTTGTGCAATGAAATAAGAAAAATATTTTTACATATTTTATAGATAATACTCTTTTCTATCAGAAAAACACAAGAAATAATTTATAACTTCTTTCAAATTAATTTTACAGGGCATATAATTTTTCAGGCGTATAATGTCCTGATTTTTTGTATAAAGACCTGATGACCTGATGGCATGTTTATTGTAAAATACTGATTTGTACAATGAAATAAGAAAAATATTTTTACTTTGTTGTATAGATCATACTGTTTCCTACAAAAAACACAAAAAATATTTTGAAAATTCCTTTAAATTATTTTTATTAAGCAGTTAAAAAAAAATCCAGGTTATAATGACCTCATTTTTAATTGGTAATGACCTGGTGACCTGATAAATTTCAACAGTTTATTATAAACACCATTTTCAGCTATATATCTGAAAATTTGAATAAAAGAGGGACCTGTATGATCTTTTGAATAATAATTTTGTGGGGAAAATTCTTAATTAATCTTTTCATGTTTCTTTGATCGTATAAATGGAATATAACATAATGTCATTATTTCACAATGCCCAGATTGACTTGATTTGATATCATGAATGTAGGGGATATATCTCACAATGGTTGAATTTGATAATTTTGAAATGATCAAAATCAGGAAACTCTCTGCTGCATATGTATAAAAAGTCTTCATTTGTAACAGGATTCTACTCCGTTAATTCAATCATGATCAGATAAATGCAAAATTCAAATTTGTTTACATATCAATACTTTTAAACAAAAAATACTATCAGTTAAATTTGGTTTCAGTCAAAATTTTCAACATTATGAATTTAACACATATGTATACAAAATCTGTGACATTTTTATATTTAAACCAAATTTTCTTGAAAAATGAAATATAATTAATATATGCATATATAATTCATATTATAGACCACTTGAATCTCTCCCCAATTAAGGACAATATTAAAGGTATTCGGGAGAAACCCACATATTGCTTTCTAAAATAAAATTTTTTATGTTCTTTATTTTGTTATGATATTTTTTTTTAATTTATAAATGTTTCAATATATTATTTGTTCTGGTATTATGTGTCAGCTGATGTACGGTTCGTACAGTATGTTTGACAGATTGTACCCCCTCTGTATATATCCAGTAGCCTGTATACGTGTATGGTATACCGGGGTGTTATTCACACCTTTTTTTCTGTAAGAACCAAAATTGGGTTCCTTTGTTTTGATAGCAATTAACAGTTTACACTGTACACTGTTTAAAACTTAATAGGTGGTCCTCTCCTTGTTACTTACATTATTTTTTTTATTTTTACATTGCCATATATATAATAAACATTTATAACAATTGTGGTACAAAACAAATGAAACAGAAATAAAACACGTGTTTTAACTACTGTGATATTGTGTATCATAGTAGAAGTTGAATAAGAAAATTATGCAAATACAATAACATATTAGTTACCAGTAAATCAGTTTCCAAACTTCTGTATGAATGTTTGAACTGCTCAAAATATTTTTACAAATTAAGATTTATCATCTCAAAATATTAAGTGTACATGATTTATATTTTTAAAAATCAACGATAAAAGATTAGTTCTCTCCATTAAAGATCAAGGTATATACCTATTTCTTACAGTTATCGTGTATATTTTTCAGTTGTACATATACATTTTACTATAACTTACAGAGAAAATAAATACAATATATTTATAGGTTTACATGTCAATCTAAAATTAACAAGATATACTATATTGACTATAGTTTTGAATATATAGCCTATAATACCTACGTTCATCTTACTTCCCCCACCCCCCCCCCAAAAAAAAAATTATAAGTGGACAGATCACATTTTATATATAATATTCACACTCATTTATACTAAGTTAAGGTGGTATTTAAGTTATTTAAAGATTTACCCATACCAAAAAAAACCCCAGAAAACCAACTGTTCCACACACACACAGAGAGAGAGAGAGAGAGAGAGAGAGAGAGAGAGAGAGAGAGAGAGAGAGAGAGCAGTCTAAATAAGGTCAATCAGGCCATTCTGAAATCAGGACATTATACCCCATGTTTTAGATCAAAGTGATTTTTTGGAAAAAGTAACCATCAATATTTGTTCAAACTTCAGAATTTTCATTTAGGTGATCATATCAAACTATGTCAATATAAATACTGAGGCATAAAGCTTAAATTTTATAGTAATAGCCTTTTAAAAATCATCAGGTCATCAGGTCTTTATACAAAAAAATCAGGACATTATACCCCTGAATAAATTATATGCCCTGTAAAATTAATTTGAAAGAAGTTATAAATTATTTCTTGTGTTTTCTGATAGAAAAGAGTATTATCTATATAAATATGTAAAAATGTTTTTCTTATTTCATTGCACAAATCAGTATTTTACAAAATACACGCCATCAGGTCATCAGGACATTATACATATCAGGTCATTATACAGTCCCTTAACATAGCGATACGATATTGAACAAACTCAAAAATATATAATTGCTTTGTTTATCAACAAAAGCAGCTTAAGTGTATTTCTCTATCGGTGTTTGAATGTACACAATAAAAATTACAAGAAACATCTGTTCAAACATGTAAAACCAGAAAAAAAAATCAATATTTTCAGTTTAAAGAAAATGTATACATTTCCTCGTATATCAGGATATAGAAAAAAATACTAGGTGTACCTGTGCTTTTTCAAACGCTTAATACAAGATCCGCATTAATCAATTCTATACAACGCTTTTAGTCAGTAAGTAAAAAGTAAACATCGCATCATCTTTTGTTTATAATGGACAGGACACCGCCATTAAAAATGCAGCGGTAGCAAGTTATGTCGTACCGTGGATAACTCGTATCCATAATGACAGAGTACTTTTGTTCATTTGTGAACAGATGTATTTACACCTGCATATGAGAATCTCTATTATCGTTCAAAACAATAAATGAAGATACAAATAAAAATAATTCAAAACTGATGTTTCATAAAATATAGCTGCAGTAGGTTTATTATTCAGCTGTTATAATAATTTTAAGTGATTAATTACGTAATCATGTGGAACCTTAAATGCCAAAAGATCCTAAACAGCTTTAAAAAAATCTGTCCAAGGTTATCGTTTCTCAAACTTTGTTTGATTGTCTAATATTTACCTTTTCCGGTGTCTTTGTCTGTGATAACACCATCGGAATCGATTTTTGTGTGATATATATATATATGTAGTCCAATATCCAATACCATTTCATGTTATCAATTACTATTCTAATATTTAACGTTAATCGTACTATTGATAAAAATTATGTAAGTAATAAGGAATTATTCTTTGAATAGTATGAGGTGATCAAATACGTGTTATCAAAGTGTGTTATCAAATCTTGGGATTTATTGGGTTTGATCACCTCATATAATACTCAAAGCTAGATTGTTCCCCTTTTCCTCAACTAATCACACATACCTCTCGATAAAAACAACTGTCAGAAATCCATTTATGGCAAAAATACCAAGATTTCTTCTTTCTCACAACACTTCTATAAACACCCGAAGAAATGCACTGGTTTTTTTTAGGCCGGTTTACCAGCTGTTTACGGTAAATCTTGTCCCATACAACAACATTTTACCGTGTGAACGTTGCTATTGGAATAACGAATCGATCTTTGAGTATTATGAGGTGATAATTATGGCCGGGGCGTGATCAAATTCAATGAAGCCGAAGGGCTTTATGTAAATATTAAATTACCTACTGGAATAAGGAATGAGAAATCAATATTTGAGTATTATGGGGCTTTATGATAGATTTGAGCACGCCTCGACCATATTAAACACCTTATTATTCAAAGACTGATTCCTTATTACAAAGTCATATTAAATATTTAAATAATTTTCAGCAATTGTACGATTACATATTAAATCATTGACATACGTTCGTTATTGTCATTTCGTATAATTATGCAAACCCCGCTTGCGCCCCGACAGTGCGTCATTGATGAAATTATTGAACTAGTTTACATGTGTAACAAGGTTAGCTTTTTAAAAAGCTAAGAAAGTCAGCCAGCGGAATTTTAATTTTAGGTCAAAAGTGAATACGCAATCTATTAAAACACAAGATAAATAATTTCCAGAACAATAATAGCTATGCAAGTGCACATTTAGTTTGCACCCTTATTTTTATGGCTGTAACGTTACACAGTACATGTAGGCAGGGACGTATATACTAGGTATTACTATATATACGTCCCTGATGTAGGTGAGGAGATAAGCGTGTAGCGGTGTACAGCAATGTATGACTGCACACTTAATACTTAAAGTTGTTACTTTGCAAACATAGTGGTCTCGTCGCAAACCACTACAATTATGTTTACTTTCTAATCTCATTAAGAAAAGTCGGGAAGATAAACGCGGACTCCGGACTACTGCAGTATGGCTGCAGACGATCTTCCAATACATCGATGCGCAGTTTGACCTAGAAACTGACCAGTTTCATAACTTCTTCGAATTTCTCTAACATGAACTGTCTAGTTCATTCCCATCTTCCCAAGTCAAGGGTTTCTGATCCGCTTTGCTTCTCACTAAGCATGCGGATCAGAAACCCTACTAAGCAGTGCGGATCAGAAACCCTTGACTTGGGAAGATGGTTCATTCCCAGAATTCCAATTTACGCAAGCGCAATTGAAGTTTCATCCTAACTTAATTAGTCAGCCCGCGGGCTGACTAATCAGAGGCAAAGACACTGGAATAATGAAAATATAGGTATGAAACTTAGGTGGCACGGGACAGTTTTTTGTAGGCATGGAAGACGATTTTTTTCCACACAAGTTCTAGAAAAACTGCTTGCACCATCTTAAAGTCCCAGTTATGGCATTTACAAAACAGTTTCATTTTCCACGTTTGCTTGACAAATAAGGAAAATACAGAAAATTCAATATTGAACGTTTCCATGTTTGTTTTGGAAAAACTGTTACCATTTTAAAAAAAAATAGAAACACATAAAATATGGTTCCAAAATTTTATTTTACATCAACTTTGTCTTACTTAGACCATTTACAAAGTTTACTGGCTCACCAACCACTTTCACAAAGCACAGGATATCTGCAAAAATAATAAATAAACTGAATTAGCATTTAACAACCAAACCTTTTCTTCACTCCCCAAGCATTAAATGTCGTCTTTTTTAAAAATCTTTGTAAATTAGAATTTAATTTGCTATTAAAATGAACCAAGTAAATGTTTATGTTTTAATTTACAATACTTATACAAATAAGGTTTGAAAGCAAACTGATAAAATATATTAATATATTAAGTGTAATATTATTGCTAAATATGATATGTCTCATAATTATAATGATTAAATTGTAGACGCATTGTTAGTAATTTAGTAAAAATAACTTAGTAAAAGGAATTGATAAATCAATTGAGGGACAGTGTACTATCTGTACTGCTGGATAGGAAATAAAAATTTTAAAAAAAGAGATGAAACTCCTTGTTTCATCGACCAGTAACTCAGATTCATGCTTGCTAATTCCACTCACCACCTCTGGAATTACTTCAAGTTTGTTGGCTTTATAGTCATTCATTAACTTGTAGGTATATATTGCAGTTGCCTCTGTAACATTGCCATGCTCATCAAGATCATGGTCATAAACAATATTAAAAAAATCCTGAAATCCAGGGACAGTGCTTATCACTCTACCAGTAAACATCCCTTCATTAAATGTGTGTTTTACTTTTTTTCCAACTAGAAATGGAGGGGGTGCATGCTTTGGCTGTTTGTCCACAGTTGCAGCATCGTTAATTAGCTTCTGCACGTTCACAGTCAACTGTTCAATTGATAAAGGTTTACCTTTAGAAGTTGCATTAAATATTGCTTTGTCTTTTACAACTTGTTTTAAGACAGTTTGACGGAAACGTAGTTGTGCAACAAGAGCTTTCCTTTTCTCGGATACTTTATGAATTGACTGGAGCATCTGTTCCAATGTTTTGTTGTTCTGCCACAATCCATAGTAAATTATGTCAGATGTTTGTTTTTCCCTTTTTTTGTACAATCTCTCCTTCCTTTTCACTAGATCTTCCTGCTTTTTCTTCAGTGCCTCCAGTCTTTGTCTTTCGATTTCTTTATATCTTTCTTTAAATTTTTCTCTTATTTGTCTCCCTTGTGTTTTTGCAAGATTCAACAAGTGGTCTCTCTCATCTAAAGGTAATTCCTCAAGCCAGTCAGAAGTCTTATTGAAAGCAAATAAAATAAAAGCTTCATTTGTCAGCGTTGTTGCATTTGGTCGATTTCTAATTAGGAAATCCAACATTCCGAAGGCTCTCTCTGGAAGCTTGTTGTGGGGAATAACGGATGATGTTTCTGTGATTTTTTCTGAATTTAATTCGTAGAAGGCTCCTCCTGGTAGCTGCTCTTTCATTGCAGCATTTAGTATCTTGTAATATGAGGTGAATAAATTTTGTGCCACCTGCACAGCTATAACATCTATTTTATCATCTTGTATACATAAACAATCATAAAATTTGTCTTTTAAAATCAGTTCTTCTTCAAATGGATACTTATCTGCATTAATAAAATCAAAAGCACACTGTCCTTGCTCTTTCAAAAAATCAAGCAATACTTCATAATAATTATTCATATCCAAAACATGCTTATTCCTTTCAATAACTCGCCACAAAGGAGCAGTTATTAATTTAGAAATCAAACCAAGAACTTTACACTCAGCTATGACAACATTAGACTTGCACAACTGTAAAGTTGCTTTTTGCACAAAGTTGGTTGCACCATGGACATTGTCTAAAAAGTCTAATACATGGTTCTTATGAAAAAATGCAAATTCTGCCATAAGAAAAATAACATTAAATCTATTACCTCTAAAAGAAATGAAGGAGTTCTTCTCCTGTTTGTCTCTACAATAAGTACAAAAATCTGCATAACAACCATTTCTTTCATCGACACCTTTACCAAAACATTTGGCACAAAATCTTAAGAAAGTAATAACATGTCCATCTAGTTTTGAAATATTGACATCATCATTTTCTTCAAAGTCTAAAGAATAAAAATCTTTAAATGATTCTGAACTGTCTATTTTTTCATACATAGATTCAAAATTCTTAAGAACAGATGCTGAGGACTCTGCAAAGTTTACAAGCAAGTGTAAACCACAGAAAAAATTGTTCACTCTACAACAAGCATCTTGCTGTTCAAAATCTAAATCATCCCACGAGTTCAAAATCTGTGGCATAATTTCTTTTCTATAATCTACTAACAAATCAGTAAAGGCAATGTTTGTTTTGGCTCTGTCAGACATAAAATTGTGAAGGTTACACAATATTTTATCACCAATAGTGTTATCAATGTTCTCATTGCAAACCTCTGAAATATCAGATAATATTTCTTTGAATGTCTCTAAAGTAGTACGAGATGATTTGTTACACATATCTCTTAAGCCTAAACAATACACATTCTTGTCATCATCTGATATCAAAAATGTATTATATGTTTTGCCAAATTTGTTAGTTTCATCTGAATACAAAGTTGTATTTTTTTTCCCCTTTAACTTTTGCCCTACCTGAGCACTACTGACAGCTACTTTTTCACTAACTATTGCATCTACAGTTCTACGAGAGGGACAATTTTCTAAACTTTTACCCACTAATTTCAAGGAGGTGTTAATTACATCATTTACTTTACTTGTTGCGACATTGAGACTAGTTAATTTCATTACTGCTTGTCTATATGCAGGAATATAAGAATTGCTATCACTATCGAACACATCAACGCTTTCATGATCATGTAATAATGTCTCAAGATATTGACAACTTGTCTCCAACTGATGTAACTCTGTTGAGAGTTTACTTACTGTTGACTCTCTTTCACACACTTGTTCATTCAACTCATCTATCTTCATTTTCAAGGTCTCATTTTCATTTTTTAAACTCTGATTTTCTTGCTTCATTGTTTTTAACTTTTTTACATAATTGCCAGAAACTTTCTGTGCATCCAAAAATTGCTTGCGCATCTTAATAACCTTGTTTTTCTCTCTCTGAAAATAAATTTTGGAAATTTTTTCTCTCTGTTTTGAGTTTTTGGTTGTTAATCTTAACTTGCTGCTTTGACCTATGATTTTGGTTTTATCTTGTTCGTGTTCTTTCCGTAGTTTCTTCAGTGTTTTCTCTTGTTGATCTCTTTGATCAAATAACTTTCTCTTTAGCGATGATATTTCAGCATCCTTTTTTTGTTGCATTTCGTGAAGGTCTGCAGCTATAGATGTAGCCAAAGTAGTATCAGAGGATTTACTTTTGTTTGTACACGTAGAACTTTCATTCAGGGTTGGACATTTAAATGGTTCTTGTAGAAAATTTTCCTTTAAAAGGCCCCTCTTTTTCTGCATGTTTTTCTTTAAACGATGCAAATTTGTAACTAAATTTCTCATATTAATAGGAATGGACACTATTTGCTGGAACCAGTTGCACATTTTCTGTTCTCTAATGCCTTTTGATTTTGCATAATCAAATAAATCTAACGCCAGTTTATTTGTTAAAAGTATGTCAAATTCAGAGAGGTCTTTGATATCTAAAAGTGGTAAAAGATTCTCAAAAGTTGTGATACTCATAATGATTCAATTTACATGAATGCATAAGCATATTGCTTCTCTAGATCTTTGAGAGTTTCCCTGGTGTTAATAGATTCTCGCATCCCTTTAATAGATTCCAGTTTATCCTCTATGTGCATGTATATTCCTACTACGGTTGGTCTGTCAAATACCTTGGACATGAAATAATTTTCAATGATATTGAGGATATGCCTAGCTTTTTCATCTTTGCCAAGGACAAGTCGTCGAAGCAGAACTTGCATATTCTTTTCATTCATGTTATATTCATCAAAATCGGATAATGATATCATCCGTTGCATAAAACTTACTCGACTTTCTACAGCTCCATGCGTTTCTCTGGTTGTCAAAAAACTGCTGAGAGAATTCGAACTTGGCATGGTCCCGAGGTTTCTCCGTCTGGAAGCCATTATCTGTTGATGCTTTGATGTGAAATACAAAAATTTGAATCTTATTAATACGTTAATATGATAAACCTCACAAAAGATGCATTAAAATATCAATAAACTCTCTGTAAACTTACTGAAAACACCGCATTCGATCTCCACGTGTCGACTGTCAGCTACGCCAAACCACAACAAAGGGCACGTAACTCCGCACGACAGAAATATAGGTCATTTTCAATTGCCTCGTGTTTCATTAATACGCGGTTGTTAATTTTTTTTAAAAATAAATTTTAATAAAAAACATTTCTAATAACATTAATAAACATAGCATTTTACTGTATATTCGTTATTTATATTTTTACGATTCTTTCGAAATTTTCGGAAGAAAATTTTTCCCGCTAAAAGTCAGACATTAACGATTTCTCCTTGATATACAAATGCGCCAATATGCTGTGTATCTATTTTAAGAAAAATTGGAACTACTTTTGCAATCACAACAGAGTATAAGGGCGTAATCCGAGACCACCCGATAGTAAAAATTTGGAAACAAATTTAGGTAAAAAGTCGAGAGTTATCGCTCTTTGATCTTCCATACCTATTTTTTGGGTACAATTCATTGTAGCCAGGGGATGTGTGTCTTCGGAACTCTGTAACTAGAATTTCCTCGGTTCCCATTCAGCACAAATTCCTTTAATTCACTTGTCATAGGGCCAATCACTAATTTCTGAAGAGAATTACTAGTCAAAACCTGTAAAATTTTCTACATACTGGATTTTATGAGATTTTGACCCTTTCATATTTTGCTAATTTTTCATGATTTTTCAGCTTTTTAGACCTCCCCCAGCTAATTCCCTGCAAAGGGTTGACCTTCCGTACCGTGTGCATGTTGCACCATCACATGTCAGAAACTTACCGGTGTATAGTTTACAATGTCCCATCCACCTACTTTTCGTGTTATTTTACCTCCCGTCTGTCACTTGCAATTTCACTGTGTAAAGTCAACACAACAGTCATAGCCGCGGTTTCGCATTTTACTTCTGATTCTCTTGTACCTAACATATGGGGTCTACATATTGCATGTCAATTTCAACAAGAGACACCCCTCTTACTAATGATAATCATTAAAAATAGTTTCATGAATTTTAGCAACACTCATAAGCCTTCAAGTACAGCAACTCTCAATTTTACAAAAATATTGACGGGTACTTTATCCGAACGAACGCGGGTACTTTATCCGAAACTGTCCCTTGCTACCTTAAACCTCCTCCGAGTCATCATATTTCACGCGTTCGAATTGATCATGTCTTTATTTTGGACAGCCACACGTGAGACTTTTCTCTCTAGCCAAGCAAATGCCGGAGATTTGGAAGATCTATTTTGCTTCATAAATACACAGGCGTCTAACGTTAAAAATATTTCTATTTTTTAATAAGATAATTCTCTATACTATAATAATGATTATTTAATAGAGGAAATTATCTTATTATAAAAAGAAATATTTTAACGCCGCCAGGTGCATGTGATTAAATATTACACAGAATATGTCTAATTTTAGACATGTACATGTATATTTACACAATTTGGTCATCATGCAATCATCAAATGTACCCGAAATAAACATTTTTACCGTATAAACTTCATCTTGTGACGAACAAATTAAAGAAAAGTTTTAAATGACAAGTTGTATGCAACATGAATTTCCGTAAAAACCAGCATCTACAGGAATTTATAATGGGGGAAATCTGTTATCAAATCGAAAATTCTCGGGACTCATCGCAGAATTTTTCAACGTTATCATCCGGATACTTTTTCATGCCGTTTGCAATGAAAAATCCCAGTAGACCCTGAGGTGTTAGAGGATACATTTCAAACAAAATCAAATATTATATTTATTATAAACTTGTATTACAGAAACAACCGCATGTAGTTTAAAAACTAAAAAAAAAACTAAAAAAAATCATTATGATTGATTTAAGGGCACAAAGTTATTTATGATGATTAAAATATTAAGCAAAAAGGGGTGAAACAGAAACTTTGTTCAGAGTTACAGCACAGTGTATATGAATTATGAATATATTCATTACAACTTATACAAGTTTCTGCTTCCACCGCTTTTTCCTTAAATACCTTTGTGCCAAAGCTACATTCGTCTAGTATTGATTGAAAAAAGTAAAGTTTTCTGTGTTGAAACACCCCGTCTATCGATTCACGTTTCACCAAAAAATAAAGTCTGCATTGCAAGTGAAACGATATGAAAGGTACCTCTATGATAATGTGGAGAATTTTTTGCGACATTTCCCGTAAATTTTAAAATGGATAGAAGATGGCCAAATTTTCTCTCATTACAAATCTCCTTAAAATAGTTACATGTATATGTAATTTCGTACCTGTGAATTTCAAACCAATAATTTTACAAATCAGCACGGATCAAGACTTTTTTCCTGGGGAGGAGGGGGGGTATGATGGATAACTGTGTTTGCCAGTGGCCCGAGGCCTATTTTCGGAAATGGCACAGTATGTGAACGAGGAAATCTTTAATTTTTGTAATGCATGTACCGTATATTGAAAGGTACATGTGTATGTAAAAATCATAGGCGCCCCCAAGCTTATTTTATAAATGACTCTTGACGAACGATATCTATTTATACATGTCTACCCTCTATACTATAAATCATATTGAGGGTAGACATAAATAGATATCGTTCGTCATTTACAAAATTAGCTGGAGAGCGCCTATGGTAAAAATCAGTAAAGAGTCAATTAATAGATCTAATATGTTTAAAGCTTTTATTAAAAATTAAACCGTTTATATAGTATAAGAGATTTTCAAATTTAAAATAATAAAGTTGTTTTATGAATGTGTGTTTGAAGGATAACATTTTGTGAATGATGACTCAAATTCTTTCAGATATTCATTTGATATTGTTTTGAATTGTAAATAAGTAGAAAATTGATCAACCAAAACATTATAGGGAAAGATCTGATTTTGAAGTGTATCGATATGTAAATATCAAGATCAGGTTATCCTGTTAAGAAAAAGGAATTTAAAAAAAATCAACAGGGAAAGATCAATATGGATTCTACCTCCTCTATATATAAATACACTTGTGTATTTATATATAGAGGAGGTAGAATTTTTTTTATTTTTGGCTTATTGAGCGACTGATTGATAAAAATTCAGGTGCCTGTGATTACCTAGATAGAATGTTCTATCGTTAAAATGACAGATGTCCTACGGACCCGGTTTAACTACTGTGACCTGAGCGTAGCCTGGTCACGGTAAGATTATTCTTTCTATATAGTGATTATCCCATTCTGCCGAAGTCTTTTGTTTGGTCGGTAAATAAAAAAAATCTTGAGAAACGTTACTTGTTACACTGACTACAGAATGATAACATACGTAATTTGACATACATAATTTAAATGTTCAGAAAAATAAATAGTTACTAATAAATTTATAGATGACCTAACTACTGTCCGGAATTATACCCGAATTTCCCTACATTTAACGTTAATAGAGCCGTGGAAACTGAGGGAGTGATGCCACATCTCTAAAAAAAAAAAACAAATACATGCCCCCATCTTCTTTCCCTTTTACCTTTTTTGATTAATATGTTACATACCATACCGTCAGTGCTTCATATTGTTTCTTCAGAAGAAAAAGTCGTCTGCAATCGTCTTTAGAATTTGTCTGAATTAGCTCCCTTTGACCGGATGTGCCTTTTACGAGTCAAAAAATCCAAAATGGCCGACTTGAAATGAGAGAGAAACGAATGAAAAATTTTCCGGTTCCATAGGCAATGTCCCGCTTGGCCGACTACTTTATCGTGATTGGATATGATCACGATAAAGACAGTAAGTACTTTCTTTAACTTTTATGGAAATTGCACTGTGTACTGTGCGAATCATCCCTATTTGAAAGTCAACCCGAAATGCCTCGTTATTGACATTTGGAGATGGAGATTAAAATCATACTTCAGATCGTTCTCACACTATTTTATACGAACTTTATTTATTGCTGATTTTAGTAAAAAAAAAAACAATTTGTTTATAAAATCTAATCCCTCTTGACATTGACATTATTTTGTAATTTAAAATTTCCTACTGTGGCTACATAAAGCAAGTGTTGAAGCAAAATTTAAACAATTCAATTGTTAAAATGGGTACCTTTTAGAAAAGACTTATAGAATACTGAGATGAGACTGACTTTAAAGAATTGCAAACATGGCCTTCAATATGTCAGTTAAATGGAGAATGGACACAACTTTTTCTAATAGTTTATATAAAAATCAAAAGGTTGTCTTAAAAGGTTTAACAATATAAAAGAAAGTGTTAAAATACATGAAGTTGTCTTTATAAAGATAGTTGCAAAGAAAAAACAATAAAGCTGTCCTTTTTCTAGAACAATATAAGTACAGAAATATATCTTTAAAAAATAATATATTTTGAAATGACCCAAAATCTTAAATATTCCAAATTGGTACACAGAATCAAAGTTGACATGAAAAATTGAGGTGTGAATTGAAGTGTTAGGTACAACTCAAGCTAACAACTTATAGATGTTATGAATATATACATGGCTAATTTGCCATCATGTACATAATAAATACAAATTAACACTCGATTGTCACAGATGATAACAAGTTTACAACATTAAGTCATTAATGTATAGGAACTGAAATGTTTACATTAAAAAACCCAACAAGATAAACCAACCAATTTTAGGTCATTAAGACTCAAAAGTATGAGCATGTTTTAAACCCTTAATGTAAAATTTACCCTTAACACATGCTTAATCATTTTTTCATTTTTAGCTCAACATTTATTAGGATAACATATAATGCAGCAAACCTAGATGATGCTTGAAAAGAAACTATTAGTTTGTACCTTTATTAAGATTAAGAGACATGCAGTATATTGCTAAGTGGGGCCATTCTATCCATGTTTGATTTTAAGTCTTAACATGAGTTTGATGATTTTGTTGTTTAACAAGAACTGAAGAAGTGAGTGTGTGTGTGTGTGAGTTGGTTATTTCATGAGGTTTGGTTGAATTTTACATAATTTTTGATGACATTTAAAATTAAAATTAATTCTCTTTTCATGTGAGTTTGAAGTCATTATCATCAAACACGCATAATTCTTAAGTCAGTTAATATTTCATGAAACAAATCTTGATTTAATTGGATTATATTAAATCATAATGCTATTGCATTATTGGTGTAATTTTGTATGCGATCTTAATTTAGACAATGTGTACATACACTTTTCAGGAAATGGGTCAAGTGAGGGACGGATTATTCAACGATTTCCAGAGACAGACTGGGAATCTTGTCCATTTACCCAGAGCATCGAATTGGTAACTATTTCTGATTTTCGTAAAACCTTAGCAAGGCCATATATATCTGACTTAGTCTGCAAAGTCATATTTAAAGTGTACAGGAAATGTCATATTTTTCCTGCTGCTTCCATGTCTAGATTACACAAAAATATACCAAATACTTGAAGCTCTATTAAATAAATGAACTTCAGAGAATGATGGTTCCTGGTAATGCTAAACATTTTAGAGTAAGGTATGTTCCAAACCTTTTTATACCTGATGGCCACACCATCAGTAGAGTAAGCTTTGTATCTCTTCAATTCTCTTTTAACAATTAAGACTTTGTGCTTCATTATTTCTTTTCTTTCCTTTTGCACAGTGCTTGTTTTTGATCTTTCCTTCTGCACCTTATTTCATAAGTCTGGTTGTACACAACTTCACAATTCATAGAATACTAGAGCACAGACTGATGCAATCTGACAGTTCTGTGTACAGGGTGTGGGAAAATATTCTCCTCTCAGCATTGTATGTAAATCATGACATATTGCATATTTAAGTCATTATAATACTATATAACTATAACTGTACATTTTTAAGGAATTTTTGTAAAGGATGTTTATCTGTCTCTCTCATCGAATACTTTAGTTACAACATGCATTAGTGAAAACAGCTGGCTTTGCTGATCAAGGAAAAATATTATAACATTCCCCCTATGTAATGCTTCCTTCACAATGTAATTGATTTTATAGAGTCCTTTTCAATAAATCTGATGTTAGACTAGCATTATCTGTGGAAAAAAATTAAACTCATATTTTTTGATCAACTGGATTATTTAATTTGGTCAGTGTGTTTCTCAAGGATATACACATGTAGTTCAAGGAAGAAATAATAATGCTCAAGGAAGGGTTTTAAGAGTGTGTTAAGTGGTAGGATATCAAACTCTCATTATTGTGTCATTACAGGTCTTTTTTTTAATACTGCCTAATTTACTGTTCACATTACCATTATCTTCTGTAGAAAGCACAAAGGACTTTGTCAGAGATTTTGTTGTTGTTTCCTATTTTAACATGTTATTTTTATAACAACGATTTGTCCGATCTACTGATGTGCTAAGTCTGTAGGGGCCGTGATGGTTACAGTCTGGTATCCTCTTTTAAGCTCTGTTTGCTTGTAATTTCAAGCATGTTTTTTTTTAAAGTTCAAAAGGCAGTTTTTTAAGTGAACTTATGATGGATTAATACATCGGAAAATACATCACACTACTAGTTTAGTTAGAGGAGTACAGTGAACTTAGTGTTGCTATGGACGGAACTCTCTTGTTCCTCTGGGCAGAGAAAAGTCAAAGTTCTCTGAGGTGATGGTGTGTGTATGTTAAATAGATCACATGATCAGTTATGCGTTAATTAAGTTATTCACTTTCTTTTTTTAAGTGCAGATGAGGAGATACACTGTAGTATTAGAATTTTTTACCAGGTGTCTCAGGTAAAGAAAACCGGGGAAAGTGTGTTTAGTCTGGCCACAGCACACATTGTGGTAAATAAACTTGTGCTACATTAATGTCAGAACATAATTGTTTTATATATGTTACATTTCCAAACCATTTATGTTGTAATAAAGAGAATGAGGGTTCTTTGTGACCAGGTGTGAATGACATTAGGCCAATGTCCCACTTAATTGGGTGTCAGAAAGAGAGAGAGAGGAAATCTTCAGGGCTCTTGGGTAATAATAGTTCCTGTTGGATAGGATGTTTGAAGTCAGTTCATTCAGTCTCCCCCTGGCTTCCTGATGTGTGACAAATAACAATTGAGACATCGGAAACTGCCCAAGTATAAACTACGTGTGGTCTGGCTGATAGTACAATCATACGATTCATAAGACCAAGGTTTATTTTGGAGAAAGATTGTAAACATTGTCTCATTGAAGTTTTGAGCCCACATCTTTCTTCTCAATCAACAGAATTTTTTCTTTATGAAATTACAAGGAACATACTTGTATTGGATTGTGATATCAAATATGGGTGTTTGTAAAGCTCATTCATTACAGTGGGGTTTTTTTTTTTGAGGGAAAGGGATATCTTGCTATTTATTGACCTGTGTGTTTAAAAAAAAACATCGTGTAAACAATACCACTATTATAATAACCTAATGCTGAACACATTATCAAAGAATGTGACAGTATTTAAAGATTGTTTGTACAATTTTTTTTTACATTAATTATTTACTTAGTCATGCTTACTTGTATGAAATCGCCAGTCAGAGTAGCTATTAAATATTTTATGTGGAAGTGCTGTTGCTGTACCTTTTTAGGTGTATAGGTGTATACAAGCTACTTAGTTAAATCATAAAAAAAAACTTGTTAGTAAAAGTCAGTAGGGTATCAGACAACCTGTGTACACAGAGAGTATATACCGAGAATTTATATCCTCCGCTACAACAACATTTGTCAGGTTCTACTGGAGCTGAAAGAAGCTAAAGGAAGAAAAAAAAATCACCAGCTTTAACAGGTGGGATTCATTTGCACAATGTTCAGAAAAGTTTATACACTGGTATTCAGAGAATGCAGTGGAGCTAGATTAGTGGTTTTAGGGTATTGTCCCCAGCTATACCAGTACTTTTTTTTCTCCAGAACAGGTATTGTTCTGTAATTGCAAGTATTTTCAGGTTTCAACTATTCTACATCTTATTGTAAGCTAACTATAGAAGTTGTGAATTGCCAGTGATTTAGAGGAGTAGATTCTGGTCTTCTTCACATGGTGCTCTTGTATTCAGCTCCCCCCTCCCCTATTATCTCACAATTTACTACTGTGTGATGGATGACACAACACTGGGGTAATCTCAATACATTATCAACATAAACACAAGGAAGTGTTGCTCTCTCTAATACTCTAGATCTACACAGAGGAAATAGCTAAGTCCTGGCTTCAGGCTCCCCATGGAGCTATAACTGACACAGAAGGAGGAAGCCATGTTTCTCTGTGAGAGCACTAGGCCTTGAACCTGCAGCCTGTAAGGCATCAAGCCATACTCAGGTGTAACAGCCAAAGCATGTAGGGTATGGAATGGTCTAGCCATCATACTCTAGCAGTTCTTAGTTCTTTAACATTTAAATGTCACTCCAACAGCATAGAAATTAACTCTTCTGTCCCATCAGTTCATCATGGAGGGACAGTCGGGTAATGTAAGGTGAACTTTTCATGTGATAGACTTATCCAGGGTATTGAACTTTTTGTATTGACCAATACAAGCAAATAAGAGCTTCATGCAATACCAGCTGCGACATGGACACTACCAGTGTGCCAGTGGTTTCCTATTTATCACCCCAGGAGGTGGCGACTAGCCCCACTGTAGCCACAGTCTTAGCATTGATCTGCTGTAATGACCAGGCTCCAGCAGATGGCAGACAGATAATGGAAGCTATGTGTGTAGAAATAACTCTATTAAGGGCTTCATCACACAGTTCGGCTTCATCACACAGTTCGGCCAGGGCCTGTTTGTGTATGTACAAATGGTAATCAATTTTAGAGAAAGCCCAGGGCAGAAATCTGTATCGAATGATTAGCATTCCTTCATCTGCTGTCTCAGATGCTGTCTGTATAACCTAAGAATTGAAGCTTTGTCATTTGTGCAGTATATAATGAAGTACTTCGTCCAATTACTACACAAATATTTTACATAATTATGTGTACATGTATAGATAAAACTTCCTGATTTTTATTTTGAATTCTTTTTTAGCAACATGTGCTTTACGTATATAATTGGTGTTAATATCCTTAATGAAAGTACACTTATAAAAGGTGCTGAAATATGATAACAGTATAAAGATGACAGTCAATAGTATTGTGGACATTAGTAGATCATGTATACTCTATTTGACACCTAGCACTTCTACTTCCCAATCTGTTTCACCATCCGAACATAATGGAGCATTCTTGAGACTAATGGGGAAAATGTTTTTTTTTGCAATCTTGTGCCAAGTGCCCAGTAATGGAAATATATGGTTTAAAGCTTCCAATATCTCTTGGTTTCTTAGGATTTTTATTCTCTGCACTGTCATGTTTTCTCTCTCATTTGGTTTTTAAATTTTGTATAATTGCTCATGGCTCAAACCAAGAGGAAAAAATGGCAGAAGTCTGCGAAGTTTGAAATATTGGAGGCTGTGACTTTTTAGCATTGAATTCCAGTGAAAGAAAGAATGTAAATTGGGGAAAAGACTGGAGCTTTAGAGGATAGGCTGAAGCCCTGGGTTATTTCTGTATTTTGTTTGGTGAAAACATAAACACTGCATATCTGTGATCCATCAAACCCTTATGCAACAGAATGCATCCATTACTTTTCACAGTAGCTGGAGGCATATACTGCCACTCAAGTTGATCTGGAAAAAAAAATAGTTGTAACCTTTATAATTGATAGATCATAGATTAGTATGTAATTGTATCATTTACTTACCAACTCATTGATAATTTGTAGGAAATACCAACTTCTTTGAACCCTCTTGGAGTGCTACATATTTGAAAGATTTTTGAGTGATAAGATGGGCAGGAAACATATAAAAGATAATCACTTTAGTGCCAGTTTGTGGTATATGACCAGTGCTTATCAGAGTTTATAAACACCTGAAACTGAAATATGTGGAAATCACTCAAATGCCGCCTGTGATCATTCATTCCTTGGTGCTGGATTCCTAGAAACTATTGGTGTATTGGGTAGATCTTTCCCACATGATTATTTTTATTGGAGAATTTGGATAAGATGTGTTAGAAGCTGTGAGTTTTTTAGGGGGAGGATTAGAGAGGTCAATTTGTTTTTTTCGAGGGTCTTTCTATTTAAGATTTTAGGTAGTGGTATTATGTATACATGCAATACCTCTCAATATAATGAAAAAAAGGGTTTTGCAAGTTCCATCAGCAATGAAAATGATCATGTATACAGTAAAACACATGTGGGTTTTGTTCAAATTCTGAATTGAAAATATAAAAATTTCACTGATGGTAAAGATGTTCAGTACGTTGAGTTGAAACCAAAATTCTAAGATCATTGAGAAAGACATGTGCATTGTTGTAATGGACATTCTCTTGTAAGTGCACTAATCTGTGATGAATAATATTGTGCTAACTGTCAATTCAATTTCTGAAATAGGCTGTTAAAAAATCAATTACAACATTTGTTACATGGCTTGATCTGTAGTGGTTTAGTCAAAATAGGTCTGACATTTACACAAGCCGAGTGCAGCCCCAGACTCTACACTGCTTTCTTTGACGTTGTTTGGTTTATAAAGTGCAGACAGACATTCTTTCTTTTTTCTTATCTTGATGCATTGGAAATCTATCCATGTAAAATGCAAGGTGGTTCAATATGTCATATATGACCCAGTGTATCAAAATGTCATGTGACCTGGTGCATCAGCACATCATCTTCTTGTCTATTTCCATGACCATTCATCACCTTCTTCTTTTGGATGAACCCCCCATTGAAAGGAGATTTTTGGGTAGTGATGTGTTTTACAGTCAATGAAAACTGTGCATAGCGATAGTATAACCAGCAAATACCGAAGATAAAAGGAAAACTGTTGTTTATCAAGATGTGCAGTTCCTTGTTACATCACATTTTATACATAAGAATGCACTCTCCCTAGGAGTTGACATTGAAATTCAGCACTTTTCTCACCATTCAAATACCAGAATCAGTATTATCAGCTTTGTGATAAGATGCTCAGCCACATGTAACATTTGGAGGGGGGTCTAATTATGTAAGGATCAATTAGTACCAGACACACGCTGCATTCTGGAGAGGGATCCAGAGAAGCACCAGCCAGCCACCACTACATCCTCCTGAATTCTAGCATTTCACTCCAAGCATAACACTGTGTCCCAATAGCTTGGCGAGCCAGACAAATTCTGCATCCTCTTTATAAGTTCTAATATCTCACACCAAGCATTTCATTTTGACCTCAATATCTCTAGCTGCCAGACACTTCTACATCCTCTATATACTGTATGTATCAAAATTTTTACCCAAGCATATCCCTCTGACCCAATACCAGGGGATGTCATACTCTTACTACAGCCTACAGTACTATTAATAATTTAACATATCACAAGGAGGGAAGGGGGGGGGACGTACAATTCACCACATTTTTATAGATCCCAATTTCTTAATGTCACCCTGGGCATTTAAACTTGGTCCAGATATCAAAGGAAAATCTTGTAGATTCGAGCACCAATCACCAATGTGGCTTAAGAGAACAATGGGGGGGGGCTATTAAAATGTAGAAATATAGAAATAATACTGATAACACTACAGTTTTCATCAATTGGCCAACAAATGCAATCAATAGCAATTCTGTATTGATCTGTCTTGGTAGTTCCTGCAATGGATAGTGAATGTTGAAATCACCATGATACAGGACACTATATTTATTCTCCTGCAGCTCTTTTGAAATTGTATATCATATAGTTTAAATGTGATATAATATATCATTATATAATATGTGAATCACTTAAAACTTTAACTTCCAGTGACAAGAATTTGAAACAATATGGAAAAAAACCCTATTTTATGTAGAGATGAATTTCTGGGATGTACATGACTTCAATGCCTGCAGTGCATGCTTCGTTCTGAAGTGTAACCTCATTAAAATTACAATGAGTCCTTATTGCGAAAGGCACCAAGTGAAATAAAAAATACAGAGGAAGACAGGCTTCAATTCAAGCACAAAAACCAGAAATTGATTTGCACCATAGGATCAATTTATAGAGCAGGAATTCCTGCGGTGCACATCTTAGAGTATGTATTTTTGCTGTAATTCTCACAAAGGGTTGTTGACCTGGGCATGACAAAGGTTCATTCGCTTGCTTTGTACATGTAGGAGTTTATTTTCGAGCGGCTGCAAGCACCACCACTTGAGCTACACTACAGAGTTTGGCCCCACCTGCTTTGTACACTGTTCTCTCTGATACAGAGCTCCTTCAAAGAAACAAGAGTTTGGTGTGTTCATCTATAATGTACATTAATTTAGGGTGTTTTTTCTGGCACTTCTGTAAGTTTTAGTTATAAATCATTATTATCTGTGTAATAGATGATGAGAAAGTTACTGGAGCTAATAAGTATATCAGTCATCAGAAGCTGAAAAAGATGGAGACTGTAAAAAAAATCAGGATATATATTCGCTAAAAAAGATATATATTGTCGAAAAGAGAACAAGAGAAAGCATTCATGAAATTTGGTTTGAAATTGATGTATGTATATTTTTATCACAATTCAGAATGTATCTGGACGTAAAGAATCCTAAAGAAATTGTTAGGGAGATATATGCTTGTACCTCATACCAAGTCACCCATTCTTTGGATGTGTAGGAGACATGCCATGATTCCTCTTTCTTCCTGACAGCTAGATTAACTTGTCAAGGCCATCTGTGGTATACACCTAGGATAATCATGTTTGACATGCATATGTGTATTGTTTACATTTCTAATGTCTTTTGCTGAGGATGCCAATTATGTAATAGGTACATTGTAGTAAAACAGTTGTATAACCTTGATTCTACTTTTACTATCGGTATCCTAATGTTCACTGGTACAGTAATTATCTTTGCTTTACCCTCAGTCCTTAACACCCCACATCACTCTTTTTAATAAAAAAATTAAGTAGCATGCATTAAAGCTATTGGTTTTGATGAGATTTGATCTTGTTTTACTTGTACTGGTATATCAGACAAAGCTGTTTAAAATAAGTGGAATCTAGACTTTCCAAAATGTTATTATAGGAGAGTCCAAGGTCATAAATACAGGAAACGTTTTTTGCTTTTGATTTGTCCTGATTTTCAACTTGTTCACAAGTCATAATTTTAATTCACACATGCACTGACAAAGTGACTGCCTTGGTTCAAAGGTGTGTACAAGCTTTTCAAAGCAATCCAACTTGGATATTCAAGAACCAACAGTAGTTACTTAAATAATTCAAATTTATGGGGAAAGTTTTTTTTTCTTCTATATATTTGTACTTGTATATGATATTTTTTCGTTGTGCTGCAATAATAAATTATATTTATCAAATCCTGTCTTTTATTTTTGTAGTTTTGTCGGCCAATCGGATGGACCCTCTCAGCACAAAGGCAGCCGCCGGAATTCTTTGTGGCGGTCCTAACAGATATCGACGCGGACCGCCACTATTTGTCTGTCCTGACGTTCAGCGAGAGTGTCGCCATCTCGCCCACAAAGTCGGACGATGGCGATCCAGAGGAAGACTCGGCTCTCACAATACATTCCCTCATGTACTCCCCAAAATGTCTCGTTCTCGTCTCACGGCTTGACTACTTTGAAACATTCAAGGTTAGAAGTCTTAACCTTTGCTCTAAGAATATGTCTTTGAAGTGTAAAAAAGAGTTTGTCCTGATGTCCCATTTGTCAATGGGAAATTAAAAGTAGGGTTTATTCAAAGAAAGTGGTTTTTTTTTCTCAAAACAATACAAAATGGTAAAATCTTTTTCAAGTGTGAAAAGGTTATAACGACAGGGATCAAAATTGATTCTGTATACAGCAATATTGATTAATAAAGTGATTCTTTAATAAATGTACTTGTATGTATATTATGAAATATGTACTGTATGAATGTTGTTGTATTTTGTAGAACTGCTTGGGCATTATCTACACAGCTTACGTAGACAAGCTAGATGTACAGCTAGAGGCACTGGTGGGGAACATCCTGGGCTGTGTTCAGGTCCCTCCCCCAGGTTTGTGTACTTCTTGTATGGCATCACTGGAATAGGATACATAGAACACCCTGAGTAAAATAGATATTAAAATGTATAGCAAAGAAAAGATGAGAAAATATGTGTAATGATACCTGACTGTACAAAAGGTGTTTAGACTTGCTACAATCGATCTCACTAGTTTATAGTTTTAATGTAAAAAGGTTATACTTGTATATGAATGTCAGGTTCCAATTGATTAAGAAAATTAGTGAATAGTTGTAATCATTGTAATGACTAGTTTCACCCTTGTATTGACAGGTGGTCCTCAGGTGCGATTCTCTATTGGAGCGGGGGACAGACAGGCCCTGCAGCCCCCGGTCAGTGGAACTGTCCCCTCCTCACACAATGCCACAGCACTGCTATTTCAACAGCTAGGTACGTATTACATTCACACATACTGCTTTTTTTAAAAGGTAAAGTATTTACATTCACACAATTTAGAAACAGGACAAATGACGTAGTTTTCAGTGTAATACTGGGTGTGGGAATAAGACCGCAACCTTCAACCTTACCATCTTCAAAACTGATTCTGTCATTGTTCTTTCCATGGAAATGGATACTTTGGAATCATTAAAATTCATGGGGGCCAATTTTTGTGGATTGCTGAAGTTTTATAGGTTCATGGGGGATGTAATTTTGTGTATTTACTTATACCTACAAAAAGAAATATGACTCTATATAACCCTAATTAATTAGTTCCTGGAGGATGTTTATTCGTAGTTGAGAGGTACCCACAAATTCCACGAAAATTGAGCCACCAAGAAATCTAATTATTTCACAGTACACATTGACATGATTGTTGATTTTGTTGTTTACAGGAATACAGAATGTGCTGACCCTGTTCTGTGCAGCCCTCACAGACCACAAAATACTCTTTCATTCACAAAGTTATTCCCGCCTCACAGATGCTTGTCAGGCTATCAACATCCTTCAATACCCTCTCAAATACAGGTATCTCCTTAAAACCTACCTGCTAGTAATATACCATATGCAATGGATATTTGCAATATTGTGAGCAGACTGTTCAATATTTCTTTATATTATAATCACAAACCAGTTGTTAGTTTTTTGCTCACAAAAATTAATCCTTGTAGATCCCAACTAGCTTTTTGTGAATAAAAATTTATGTGTATAATTCTTGGTTCACAGTTACTTATGCCATATACCGGTAATCTAACTGTTCATTTACATTTTGAAAGTTTGCATGTAATCATTGTAATGGTATCCATAATCAAGAACCATAACTTTGTTATGAAATACTCTTTATTTGTAGTTATGTGTATGTCCCTATCTTGCCGGCCCCGCTTTACGAGGTCCTGAACACACCCACACCATTTATCGCCGGAGTCCATTCCTCCCTGGCTGATGATACTGCTGATCTGGTATGTTAATGATAAAACTTTGTTGCTATAGCCAGGCTATTTCCATGCTACAGTTTTAAATATTTAAAATAATAAGTGATTAAATTCTGTTGAGATTTAAGGCTAGAGTATGCATTGTTTATCCGTCTGTTCTCATGTTTAGGTGGATGTGATCGTGGTGGATCTGGATGGAGGGAGTGTCCATATCCCTGAGTGTGTCAACCTCCCCATGCTGCCGGAGCCAATGGTGTCCCGTGCCAAGAAAGCCCTCACCATGGTAATGCATTTCCCCTGTCTGTAGAACTGTGGACACATGATAGTGTCAATTTCATGAACACTGCCAGCTTTAGAATGTTGTGTTAGCTATGTGTTTCACTACTATCTCTTGTATTTGGGCACAAAAATACGTAAATTTTGAAGTTTATTTGGTTTTCTTTTTTTTTTTAATTTCTGAATCAGTTTCTTTATCTTTTTTTTTAATTTTTTGGCTTCATGTGTGTGATTTGTTTTACACTAATAACTATTGTTTATTTTGACAATGAAGTAAAATTTCTACCCTTTGGATATTTTCCGTGAGAAGCATCTGAGCTTATTGGTAACCTTCTAGTGACTTGGCTTTCAGATAGATATATCTTCAATATCTACATTTACTTGGTCAGAAATGGTAAGATAAGGTTTCTTTTTCAGCTGCGAAAAATCTGAGACTCTCTCTGTCTAATAACATGCTGCTTGGATTTGCGGAATGCTTAAATGACAGTGAATCACTCTATCTTGAATGTCTCAAAAAATTGAAATTCTTATGTTGTCCAATCCTCAGCCCACTATCAATTAAAATCAACAGAAATTTTCCCCGGAGTATCTGGGTCTTCATGTTATGGCATTGATTCCAAGCTGAGTTGAAATAGAAACTATAGCAGTGGAAAGGTTTTTTACAGTTAAAGAACAATAGACTGGAATGTTGTTCATCGCTTTAGCAAAAACATTTTGTAAAAGACAAACAAAAAAAGCCTTACTTGACTATTAATCCAATACCAGAACATTTCGAAGCTCACTGAGGGATGGACAATGTTAAAACAGATGAAACTTTAATTAATTCGGAGTGCAGCAACTGCCAACATCTGAATGATTATTTGCAAGCAATCTTTAGTTAATCTTTCCTGGCAAAACAAATGAATTGGCTACAGCATGAATAAACTATGTGTATGTCTTTTCTCCCCAACTGTCAAACAAGGATATACATTTTGTAACATAAACAACCAATGAATTTTGATCCCAATTAAATTACAAAGCAAATTACAAATGATACTAACAAAATCATTCATAAAGATCATCCACAAATTTAAATTGCTGAAAGAAATTCATTCTTACATCCTAAGGAGATCTCAATTAATGTTAAGATATTGCAATACATGTAACATCATAATTGAAAAGGGAGGTAATTTTGTTAAATCGGTTAGTTTAGATGAGAAGAGAAGATGGTCATACATGTTTACTATACATTCAATTAATTATTGAAAGTTTTGATATCTATGACTAGATGAACAATGTTTGGTCCCATTGTTTATGGTAATTTTGTACATACAGACCTCATCAAAAGGACTTTGCTAAAACAGATGCAGATTTTGAACAAAACATTTTTTACAAGAAATGTTTGAATGTTGCATTAGGTGATGAATGCTGACTTACTGATGGCTGACTATGCATTTCCTCCGCCCTCACCAAAGAAACCTCCTTCCTTGGAACAAAAGGTACTGTCTAATTAGTGATGCACACTAAATGATGTTTGATAGTTTCAGACCTTTTTTAGTACAGGAGCCATAAAGGTTAGACGAGCTTACTTTTGATCTCAGTCTCACTTTTCCACTATACATTTCTTTTGTAAAAGAGAGACTGAGATCAAAAGTGAGCTTGTCTAAGTTTTATGGCCCCCAGGCCTGATCATTGATTCTAATGTTAATTTGTTTTTACGAGTTAGATGCAATTTGTAATGGAACTTTTATACACTGCGGTAATAGAAATATCTTTTATTTTTACAAATGAAATAATCCAATATTTTACTTTAAAAATAACTCACATTATTTCATTGTAGGATAAAGAAATTCGTGCAATATTTATTCGTTTTTTCGCTGAGCTCCTGACGGGCTACAGATCCTGTTTGACTGTGATTAGAATACACCCAGAACCATTCATCACCTTCCACAAAGTATGGACATATACATAATACCTAAGTTGAAACCTTTTGTATCAGTAGACAAACAACACATGATGTAAATGTTTCAAACCTTGATGTGATATTTGGTAGCATATAAGAAAGATATTTAACAGTCAGGACTGGTAAACTGCTTTAATGTATAATGTTTATTTCTAACATATTCATCCAAATATAAAAAAAATCCCTTGAGTATGATCTTTTCTGATGATTGGCCCAAATCTTAGACAAATGTGTGTTATGAATCTGTTAATGGTTTGTATTATTTGTTCACCAGGCAAACTTTCTTGGCCACAGAGGAATGGTGGATGATGAATTCATCGTACGAGTCTTGGAGGGAATGGGCTTTGGAACGTTTGTGGCTGAGAGGGGAAACCCCTACAGAGCCTGTGATATATTTGATGAGGTCAGTGCTTCTACAGTTCTCAATAGTTTGTCATAGTTCACAATGCCATTTTGCCATATCATATACAGAATAGAAGATACTTTTAAGTCCATTGATTACTGTGTTTTGCTATAACACTACATGTTATATGAGTGTAATTTTGTGAATCATTAGATCTATGCAAACATCCATGACCAGCTGACAGCAGAGTCTGCAGACCCAGATAAGGTTATGGAACACATCAAAGATCTGGCCAAGCAACTTCACACCAATGTAAGTTTCCATGTAAAGTCAGTGTCAGTAGTCTGTTTGCATCTTGAACACAGCTTTACACCAGTTTAACAAGGCTGAGGCTAATTATTTCTACCCTAGATATTTTGATGAAATTTCTTGCATGTTCTTTAACATTAATTATTTTTAGATAAAAAAATTATTGATTTACCTCTTTGATTTTTTTAAGGGATCATCTCAAAAGTAATCAATTTTAACTATGGGACCCTATGGAAATTTGTTGAAAATAAGCCAAATTTCACATTTTCCACAAATATTTTGTATATCTGCCCTAGGAATTTCTTTTTCTTTCAAATACATGAAAACTATGGTGAAAAGTCAACAAATGGTGAAATCCAAAACTGTGAGCTGGTTTGTTTAAGGAATTATATCAAAGTTGAATTTTTTTCAATAATTTGACAAATTGCAATGCATATTATATTGTAGGAAAATCCAAACCCACAACCTTATGTACAGAAAGTTCCCAAACCAACTGAGGGGGCATACAACAGAATCCACCAGACACCGTTTCCTATCCTGGATAGTAAAAATGTGCACAAAATCCTGACAGAAGGCATTGAAAAGCAAAACATTAATAAGTTAGTACATGGAGAGAAAATAAAACTCAACTTAAAATCTTATTACTGTATACACAAAAATCACCCAATTTAGTTTAAAATTTGTCTTCTTTGCCCTCATTCACAGTGGATAGATTTTAAATGGAGCAAGTTGAAAACTACTGGTTTATTCTCTTAAACCAAAACTGTGCAGGGATGAAATGTTAAATAGGTACCGGTACATGTATCTACAGAGAAATTATCTAACTAATAATCTAAATTCATGTACAAACATTTAAAATTATTAACTAGTCAACCACAGGCTTGATATTTTATGCTTTCTGTATTGTAAATAAACACATCATCATATTTAGATCAATTCATTCTGCTTAACAAGTTCAGACCTCCCATGTTTAGAAAAGAGGTATATTTAGACATGTATCTTCTTTGTCTCCTATGTACTGGCATTAAAGAGTTTTCTTGTTTAACAGGATCCCTTTGCGACCTCACCAAGTGAGAATCGTTCCCATGGGAACACCAATCACAGCTCTTATTGACAGACAGCGAATTGTGGACAACAATGCAAGACGACTGGAAGTTCTACGGAACTGTATTAATTTTGTGTTTGACAACAAAATCTCAGATGCAAGAATTGTAAGTTGTGGTATAATAATTATGTTATTATATATCATATACCTTTCTCATTCATAACTTTCAGTTAAGACATAGTAATTTAAGACATGATAATTGAGACATTAAGTATTTTTAAAATCAGCATGCCTTAACAAATCTTTGATTACCGATATATAAAAATAATACACTGTAGCCATATGGGATAATTTTTTGGGACTTGTCAAATGAAGATGGGACTTAGCCTTTCCAGAAACTTCAAGTTAAAGTAAAAAAAATCCTAGTGGAAATCCTGCGTAATTTTTTTTTTTTAAACAGATATTCCCTGCAGTCCTGCGGGCTCTAAAGAGTCGAGTGGCCCGTCTGGCCCTAACCCAGGAGCTGAGCTATCACATCCGGTCCAACAGGGCAGTGCTGGAACACCAGCAGTTTGATCTGGTGGTGAAGCTCCTCAACTGCTGCCTACAGAACGACTCAAGCATGGACGAAAATGGTGTGGCGGCAGCCATACTGCCTCTGGCCACAACCTTCTATCGGGTAAGTCCGACCGATTAAAATAAGGTTAGGAAGTTAATACATGTAGCATTCTATGTATATTTAGCCAATAATCTGGAAGCTTCGCTTTCAAAATAAATTCTAATATGAACCAATATTTGAGAAGATGTAAATTATTTCTCATTGGTAATTCATTCTGTATATTCAGATGTGTCCTTATAATGAGGCCCCACTCTACTATAATGGGAAACTAGTATATACATGTAGTAACATCCTTTACTCCCAACTGTTTTGAAAGTTTTTTATCAGAAAAATTGTACAGTTAGACCAGTTTAAATATTACTGCCTGTGATACAACATGTTTGATAAAGTTTTCTTTATAACTTAGACATATTAAAATTGATGATTCTGTATAATGATTTTACAGCAAAACCAATATCAACAACATTGTAATATGATTAAGTAATAATTATAGAGGAGTTTGAGCCTGTGTGATATGTTGTTTACAGAGACTGTGTACCGGGATCATCCAGTTTGCCTACACCTGTGTACAGGAGCACGCCGTGTGGCAGAACATGCAGTTCTGGGAGGCGGCGTTCTACCTGGATGTCCAGAAACAGATACAGCAGCTGTATGCGCCTCATTTTGAGGAGAACCACGTCGGCGATAAACGAGACAGTTTTCAAAGCTCCCCCACCCACAAAGTATGTTCAATATTGAGGACAATAGTACTGTGAATGCAAATTTTCTTTGGGGTAAATTTTTGTGAGTTGGGTTTATATTTCTGAATTTAAAGTGCTGTAAAATAAAAAAATAAAAATTGGGGGTGAATTTTGTGGGTTGAAAATACAGGTAACTCTTGATGGCTCGAACTTCGATCGCTCGAAGTTCTTGATCGCTCGAAGTGAGTCTAGGGTCCCGATTTTTTTCCCTATATAACTAAACAAATTTACTCTTGATTTCTCGAACTCTTGATCTCTCGAAACCCTTGATCCCTCGAAGTCAAACTGCAGTCCCGTTATTCATAATCTATAGTTTTTTACTCTCGATACCTCGAAGTGGCTGTGTATATCCAAGCGTTACCTAATTAACACCTACTTGGTCATTTAAATGGCTCCAGGCGTTAGACGCGGGACCCGTGTCAGGGGTTGTTTATTCAGGCGACACTTGTCCTGCCAGGTGATAATTGTTTGATGATTAACCATACCAGTACCTAGTCTATAATTAACACCGACCGTTTTACGATAATTTGAAGGTGCAGAGAAAATGATAAATTAATTGAGACGGAACGATAATTTTGAGACACGGTAAAAATTTTAGAATTATAAAACTGTAGAAATTATGCTTATCAGCATCATTGTCATTATAATGATTATTGCTGAACAAGTTCTTACAGCTGGTGAAGGACCCGTAAAGTAGGAACAATGGGTGATATTCAATTATCAAATTTACGACATGTCGTCTCGCAGTCCAGTAGTACTGAGCAATCTGATCACAATATGATGCATAAAATAAATAATTACAGTGTATCATGAATTTATTCAATATTTGTTTCTATTTAGTTTTTAAAACATCCAGGTCTGTATATTTAACTGAAAAGAAAACATTGTTTAAGCACGTGCCTAAAGGTAAGCACTTAATAAATGGCTTAATCATAACATCCGGTAAGACTAATTTTAAAACCCGTCGGTCAACCCAGAAAACTCCGAACTCTTAAAACCTCGAACTCTTGATACCTGGAAGTTTTTCCTCGGTCCCCTGGACTTCGAGTTATCGAGAGTTACCTGTATCAGGGACTTTGAATTGTGAATCACCTGCTGTTAAGAGCAAAACATTGTAATCATTGTACGACTTGATATGCCAGTCTTGATTCAAGTTGTCAGATGTTCCGCAAAATCTACAGAAATTAATCTTCAGTGGATATTTAAATATTTAACACTAAATATAGATTTACTTAAACAGACACTAGATATGTACACCAATTTTATTTTTCCCTTTTGTTAGTCAGATTTGCCCAATAAAGATGTGTACTTTTTTCTCAATTTCATATGAAGTTAATTTTATCGTGTTTTATATTATCATTGCTTTGTATTACTTCAATTAACATCTTCCTTTATCATTGTAATAAAACTATTCATTAGAAGTATTTCTTTGTTTCAAAATAAACATTATCTTTTGAATTTTAGAATGACCTGAATGTTAGTAAAAATTGTAATGGACAGAGTGTGACTCAGGAGAAGCGATCCAGTTACCGGGCCAGGGAGGTGGGGGCCCTGGAAATAGCCGCGGAACAGGTAAATCTCTCATAGAATCACCCATCGGTTTTCATTTTACTATCTTTGACCTGTGTGATTGTAAAGACAAGGAGAGAGTATTTAAATAGATATTCACCTGCAAACTGACATTAATACAAATAAATACATACATTATGACATAAATAGTTTTCACCTTAGACCCATGTAAAGTTATGCATCATGTATGAAATGGAATTACCAATTGGTTTGGTTTTTAGTTACGTATGTGGCCGACCCTGAGTGAGGAGAAGAAGGCGGAGATGATCAGCAATGAAGAGTCGACAGTCTACAGTCAGGCCATCCACTACGCCAACCGCATGGTGTACATGAGGGTCCCCCTGGAGACGCAGAAAACCATGAAAGCCCTGTCTCCTGATTGGGAGAGCACCAGCAACAGCAACATTGCTTCCAGGTAAGGCAACATATCCTTTGTGCATAGCAAGCAACAGCAACATAGCTTCCAGTTAAGGCAACAGATCCCTTGTGTAAAGCAAGCAACTGCATCATACATGTAGCTTCCAGTTAAGGCAATATAGCACTCAAGTATAACAAGCAACTGCAATGTAACCCTAAGATAAGGCAACATGGCCTTCAGGTATATCAATCAATGGAAATGTACTGGTACCAACAAGGTAAGTCATCATGGTGTACAGTAAAGCAGAAAGCGATGCATCCTACTAAAGGCAGGCCCAATACAGGTTACATCAATTTTTCAAAGAATTAGCAGACATGGTCAAAAGTATAAAAAGGGTAGATTTTCTACTTCTGTGAAGAACAGAATTTTTTCTTACGGTAATGTTATAACTCATGTAAAATATATTTGTACCTTATGTTTTTCAGTCAGGCAGACAGTGAGAGTATTGATGCTGAAAGTGGGTATGATGAAATGGAGATCTGTGATGTGGGCGCCAGCGTGATAAAGTTTGTGACCCGGTTTGTGGACAAGGTGTGCAATGACAGCCGGGTGACACAAGACCACATCAAGTCTCTCCATCAGATGATCCCCGGGGTGGTGGCAATGCACATAGAGACCCTGGAAGCTGTGAACAGAGAGAGCAAGAGACTACCTCCCATACAAAAGGTCAGTCATTTAATGATTAAATAGAATTCATGATAAATACTTCAGCTTTCACTGTCATTGTAACAAAAAGAAGCAAATTCTGGCTGTCTCAAAGTTTGTTTGAAATTAAGTTACTGTAAACGTATTACAGTTGGCTGTGTATTCTATTTAGCGCTTTTGGCGGAATACGGCGTCCGCTAGATCAAATACAAATGTAAAATATATAAGTAGATAAATTGGTACATTCAGAAATGCGCTTAATCAAATCCACGCTAACTTGTTGAAAAATCATATTACGCCAAATATAATACGTTTACAGTATTATGAGAAAAGTATTATCTAGCTTATCAATATTCAGTAGAACATACATGTACATGTATATGCATGTCCTAACTGATACAATACAAAAGATTTTGATTATATTCTAAACAATGGTTGGGTTTTTTCCAGCCCAAGATTTTGAAGCCGACCCTGTTACCAGGGGAGGAGGTTGTGATAGATGGCCTGAGGGTGTACCTGCTGCCTGACGGTCGCGAGGAGGGGCTGGGAGGGAACATGGGGGGTCCCACACTCCTACCCGCAGAGGGCGCTATATTCCTCACCAACTACAGAATCATCTTCAAAGGCACACCTTGTGATCCTCTCGGTAAGAATCAAGTTCTTGTACTTTTATTGAATAAATCAGCTTTCAGATTAGCTATAAATTCTCTTGTTATTAATTAGATTAGCTTTATACAGTTCTACTTTTAATTAGCTCCTAGCCATTGGACAGCAAAGTATAACATTGATATTATGAATCTTAATATTATAATGTGTATCCTGTTACATAAACATCTGATATGATTTAAAAGGTCATTGAAGAAGTTAGAATATCAAAAGATATAAAAAGACGTAACTTAGGCCACGTAAAATTGAAATTCTGGTTCTCAGGCCCACGCGCATCCGTTTTGACAGAGCCGCATTACAAATTTTATTTCATTTTTAATAAAATAAAAAGTTGGTAATGCAACTGCCTGTCAGGGAAAAAAAAAATCTGCTTCCACTTTTGCATTATTCAGAACTCCTGGTGTCTAACCCTTGTCCATCGCATTATCCTTATGAGTATACAGATTAGTTTCACTTTTGCTTTCACTTTCTCTAGTCCAGTCATGCGGAATAAAGTCTTCCAATGATGTGATATGTCTGAGACTAAACCATTTCTGTAGTTTCGATAAATATTCCTGAACAAGCGAAAATTATGCTACCGTTAACAATACTAGAAAAGGTACTCTGAGGGTTGTACATTTCTTGACCATTTACAAAAGCGAGAAATCATTGAAATTTGATTTAGAAGGTAGGACATTCATTCTATGTTGCCATAACGAACAAGTTGCATCAACGATACATTTTTTCAGACAATTCGTAAGATATAAGGTTTGGGAATCTAAGATTGGCAGTGTTTATTTTTTAAAAATGCCTCCCTTATCTATTTTATTACCATTAAAACACAAAAACAACCCCCCCCCCCCCACCTATTTTTGAAAAATTTGGCCAGAGAACCTGAATTTCAATTTTATGTCGCCTTTTGTGTTAATTAGTAGTAGCTATTGGAGTACATACTTATGTGTGTCTGTTTTGCAGCCTGTGAGCAGATTGTGATCAGATCGTTCCCCATCTCCACCCTCACAAAAGAGAAACTAGTCAAACTACAGTACACACCTAACATAGACCAGCTCCCCAAGGAGGGACTTCAGCTCAGGGCCTGCATATTTCAGGTGTGTATAAGAAGAATTAAAAGGATGTACTACATGTATAAGAAAAACTCATGGATATTCATATAGATGGGAAAAATGGAATGCATATTTCAGACATTTATAAAATCATGGATGGATTAACAAGGCTCAATTTATGTTTTTGTTATACCCCCGCTCCGAAGGAGAGGGGGTATACTGTTTTACCCTTGTGTGTCTGTCTGTCTGTCTGTCCGTCTGTCTGTCCGTCCGTAACAAAAATTTCTGTCGCATTTATCTCAGCAACTATTTATCGCAGATGCTTGAAATTTTTACACAGTGTTTGTTAGGGCATGCCATATCGTGGGATATATTTTTGTACCAATCGGATGTCAACTTCCTGTTAAATGATGACTTTGCTTATTTTTAGCTAAAATTTTCAAACAAATTTCCGTCAAAGATTTCTCAGCAACTATTTATCGCAGATGCTTGAAATTTTTACACAGTGTTTGTTAAGGCATGCCATATCGTGGGATATATTTTTGTACCAATCGGACGTCAACTTCCTGTTAAATAATGACTTTGTTTATTTTTAGCCAAAATTTTCAAACAAATTTCCGTCAAAGATTTCTCAGCAACTATTTATCGCAGATGTTTGAAATTTTTACACAGTGTTTGTTAAGGCATGCCATATCGTGGGATATATTTTTGTACCAATCAGACGTCAACTTCCTGTTAAATGATGACTTTGCTTATTTTTAGCTAAAATTTTCAAACAAATTTCCGTCAAAGATTTCTCAGCAACTATTTATCGCAGATGCTTGAAATTTTTACACAGTGTTTGTTAAGGCATGCCATATCGTGGGATATATTTTTGTACCAATCGGACGTCAACTTCCTGTTAAATGATGACTTTGCTTATTTTTAGCTAAAATTTTCAAACAAATTTCCGTCAAAGATTTCTCAGCAACTATTTATCGCAGATGCTTGAAATTTTTACACAGTGTTTGTTAAGGCATGCCATATCGTGGGATATATTTTTGTACCAATCGGACGTCAACTTCCTGTTAAATAATGACTTTGTTTATTTTTAGCCAAAATTTTCAAACAAATTTCCGTCAAAGATTTCTCAGCAACTATTTATCGCAGATGTTTGAAATTTTTACACAGTGTTTGTTAAGGCATGCCATATCGTGGGATATATTTTTGTACCAATCAGACGTCAACTTCCTGTTAAATGATGACTTTGCTTATTTTTAGCTAAAATTTTCAAACAAATTTCCGTCAAAGATTTCTCAGCAACTATTTATCGCAGATGCTTGAAATTTTTACACAGTGTTTGTTAAGGCATGCCATATCGTGGGATATATTTTTGTACCAATCGGACGTCAACTTCCTGTTAAATGATGACTTTGCTTATTTTTAGCCAAAATTTTCAAACAAATTTTCCTCAAAGATTTCTCAGCAGCTATTTATCGCAGATGCTTGAAATTTTAACACACTATTTGTTTAGGCATGCCATATTGTGGGATATATTTCTGTACCAATCGGATGCCAGCTTTCTGTTAAATGCCGACTTTGCTTATTTTGCATATTCACATCAGAGCGGGGGTATCACTAGTGAGCATTGGCTCACAGATATCTTGTTTACATTGGTCAGATATAATTATCAGAAATGTAAGGAGATAGAAGTTTGACTTAAACTTCACTTACTATTTCACTTGAAAAAATGATATAAAATGTTTAGTGTTACTTGTATTTGATGATAGGAATAACCTTATAATGAGGTGGTCATTTACTTTTCAATGAATCAGCTAATGAAGATTGCATTTGACGAGGAAGTAAGTCCTGATGATGTGGAGGCTTTCCGTAAGCTGTCCACCAAATATCGCAGTCCAACAACTGTGTTCATGACATTCGCATTCGCTGGACAAGCAGTACCCCAACCAAGTGCCATGCTTAAACCTATAGAAAAGAATGCCTCTCTCAAGTTAGTCGTTATATAATTAGCTCCATATACACGCAATTTGTAAGACATGTTTTGTGTGTGTACTTAAAAAGAAAAGAAAAGTTTGTGAAATCACAATTTTATCCTATTCTTACTTTTTAGAAACTTTGCCAAAAAGACAATCATGAAAACAGCAAGGAAGGCGGGGATAGCAAAACAGAAAGCACCCAAGAGGAAATATGTGCTGCCCACTCCCCCAATGAGTCGACGTAGCATGTCACCCCGATCGTCAGCGGGCTCGGATAGCGAATCAGACCGACCTGCCAGTGAAGCCTTGGATGACCTTTCAAGTGTGTATCAGTTCTTGATTTATTAATCTGTCAAAGTTAACAAAAAAAGACAAGAAATAACTCAATTTATCAAATTCTGATCTGTCAGATGGCTATCATGAAATAACAAAATAGACATGTTGCAAGTCAATATTTTTAGAATACTGTATCTGTCAAATTGCCTTTATTACAGTAATTGATGAGGGAGAGTTTGGGCGTAGTTGGTTGTCCGACCCCAAAGTCATCGAGAAGTTAATGGAGCGGCCTGGTTACCAGGACTACATACGCCAGGGATTCGGAGATCCTTCGGATGGGACAGTGAGAGGGAAATCTACGGAACAATTCCGAGTCTCCATGGTCAACTCCAACTTCTCAGTGTCTAAAAGGTAATGATCCAGTTCCGAAGATATTGGCACTGGGTACAAGTGAAGTGACTGGAAACAAACTCAAACTGCAAATACTATTTTGTTTTAATTTGAAAATTCATGTAAATTAATTGTTTTGTGATTAAATTTCAGTTATCCTGCCCTGTTGGTTGTTCCTGCCAACTTCCCAGATGACAGCATTAGGAAATTTGCACGGACACATAGACAGTACAGGTAATGATTGCAAAATGAAAAAATAAAGATTTTTTTAGCAGTAATTGTTTTAATGAAAATGAAATTTTTAATAAAAATTTTCAAAACATTTAATTACAAATGATTTTAATTGCATTAAAACTTGGACTGCGTAATTATTTTCAGATTTCCTGTAGTGACATGGCGGCATCCTCGCACCAAGGCTCTCCTACTACGGGCCAGTGGTTTTCATAGTCGTGGTCTGATGGGCATGTTGAAATCTGATGCTACAACAGGTTTGATTGCAACTTCAGAAAGTAGCATTAAATTCAATTAATTTGAAACTCTTTGAAAAACATGGGTGAAAAAAGATATCTCAAATGCCTAGTATAGATTAAATAAGTAATTTGCCCATCTACTTAACATGTTCCTCTTAAACACAGAGCATATAGTAAGAAACTGTATTATAAAAAAAAAACTTTTTTACTTTTACTTGTTACTGTCAGAAACAAGATATTGAAGAAAGTAAGAGACAATGAGTCAATGTTTTTCTTTTTGTTTGAAACACCATGATTTCTTCAGGTACATCCACTGGTGAAATCTCTGCCTCGCTGCATCAGGAGCGATACTTTTCTTGTATCGTGTCTGCCACACCAAACAGCACCAAGTCCTACAAGCCCTCTTACAGTGACTCGCTCACCAGCCTAGACTCACTCATGCTCAGTGGAGTTCAGGACGCAGTGCTCCTCCCAGAAACCCCCGAGGTGGTGCGGCGGTCCCATCCCGCCACAGGGAGCATGCGTAATATCAACAACCCAAAGAGCTCCTGTAAGTATCACAGTGATATACATGTAGGTCGAACTTATTCATGATTAATATTCAATATCTACATGTTATACATGTATGTACATTAATGTGTACCTATATATTACATATACATGTACATGTATGCATTCCATAATATATGAAAAATGTAAATATTTTGACAGATACACCATTGTATTTCCTTTGTGATGTACATGTTTGTTTTGTAAACGGTCTATCCCCATAGTGTGTACTGGTAACTGAAGGGACATTGTTTTATAAACCTGTCCTTCCGAGTTCTATTGTTTGACACATGGATGGCTCTTTATTTAAAACATAACCTGTACATTCCTAATATGTCATGTAATCCTAGGATAGAACATTACAGTATAGGTACTTTGACAGATTTTATGATTTTTTTTTCTCAGACATTTTGTTATGAGCAACTGTACTGTAGATAGACTGCATTTGATGACCATTAAGTGTTCTAACTTGTGTGGTGTATACAAGCTAATATTGCTACTGCATGGATTCATATCAGTGAGGGATATGTACACAACCGCCATTAGAAAAAAATTGAATTTTATGATTTCTTTGAAACAAGAATCATTGGGGACTCTGTTTGCATGTGTTTTGTTTGCATATATTAGGTAGATAGAGAAAATAAGATTAGAGATAAAAAAAAAAAAAATTGAAATTTTCACTTGTCATGATATTCTATTAATAGAATTGTTGTGTTAAGGAAACCCCCTTATAAAATGTTTTTTTTAAGCTTTAATGGGGTGTCCTATTAATAACATGAAATTGTCTTTAAACAATTTGTTAATTACAATTTTATGATATTTTGGATTTGTATATACAAGTGAAATGTCTTTTATATGTATATTGGTTTGTGCTTAGTGAAAGCAGGTAAGATAACTCTGTATATGGCACTGTCTCTGTTCCATTTGTAACTTTAGTAAACATTGGGGTTTAGTTTCTTAAGTTCTGTCATTTCACTTGGTGATTTTGTTCATAGGTAGACGATTAATTATTTCTTTCAGATCAGTACATGTATTGCAAAATAACCATGTGTGACTAGCACTTTCTCCCCCCGTTTTTTTTTCTTACTCCTCTCCTTAAACTTGACACAAAAAAGTCATTGTGAAGAAGATCAAACTTTTCATAATAAAAACATTAACTAGTAAAAATTAGGAAAAAAGAATGAAATGTAGAACCCTTCAAAATTGATGAGGATTAACTCTGATTGAAGATAATTTGTTGAAGAATAATTTGAACCAAAAGTACAAGTGTAGTTTATTTTTACAGATGTTAGTAGCATTAGGGTATGATAATCTTTTAATCTAGTTCTTTCATTTTATTTAAGTGCTTGCTAAGTGATAGGCAAAAGAAATATGCACACACTTGACAAGATATACCTGTTGTATCTACCAATGATAAATGAAGTGCTAAATGCTTTTCACTGTTATTAAGTGATAAAATTGTTTTAGGCTATTACAAAAAAATATAAAAGCAGAAAAAATAAATCACAACACTTTAACCAGTCTGTCCTTATTAACTAACTTTAAATCACCTTACCCCCACTGCATCAAAGAAGTTTATACATGGAATGTTCAAGTTTTAGTTTAGTTTGTGTGAACCCGATGTTTTATGTTCTGTTATTTTGACTCCCTGTCACTTGTTTTGTCAGCTTTTCGTGACTCTGTGTTCTCCATTGCCGAGTCTAACCCAGTCACCGGCAGAAGCAGCCTGTTTTTACGGGCTGTCAACATGTTTCGGCAGGGTGGGGCACGAAGCTCCCCCAATCGTAGGTTTATTATTTACCTCTCACCCTGGCATGTTGATGCATTTTGAATTTTCATCACAGATTCTGGGGCTAATTGATGGGCCCCCTTTGTTTTGATGCACATGTCTGCTTTTAAACTACAGGAGAACAAAAACTGCAGCTATCAATATTTTTCATTTTCACATTTCATGATACTTAATTTTAAGTCAAAAGGATCGTCAAAGCAATGAAAAATGTTTCCTTCTCTTTTCTCTGATGATAAAATTTTTAAATTTTGTCAACAATATAAGATTCCTTTAGTTTTTCCACATATGTGTATGTTTATTTAAATTACTATGAATTCATTTTTGTATGGTAAATTTTCATGTGCATGTGTATGTAAACAACACAACAATGCATGCTTTGCAATTTTGGATTGTTTCAGATCATCTATGCCCTAGTCAGAGAGTATAAAATTGACTATAAGGTCCGGGTTTAAATATTCCTTAAGCAAATGATGCATATCATTTTGCCTGTAATTATTTTGACTAGGATTATTAAGAACAAAGTTACTTTTAAAATGTAATAATGTTTTTTATCATTTGCTAAGCTTTAAAGATATGTAAACTTGTATATCTTTTACCACTTGAAAGCACCCCAAGATAAAAATTATAGGGAAACAAAATGTTTTGAAATTCTGACACCGTCTGTCTGCAGACATAATGTTAAACTATAGCACTGTTGGTGTACTTTTCAGTTTTGACTTTACCACGCCGGACTCGAACATTAAGGAACGCTTGGCCAAGTATATAAATCCAATATACTCTGAATGTTGCATGTATGATCCAGGTCATGCATTGCTGTGTCACCACAGGTGGCAGTGTGCAGGGTCACCAATAGGGGGCTCTGTACATGCACTTTATGATGTTTTTTTGACACAATTTAGTTTTTGAATGCAACAATCTGAAATTTATATTTAAACTAGTTTTTTCTAGTGAGATTTTTTTTTTGAATTTGTGTGAAAACTCATAAAGTATTGGCAATTAAACAAGAGCAGCCTTTTTATATTAAAGTATTGCATTTACACATAATCAACCCATGTATGAATATTAATGGCTTTAAAACGCTCTTGTATTTGGCTTACAGCTTTAGCTGGCATTTGCTTGACTTGGAATCTGTACATGTTAATAAAACGTTATGTTAAAATTAGTCACAAAGGGAATGATTGAATGAACAGAAAGTAAAAGTAGATGGGGAGACACTAATTTATAGCTAGTTGGCAGTTGAATGTTTTAGTGAAGGAAAAGATATGTTAAATGCCAATATATTAATGTACATATAATTACCGGAAGTTATATGAACCTGAAAGAAGGATTTAGATTGGGTTTAGATAAAGTGAATGTTTAGATGAAAGACATTAGTTGGGCATACAGATGGGGTAGATAAAAGAGAATGCAAAATGACTTGGTGAATCAGCTGTTCTTTGTAGTTCTGTAAGGTTATGGCAGAGAAGTCAGTATTTTCTTTCCTTCTTAGCAAAGTCCTATCTGTCTTAGCAAAGTCCTGTCTGCAATGTTTCTGCTTGCTTTGTACAATGACATTTGCCCATATTTAAAAATCAGGTGATGATATATTTTTACTAATCACAGAAAATGTGTGCAACATTTGTACATGTTATCCTTTTCCTTATATTTGCATTGGTTTATATTAAATTTTTAAGAATGTAATCAAAAAATTATAAATTTTCAAGGATTTGATTGAAAAATAAACCTTTTTTTTTATTCTTGAACTAACATTTTTTTTAACAAAATGTATCTGTATTTTTAGTGGTGGTCAACACATGTATTTAGTGTGAATTTAGTAAATTTTGAATTACTAGCACCATTTGCCTTAAGATTAATTGCAAAAGATAAACTTGATATTTTTTTCATTAGGAAATACTTTAATTAAAAAACTACAAGTTTTTAACATGTAAATAGTACAAGAACTTGTAAAATATGTCAAATTGAATACTTAACTGACAGAGTACAAGCTTTAAATTTTTAAGGTAAATAATGTAATGTGACTGCTATTAAACAGAATATTTTTTTCTAACAAAACTGTTGATTAGTACAAGAGTACCAGGAAAGGCCAATTCTTGGTTTTAGTGTGCAGGAGTATATCTCTAACGTATCAGAAATCTTTTTGCAGCATTTTCTCGGATCGGCAGTATCCGGGAGAAACCCCGGGGAAACTCCAACAGTGCCACACTGGACCACCTATCCCCTGCGTTACATCAGAATGGGGGAGTGAGCGATAGGGCTGATCTACTGCACAGCTCTGTTCAGGGCCTAAAGAGGGTCGCACTCTATGTGCTGGGGGAGAAGACACAGATGAAGGTTAGGAACTTTCTTAAAACCTTAGAAATCTATTAGAAATCTATTTCAATATAATTGTTCTGATTCGGGCTTTATGATAGATTTGATCACGCCCCGACAGAAATTATCACCACAGCCCCGACAGAAATTATCACCACATAGTATTCAAAGAATGATTCCTTATTACTTTTATTGATAAGGAAACCCCGCTTGCGCCCCAATTATACGTCATTTGAATTTATTGGACTGTATAGTACGAAATTGATACGTAGTGTTATCACAGGCAAAGACACTGAAAAATGTAAATATAATGCAATAAATGTGATAAATTAGCGAAAGGGTATTTGTCAAAACATGAAAAGAATACATTGGTAGTTCTGAGATGCTTCATATAGATATGTACCCAGGTAAAGGTAAGTGGTTGCATCTAAATATGATATGACAAGTATGATAGATCTCAAATACTGTATAGGAAATCAATAAGGAATTAAGAATGATGTATGGTATATATTGTAATTGTTGATTACATTATGATGGTTAACAGTTAGCAATCAGAGAAATCAGAGAAATTTCCATGAACATTGACTTCTTAATGTTATGGATATACAGTAGTTGATAATATTGATTAAATGATGATTGATAAACCATCCTGAAATGTACCGACATATAAATCCATGTATACAATGTATACGATACACACTTTTATTTTAAAATAATTAATGTTTTGTTAATTGTTTCTTTTTGTACTTGAATATCTCCAATAGATCCTGCCAATTCAAGTAATTTAACAGCCTTTTACCTGTTAAACAATAACTGATCTAAACCACTGCTGCTTTCTTTTTTCAGGGAATCAAAGTGGAATCCTTCCCCAAGTGTGACTTTATCCCTGTGGATTTCTATGAAGTTAGACATGTTAAGGCCAGCTTTAAGAAGTTAATGAGGGCATGTGTACCCAGTGCTCCCCTGACCCAAGAGACAGGTTTCCTAAAGCTTGTGGAGGAGTCAGAGTGGCTACTGCAGGTAAATTCTTGGGAGTGTGGTGGGGGTGGGGGATGTCAAATAGACCATAAGATTGTTTATGTCATCGCTGTTAATTAAAATCTTGCATTGAATTTGAGATTTTTTTGGGAGAAAATGGAGGCATTTCCACCTTCAGGAACCTTGCTTTATTTCCTTCTTTTTTTATTGAATTTTATGTAAATTTAAGTACAATATTGAAGTACAGATGTATTCCTGTGTTTCAGGTTCAGAACATCATGCAGCTAGCTGGGGCCACAGTGGATCTGTTAGACGTTCAGGGCTCCTCTGTCATGATCTGTCTGGAAGATGGCTGGGACTGTACAACACAGGTAATGTACTGTAAAATCTGTACAACACAGGTAATGTACTGTAAAATCTGTACACAAAGTAATGTACTGTAAAATCTGTACAACACAGGTAAAGTACTGTAAAATCTGGACAACACAGGTAATGTACTGTATAATCTGTACAATACAGGTAAGGTACTGTATAATCTGTACAACACAGGTAAAGAACTAAATTATCTGTACAACAAGGTAGTGTACTGTAAATCTGTACAACATAGGTAATGTACGGTAAAATCTGAACAACACAGGTAATGTACTTTTGTACGTTCTAGCTTTAAGCCAATAGTATCCATATAATGTATTGTAAATTCATTAGGGCTTGATAGAGTTAAGATACATCTCGTTATAAAAATCATTAATAAGCACATTTGGAGTAAGATCTTCTATGCGTTCTTTTTTTTAATGCTTAAAATTAATCTTTTCTGGCTCAATTTACTGTAAAATGATTTTGATTTGATCTTATCCACATTTTGTCCTATCTTTGACCTTTTCCTGTCTGCAGGTGGTGTCAGTGTCACAGCTGCTCTTGGATCCATACTACCGCACCATTGAGGGATTCAAATGTCTGGTGGAAAAGGAATGGTTGTCGTTTGGTCATCGATTCACTCACCGTAGCAACCAGACTGTGGCCAATCAAGCCAGTGGGTTCGCCCCCATGTTTCTTCAGTTTTTGGATGTTGTCCATCAGGTATATATAGTAATCATTATGATAATAAAGATGGACAATGTTTTTTAAAATTCATAATTTTGAATTTAAATTATTAACACCTAAATCATTTTATTTCTTATTTTCCACATTGCATTGTTTTAAAATTTAATCTATTTTGTATTTTCAATGTCAAAATTCAAAAAATGATATAAAAGTTAATTGATTTACGTTAATACTAAGAATTATAAACTGTTATGTACATAATTAAAAAACATCTGTGTCTTTAGAAAGTATATATGGGATACCATTTCTCCCCTTTTCCTTCAAACAGATTCATCACCAGTTCCCATTGTCTTTCGAGTTTAACCAGTTTTTCCTGAGGTTCATAGCTTACCACTATGTATCCAATCGATTTCGAACTTTTATGATGGACAATGAGTATGAGCGAGTAGAGGCAGGCTGGTTAATGGACGACAGGCGATCCTCAAAAATCAACCATGACCAGTCAGATCTAGATGGTAAAATTATTGAGTCAAATTTAAATATATTTGATTTTGGGATTCTGATAGACATGTAGTTGGTAAATTTTGCAGTAAGGCATTAACATGATTTATACATTGACTAAGTGAAAAGTATTTATTTTCATTTCTTTTTATTTTATATAAATAATATATTCAATACATGTACATTGAATGAAAGTGGAAGTTTTGCAAAATATTAGAAAATGACATTTTGCCATCAGAAATCTTGCAATGGAAAAGTTTTCCATTGTCTGATAATAATCATCATTATTTTAGGTGGATTTGTCCCACGGTACCAGTCCAATCAGGGCTTGTCCATCTGGGACTACATTGAGAAGCACCATCGTAAATCCACGCTCTTCATGAACTTCCTGTACAGTCCAACTAATCAGGATTCAGTCCTGCGTCCTTACTCCAATTTGTCCAATCTCAGGATCTGGGATTTCTACCTGACAGAGGATCTGGCTCATGGCCCCGCCTATGAGATTGAGACAGCCAACAAGGAAATCCAGATCAGTGAAGAGGAAAAAACAGACAGTTCTGGGCAACCACTACTGAGGAAAATCGTCAATGGATGTTATGACAATGTGTCAATTCAGCAACCCAATGTGGTTCGACAAATGTTATTGGTAAGCCTTTGTTGATTGAGATTTTGAACAGTATTCTAAAATCACAAATAGTTCAATGATATAAAACTTACTTGATATTTATTTTCAAAACACAAATATAAGAGATATTTTGAGTACTGTGTAACTTTTATGTATATCTTTTATTTCACACAGGAGTTACACAAACTAGAGACTGACCTTGGACATTTTCAACAGAAATGGAAAACAGTGTGGGACAAGCTCGAGTTGCCAACTGGCCAACGAGAGACTATACAGAGGAACTTCTCCTTTAATACTCAGATAGTGAAATCTCATGGACGCTCAATACATAAGCGATCAACCCTGGAAATTCTAGTGAAGGGGAAGATGTTAGGAGAGGCTGCTAAAATGTTTAGTCAGCCCCACCGCTTTGAAAAATATACCTACACCACGCCAGCATACTGTGATTATTGTAGTCAGGTGTTGTGGGGCCTTCTAAAAACAGGTAAAGTAAAATTTATTTTCTAGAACATTGGGGGTCTGACAAAAGTTTGAAATTACCTCAATTTATGCATGTGTCTTGCAAAGTTTGAAATTGTATCTCTTTCATGTACATGTACATTGTATTTGTCTTCATTTTTTTTTTTTTTTAGAAAGTACTGTAAACATATTATATTTGGTGTGTATGATTCAATATTTGGTGAAAATTAATTTTTGAACAAGTTTGCGTGGATTTGAATTAGCGTATTCCTGAATGTGACTATTCTTATATACATATTTAGCGATGTACTGAATTTAGCGGCAGCCACATTCTGCCAAAAGCGCTAAATAGAATACACAGCCAAATGAAGTACGTTTACAGTATTGATTTTGTATTAAACTCCATATTCACTCTGTATTCAACTCATGTATTAATTAAAACTTACAAGAAGAGATTGTTTGAACAATTCAGTAGACAGTTTGTTAGAGTTCCAAAATATCAAAGTTATGAAGTACATGATGTTAATTTTTCATCTATATTTTTGTTTCAGGGATGCATTGTACAGATTGTGGTTATAACTGTCATGAAAAATGTTTAACTCATGTACCGAAAAACTGTACCAAGTTAAAGATAGTCCCAGACTCTTCCAACAGTAGTGCCAATGTATCCAGGTCATCAGACACGTCCACCCTCAAAAGTAAGTCTCAACCCCATCAATGTACAAAGAGAGTGATTCCATACTAGGTAGTCTTATTAATCTCTCTCTTTACTGACAAAATTCATAATTTTTAAAGTGTACTCTCAAAGTAATTTTTTATCTTAATTATTGGTAATTACATGTATTTACATCTTATATATGTACACTCAGAATTTGTTTTGTATCAAACATATTGATCTAAAAAAAAAAATTAAAATGTGCATGTAGACTTTTAGTTTTAATGTGACACCTGTACATTTACAATTACTGGTATTAAGAACAGTTTGAAGTATCTATGATGTCTTTGACTCCTTTAGGTGAAGAGCTCCCTGTGGATACCGGGCCGACCTACGCGACTTACACCCCGACTACGACCAGCACGGAGCACAGCTGTCTGCACAAAGGCTACCTCTACAAGCGTGGGGCCTTGTTGAAGGGATGGAAACAGCGCTGGTTCGTCCTGGACTCCACAAAACACCAGGTATGGGCTGATCAGGAGACCACTCATTATTATTGTATATTAGTCAGTTGTCAGATCTGGCAGGAATATGTGTGTCTTTTAGATTACAGTAGATTAACATTTCTAACTATGAATCATTCTAGCAAGTTTCCTAATTGTTCTCTGACGTACTGAGTAATTTCCAATTTAGTTTTCTGTTTGTGATTGCTATAAAAAAAAATTTAATTTCTTAATTTCTTTGTTGACAGCTTCGGTACTATGACTCAGAGGAGGACACAAATTGCAAGGGCTACATAGAATTGTTTGATGTCCAGTCCGTACAGCCAATCCGGAATGTACAGGGAGCCCCCAAAAAGTCAGATGAAAATGCTTTCTTTGAGGTAATGAAATAAACATACCAGTACATTGGTTGATGCTTGAGCTACAAAAAACCTCAATGGTTTTCAATTTTATGATGCATCACACTTATTATTGTTTTCAATATCCTACTAAATAGGATTTTTGTTTATTATTAGCTGAAGACAAACAGAAGAATCTACAACTTCCTGGCAGCAGACTCCAAAACCGCCCAGACCTGGATTGACCGAATCCACAGCTTTATCTGAGGACCCATGGATTGACCAGGTCTATTTCAGCTGACGGATGTGTTGGATGAACATGGATCAACTATCACACAAGTGCCCCTCTCACCTCTCTCTCTCTCTCTGCTCCTGCTGTTGGGAATCCTCAGGTGCTGTTATAATACATGTACATCCTCATGACACCTCTCTGTCTGTAGATTGGGATTTCTGTTTGTTGGTGGAGAAATGGATGAATCGTTGTTAAAAAAAATAACAAAAGCTGAAATGAAGATAAACTGAACAGCAAATTTCAGTCAAATTCTACAACCGGTTCCACACGCAGGAACATCAGAATTTGAACCGCAGCTTGTAACACATGAGAAAATATGGACGTCTTTAGAAAATGATCAATGCAGCAACACTGAACATCAAAACCAAACCATTCATGCATACTTCATGAAATCAAGCAATATCAGCTACTCCAATGTGTACCGTGCTTCTGTCTGTCTCTCTGTTTAGTGTTTCACACAGAACCCAAGACTCTGTTACTGCTGAATGGTGCTTTCTCTGTTTGATTTCTGTGGATTTCATGTGGTGTTTATGTGGCATGCAGAAGATATGAAGATATTTTAAAGGACACACTAGAAAATGTGCTGGATGCATAATAAGAATTAAACTCTGTGGAGGGAAAGTTATTCTGACATGGACACAGAAGCGGTTGTGATTGGTCTGATTTGTGTATGAAATGAATGTCTGGATTTCACTGCCAATGACTGCGATTTATGTTAAAAGAAAAAAAAAACACTACTAGGAATAGCAGTACATTCATAAGGCGACACAAATCTGAACAAAGTATGGAAGCAGAGTGGTGTTTTTTTTTTTAATATGATCAGTCTGACATTAATTTTGTAAAAGGAAATGATATTTTGTTTGTTCTCAATTTGTTAGAAGCCATTGATATCATGCTGTACAAATCATTCATAATATTTATTTATTTTTTGGTGGTCGCTAGATTAGAGTGAATGCATGTCACATTGTGTTTTAATGTCATGAAAACTTTTTCACAGGTTCTCTACAATATGGGGAGGGAACTGTGCAGGAGTAACACAGTTGTCTCCCTTTGTATCTACACCTATATGATTATCACAGTCTGTGAATATCACCAAAATGGTGACCTTTGCAGGCTTTTGATGTTGTTTTTTAAAAGGACATTTTTTATGAATTAGCTAGTCATTACTGCACTGATAAAATGATTGTATGATTCTATGAATAATAAACATATGGTCACTTCATGAACAATACAGATACATGTATTTACATTATGAGGATGTATGAATTGCTTTAAATGCCATTTTCTTCTGAAACTGTAATCTGCATAGAATATGAAAACAGATTTTTTTTTTAATATCTTGATTATGAAAGTCTTGTTTTATTTTCTAAACATCAGTTGTTATCAGATGAATTCTGTTAGTGTTAACTAGTTTTAGAACCCATGACATTGAATTTTTTTTACATAAATTCATTTTTTAACTTCTAAAGTAGTTTGGTTTTGTTATGAAAATGTAGAACTGTTCAAAGACAGTATTTTTACCTTTGTTTGGTGCATTCAATTTTGACTTGGTGTATTCAATATTGTCCCCTATCCTCTCTTTCTCTCTGGTGTGAAACAAGTGTGCAATCAATTGATTGTGAAGTTAATCAACTTCATATGAAATTAGAATTCATCTTGACTTTTATCTGCTCAACATCAATGAAAGCTACTGCAGTATTGGTGAATAAACAAAATCCAAATATATTCTGTCTCTCATGAAATAAAAGTTATAATCTAGATTCTATAGGAAAAATTGTGCAATAAGATGTTGTGTGTTTGTAGAAATAGAATTGTTAAATTCATGTTCTGTTCATCGAGTCTCTTATCCGTTTTGTCAGTATTGTAGAATATCCATCTTATAAAATGTCATCACATTTTTAAAAAACTTTTTTTAAATAGTAAATCATGTGATCAATGGAGTAATGGAGTAGATAACAATTAAACCATGTTATTGCTCTTAAACTCTCTTTACAATTAGAAACTGTATCTGGTTTTAAGTGACAAGTGGTGTGCTTTTTGTCTAGGTATAATGTAGATTACTATGTAGAATTACAAATATATGTATACACTAAACTTTCTTTTGAAAACGAAATTTTACCAACCAATAACATTGATACAAAATTTGAAACCTACATTCTAATAAAGATAATAAAGTCTTCCTTGTGTGGGGGGTGGGGGGGGGGGATTAGGACACAATGGGTGTTTAATGGGGTTAATATGGTATTTCATTTTATGATGTGTAGCATAATTAACGTATAGTATCTTTGAAAACTTACATCTTTTATTTTCAATTTTTTAATGAACATCAATAACATGAGAGAAGCTTTATTTTCAAAGCCATAGTCAATTTATATAATATTTTGTTGCTATATACTGTGACTTTATAGTATATATATTTATGATATGTATATCTAATGTTTACCAGGTTTCAAAGGTGTCAATTCATTTTTTTTTCACTTAAGAATTATTCAAATTCATCTACTTTAGAAGTTTTCATTAAAAAAAAGAGTTTGAACATGGATGCACAAATGCTATTTAAACAATTTTTAAATTTATTAAAAACAAAACAAGTTTATTATACAAGTTTAAGATGATTTTTGTTAATCCAGTATCATAATTACCTACTGATACCAGTGAGAAAAAATTGAGAACCAGTAATTAGATGAATTAAGCCAAGTAGAGGTTGGACTTTAGATCAGTGTTTGCGTTTTAGACTTACTGTCCAGCAGTGGATGAGTATATCACGTGTTTTATGTGTGTATGTTACATACTGACCTAGGTACTGAAATAAACATCATCAAACCTGTACTCTTATGGTCTTCACATTTATTTCAAAGTTTCAATCACAATGTCCTTTCTGATATAATTTATTTTAACAAATAAAGAGTAGTCATGTTGTATATTTTGTTTTTAAAAAAATAAAATTGTATCAAAAAGAACAACAGTGTACATGTACCTAAGCACCATATACGGATCATCCGGTTTTGAATTTTATTACCTATATACATATTGTTTCTTTCTCCCAGCAAGCCTTTATTTAAGGGCAAACAAAACACTCAATTTGTTGAACTCCCATTGTAGAAAATTCTAATTAATTCTATTTTATAAATTGTTTCCCCCAATTCTTCAAGTCCTGGATATAGACATTGATTTACGTAGTGTATGAATACACAATACGTATCCCATATAATTATTCCTATGATAAATACTATCTACAGGTGTCCATGTAACTTGCTATAGTATTGTTTTCTTTACTTAACTATTAGTTTTACACATTTATGCAATGTAATATTTCTGTCTTAAGGTAGTACAAAACAGATAAGCTAATTTTATCATATCAGTCAATTTTTCTGAAAATTTAATAATTTGTTCTTTTGAATAAAATCCATAAATATTCCAAATCTGAAGAAGAAAAAAATCCGACCTGGCAATGTTTGCCTACATCGCCCCAAACCTACCAATTGAACCTCCTTTGAGTGGAGAGTAAAATAAAATAGTGATCGTTATGATTTACTATGCCAATAAGTTACTTTTCAAGATATTACAAATGTCTGTGCTGCCTTTTATACAGGAGATCTTTTTGTTACTTAAATACACCGAAATAAATTATTACTGGCAATTTAAGGTAACTTCTGATGTAATACATGTATATTGTAAAACTAGCGCTCGTGAATTCTCTTTTAAGACGATAATTTGCATCACTTATCAGTCTCTAAAAAGAAATTGTATTATTCAAATCTAATTAAAATTAAACAGTATGATTGTCATGACCATGTAATTAAAATATATCAATATAATGAAAATTTGACCATTGGTTTTAGATTAATTGAGGTTTAAGTATATTTGACAGAGGTAAAAATTAATAAAAATCCTATTTGACCTTTGACCTTTTGATATGACCTTGAAATTTATTAGTTGTGACCAAATTTCAGGTCTTTACAATGCATATGTAATTGTATGTGCGGGTTTTTCCTTATTGTAATTCAATACTTTGATTCTACAGTACATGTAGATGACCCATTACAGATATTAAAATATTCAAATCATTTTTATCTTGTTTTGCAATTTTGAAGATCGCTGATATTGTTGGGGATTTTCTTTAGATCCCAACAGAACCAGATTTAATACAATACCAGTATTGTATGTTTCTTGTGTCTGCGTTCGTTAATACCTTTCTGTTCAATCGCACAGCACGTTTTGTTATATACCAGACAAAAAAGATGTGCAGTACTTTTACGTTTTGATAGCTTCCATGTCTCTTTGAAAGTACTCTGCCTTCATGGTTAGAATATTGCTTTGGACAGAAAGAAAGCTTTTCTTTGTAGATTTTTTCGTTAAACAGAAAAAAGAAAATAGAAGTAAAATCCCCACTCTTCTCTGGGTTTTTTAAACATATGATTATATAAAGACACACTGTGGTCATTTTGCAATACCTAAGAAAAATCACGGACTGCACGAAATAATTATGATGATGTCAGACTCAAATTCCCATAGGAGACAATCTGACTGTTTACATTTTCTTTAGCTAACGTACTGATGTACATTAACACTAATTTAGTTAACTTTACTTACTTTTTACAATCAATTTATTAATTTGTCAAAAGAAAGATGTAATTTATATAAACAATAAAATGCTTTCTTTGATGATTCATGCGGGTTATGAAGGTAGCGATCATTGCAGAAAAAAATTTACATAACCCGCTACCGCGGGTTATGTATTTTTTCTGCAATGTCACCACCTTCATTTCCCGAATGAATCATCAAAGAAAGCATTTTATTGTTTAAATAATGCAAAAAACAAATTGCGCATAAAACGTTATATTTACGAAACCGCGTAAGTAATGCATTATGTACAAAGCGTACCCTTTGGTTATGACATGAGGTCGAACTATGTGGAAATAATCTGGAATAATGCATTTTTTTTTTAAATAGAAGCAATGCACCATTATTGATAGTTCATGGTGACCAAACATCACTTTCATGCAAAAATGCAAATTACTTTCAGTGTATACATGTATTTTCAATGCATAACCCAAAATTAAAACAATACCGGGTATATGCCGTATTTAAAGCAATTTTGCTATGCTGGAATTTTCCCAGTACGTTTGCTCACTACCAACGCTGTTCGCGATTTCGCGTTGGCTTCTTGTTTATAAATACACTGAAAAAGCCGTGCGACATCACGTGATAATGAATTTTTCAAACAAACTGTTAACTGTTAACTGTCCGTACCGGAATGTAAAAAAAATGAATCTATATTAAATACTTTTAAATTAAATTGTATAACTGGCAGAAAGTTTACTGTTTAACTTATATATGTGTATCATGTGAAAAATACAAACTTAAAAATTAAATACGGCATATATATTACTTTTAATATTTACTTTTAATAACCCTAAACAATTTTTTTCAAAGTTTAGCAAGAAACCAAACAAAACTTGCAATGTACCATAGCATGAATTTTTCAATTATTTTAATTCTTTATGTAATTTATCAGATGATCGTGAGTTTATCGTTGGTTTAGATCAAACTGGTGACAATTCTTGTATTTTTGAAGAGTTAGACAAAGCAATAAGTACATGTATATATGAAATTAAGAAATCTATACATAATCTCAAAAGGGGTAAATCACACGGTGAAGACTGTTATTAAACAACATTTTTATAGAAATTTTAAAGAATTTTTGTTACCTGTATTGCACGAACTTTTTAATTGTATTCTAGACAAAGATTTTTTTCCCCTAGCAACTGGTCGTCAAGTGTTATTGTGCCAATTTAAAAAAAGGCGACAATTCGGATCCCTATAACTATAGAGATATTAATCTCATAAGCAACTTGTGTGAACTTTTTAATTCTATGTTGAACTCAAGACTTTTAAATTGGTCTTTTGATAATAATGCTATTACAGATGCACAATTTGGTTTTAAACCAAACTATGGTACACGCGATGCAATTTTTGCACTGCATTCTATCATTACAAATACACTCTTAAAAGGTAAACGTTTATATTGTGCTTTTATTGATTTCAGAAAAACATTTGATTCTATCGATAGATCGAAACTATGGTTTAAATTTTCACAAGTAGGAATACAAGTAAAACTGTTGAATGTCATCATATCAACGTATAATAATGTCAAAGCATGTGTTACTGTGAATGGGAAATTAATTGAATATATTTTTGAAACAACACTGGATTAATGCAGGGCGAAGTTATCTCGTCAATTCTTTTTGATTTGTATGTGAATGACCTTGAGATGAATTTTTTGAAATCTCAATGTGTGCCCTATTAAAATTTTATCATTGAACTCATTTACTTTGATGTATGCTGATGATATGGTTCTTTTCTCTTAACCGATCGAAGGACTGCAAAATCTTTTAGATGAATTGAATGAATAGTCAGGTCCTGATTTCTAAAAAGGGCGCTAGAAATACGTTTAAACGGCAAATAATTATTATTTAGTCCAGCATGGTTTTTTATCATAATTAAACTATGCCGAGTCTGAAAAAAATATGCTGGCCTACATGAAAAAGGCGTTAAGAAGGTCATAATAGCGATTCAAAATGGCGGACAGCCAAACTTCAAAATTCTCTCTTAAAGGTCTATTCAATGGGGAAAAATAACAACACACACTAATGAATTAGTCTAGCATAGTATTTCATCATATCTAAAGTGTGATGAGTCTTAAAAAAATGTGCTGGCTCCCACAAATGGCGTTAATCAATCTAATTAGATTAAAATGACGATTCAAAATAGCGGGTAACCAAATTTTGTAATTTCTACCTATATTTCTAAAATGGAGAAAAAGCGTGAGACAAACAATTATTCGGTCCAGCAAAGTTTTTAATCATAACTAAGGTGTGGTTAGTAAGAAATGATATGCTGTCCTTCAAGAAAAGAGCGTTAATTATGTAAAACATGGCGATTCACAATGATGGACATCCAGTTTTTTAAAATTTTGTCCTTTAAAAGTTTCTTAAATGGAAAAAAAGCGTAAAACAAACAATTATAGTTCTGTTCAGCAAATTTTAAAATCACATATAAGGCGTGCTTAGTCTGAAGAACTATACTGTCCTCCTCAAAAACGTTTTTTTGTGTCAAAATGGCGGACAGCCAGATTTTATTAAATTTTCCTAGAGTTTTTATTATAAATGGATAAAAGCATGAGACCAACAATTATAATGCTGGTCCAGCATGGTGTATCAACAATACGAAGCCGTGCTGTGTCTTAACAAATAAGCTGGCTATAACGTTAATTTGGTCAACATAGTGTTTTTCAAATATGCCGTCGGGACAGCAAAATTTTTTAAAGTTTTTTTTTTAATAGGAAAAAAGCATGAAATAAACAATTGTAGTCCTTTCAAACAAAGGTTTTATACATAATTATGGCATGCTGAGTAAGAAGATATATGCTGCCTTTTACTTATTTTGGTCAAAATGGCATTTCAAAATGACCAACAGTTAGATTTTATAATTCTCTTTTAACGTCTTTTAGAGGGGTAAAACGTGCAAGTATCATTTTATACATTTGCATCTGACAAATTAAATTGGAACACTTTAACGAATAAAAAACCCCAAACAGTTTTACTAAAAATGTGAATTTTCTCCATTTTATATTAATTTTTAGGAGTATTTATTATTTAAACATTCTCTGTTCATGATTTTAAATATCCTTCTTGTTTCTAAACCTTTCTGGGGGGTTTTAGCTCACCTGAGCTAAAAGCTCAAGTGAGCGTTTCTGATCACATTTTGTCTGTCGTCCGTCTGTCTGTCCGTAAACTTTTCACATTTTCAATATCTTCTCAAGAACTACTGGGCCAATTTCAACTAAACTTGGCACACATCACCCTTAGGCAAAGGGGATTCAAAATTGTGAAAATTAAAGGCCACGTCCTTTTTCAAGGGGAGATAATTAGAAATTATTTGGGAAATTTTCAAAAATCTTCTTCTCAAGGAACCATTAGGCCAGGAAAGCTGAAACTTGTGTGGAAGCATCCTCAGGTAGTGTACATTCAAAGTTGTGAAAATTATGACCTCCAGGGGTAGGGTGGGGCCACAATGGGGGGGGGGGGTTGAAGTTTTAGATAGGAATATTTAGAGTAAATCTTTAAAAATCTTCTTCTCAGAAACCAATCAGCCGGGATAGCTGAAACTTGTGTGGAAGCATCATCAGGTAGTGTAGATTCAACGTTGTGAAAACCATGATCCCCGGGGGTAGGGTGGGTCCACAATGGGGGGGGGTCGACTTTTTACATAGGAATATATAGAGTAAATATTTTAAAATCTTCTTCTCAAAAACTAATCAGCCGGGAAAGCTGAAACTTGTGTGGAAGCATCCTCAGGTAGTGTAGATTCAAAGTTGTGAAAATCATGACACCCCCCGGGGGTAGGGTTGGACCACAATGGGTGGTCAAAATTTTACATTGCAATATATAGAGTAAATCTATAAAAATTTTCTTCTCAGAAACTAATCAGCCAGATGATTCTTTATAATTGTTTAGACATGGCCCCTGGACAATTCTTCGGCCTCACAAGGTGTTCAGATGTAATGTAGGTTTTTATCCCATATATAAACAATTGTTACAGTTCTTTTTGAGAACTGCAAACTCAACATGTGATATGACTATAAACATAAGAATATCCAGGTGGAAAATGAATTTTATACAGGATCTACATGTATTATTGTACATTGTTCAGATAATTTGTATTATGACTCCATTAAGCTGATTTTTTCATACCTATTGTTCCTCAGGTGAGCGATGTGACCGATAGACCTCCTGTTATTACACTTTATTGACGATTTCTTCGATCTGCCTTTGAAATAGTTAAGAAGATGTGGAACATCCTGTCAGTTCGTGAAATGCGACAAAATGCTGACAAAGTTATACAGAGGGGACGTTTTTTTCTGCACTACACTGTGGAAAGGGTGTTTTAGGCTTAAAAGACATCGGCTTGAGACGTTAATAATATATGATAACATGTACAATTGGCTACTTGGGAACAGTGTTGGACATTAAGAACTATTCTAGTGCCTGTCTATGGCACGCCAAATTCACAAAAATGAGCTAATCATAGTTTCACAGTCGATAAACTATGTTTAACGGTTGTAAACTATAGTTTACGGACAGAAAACTATAGTTAACGACGATAATCTATATTTTACATCTGTAAACCTAAGTTAACGCGATAAACTATGTTTCAGAAGTAAAAAACTATAATTAACACTGACAACAACCATTTGCGATTGCAAAACATAGTTTATCTGATAAATATAGTTTCACGATTGTGAAACTAGTATGATTAACAACTCTAAACTATAGTTAACGAATGTAAATTATAGTTTACAGATGTGAATCTATATTTATCAGCAAAATCTATCGTTAACGTTATTTGCAGACAGATAAACTTAGATTATCATTCGTAAACTATAGTTTACAACCGTTAAATATGGTTTTGCAGATGAAAACTATAGTTAACGGATCGTTAATTATAGTTAACGAAACGTTAACTATAGTTTACGGTTTGTAAACTATAGTTAACAATAAACTATTGTTAACTATAGTTTAACGTCCGTAAACTATAGTTAACAGTCGATAAACCCAGTTTATCATCTGTGAAACTATATTTAATGCCGTTAATCTATATTTCACATCTGTAAACCATATTTAACGCGATCATCTATGTTTCAGAAGTGTAAAACTATAATTAACACGGAAAACAACCATTTGCGATTGCAAAACATAGTTTATCTGATAAATATAGTTTCACGATTGTGAAGCTATGATTAACAACACTAAACTATAGTTAATGAATGTAAATTATAGTTTACAGATGTGAATCTATATTTATCAGCAAAATTTATTGTTAACGTTTGTTACAGATAGATAAACTATGATTATCATTCGTAAACTATAGTTTACATTTGTGAAATATAGTTTCACAGATGTAAACTATAATTAACGAATCGTTAACTATAGTTTCGGATCCGTAAACTATAGTTAACAGCCGTTAAACCTAGTTTATCGACTGTGAAACTATGTTTAGCACATTTTTGTGAATTTGGCGTGCCATACCTGTCTGTCTTTTCCTTTAACGCCCTTATAGCAAATAAAGTTAACTATTATATATATATATATATATCATCATATGCACTGGAAAAGCTCGTGATTCAAAGTTTGCCCCCAAATCAACTTATGGTACAGATTTATATATAATGATAACTATGCGCAATATGTATTGGTCAACCCTAAGAATTTTACTCTTTTCAACATTATAATGGACAATTTATACCTTGTATAAGAAGTAAAGCTGTCTAAGTTTTCGTTAAGGATAAAACAATCTCTTGGAAAATCGTCAATATGTGTTTGGCCCAAATGTGCTGAGAAAATGTGCAAAAAGCAATGCGTGTCTTTATTCAGAGGAAGATTTCATGTTTTTTTTATGCTAGACCCTGTCAGTGTCAATTTGCAACATATCCTCGCAACTAAGGTAGCAAGGGACAGTTTCGGATAAAGTACCCGGTCAATATTTTTGTAAAATTGAGAGTTGCTGTACTTGAAGGCTTATGAGTGTGGCTAAAATTCATGAAATTATTTTTAAAGTTTATCATTAGTTAGAGGGATGTCTCTTGTTGAAATTGACATGCAATATGTCGGCCCCATATGTTAGGTACACGAGAATCAGAAGTAAAATGCGAAACCGCGGCTATGACTGTTGTGTTGACTTTACACAGTGAAATTGCAAGTGACAGACGGGAGGTAAAATAACACAAAAAGTAGGTGAATGGGACATTGTAAACTATACACCGGTAAGTTTCTGACATGTGATGGTGCAACATGCACACGGTACGGAAGGTCAACCCTTTGCAGGGAATTAGCTGGGGGGGGGGGGTCTAAAAAGCTGAAAAATCCTGAAAAATTAGCAAAATATGAAAGGGTCAAAATCTCATAAAATCCAGTATGTAGAAAATTTTACAGGTTTTGACTAGTAATTTTCTTCAGCAATTAGTGATTGACCCTACCTATAACAAGTGAATTAAATGTATTTGTGATCAATGGGAACTGAGAAAATTCTATAGTATGTCCCAAGATATTTTTGCCGCATATTTTCTTAAATTATTCGATATTTATAAATACCTCTTGGTTCAGACGATGTTCATTCAATAGTATGAAAAAATCCCAAGATTTCCCCTTTAAAACGCCCCCTCTAGCTTGACGGGTATCAATGCACGGCTAAAAATAAAAAGTCTACGGAGTTTTTTCATTGCTAAGGAGATGTAGACGCCCGGATGATAACGTTGAAAAATTGCGCGAGGTGTCCCGATTACTTCCGAATGGAGAAAAGATGTCAACATTCCCCATTATAAATCTCCGTAGGAAATGTGATTTCGTTCCTGTGAATTTTTACGAGGGCAAAATGATAATGTGTGAATGAAGTTATCTTGGAAATTTTCCCTTTCATCGATTTCAATTGCACTTCTTTCTCAGGTATGTGTATTTTTATTAAAAATCGTCCAAATGTGCAGCATAAATATCTTGGGACAGACTATAGTTACAGAGTTCCGAAGACACACATCCCCTGGCTACAATGAATTGTATAAAAAAAACTGTCCCGTGCCACCTAAGCTTGCTGATGGCTCTTCGAACCTCTTTAAAGCCGATAAACATCGATGTCAGTGCTGTTGTAAAGAAAATATTCCCTCTCTAGAACTTCATATTAGGATTTGGTTCATTTCATTCACTGATATGGTGTGACACATCTTCCTATTTCTACAGCATATCTAGGAAATCGACAAAGTGTACAGAAACAACTATGAGAAGTGGGATTCATTGACCAGAAAAATCAAAGAATTCTAGAAGTTCTTCGGTTATATGTATAACAAGACACATTGTCCACTGACACTGTTCAATTTGCTTTATTTATAAAATCAAAGAAAATATGCCCCAACTTAGGATATGCCTTACGTTTGCTTATGAAACAAATGCACTACAAGGTAATATGATTGGGAGACAGGCATATATAAGTATGCCCATATTTCCATGACCAACCGAGATGGGATGAAAAATTTGAGTGATTGTTGTTTGCTGCTGGAATGAATGACCTACGATCATGACCCTGAAGCTTTCTTAGATTTGATAGCTTGCAACTACCCCACAGATTATAGAACCTTTCTGTGCAAATGTTCCAACTTGCAGTGTATAGATGTTTGAAAATTCTAAATCACAAACGCATCATTCCAAAAAGGATTGTAAAAATAAAATATTTACTGTAGCTTAATAAAACAAAGCAGACAAAACTTAGAACTTTTTCAGTAAAAAGCTGGGTGAAGTTTTTTTCTATTTGTAAAAGTCTTCAAATTTAATTGTAACTTACATATACAATTTGGTATCAATACAAGAATACATGTACTTACACATTTTTTCTTTTGAAGAGCCCTTAATAAGATAGATTGATGAAATTTGGCTATCCGCCAATTTGAATTGCCATTTTGACAAAATTAACGCCATTTCCGTAAAGACCAATACATTTCTACAGACTTGGCCCAACTTAATACCAATAAAAATGTTTGCTGGACTGATTAATGATATTGTATCGTTAATTTTTTAATAGCCTTTAAGATAGATTAATTAAATTATCTATCCGCCGATTTGAATTGCCATTTTGGCAAAATTATAAAGTATAATACTCGCACATTTTTTTCCTTTTAAGAGCCCTTAAGAGAGATCCCTTAAGACAGATTAATTGAATTTGGCTATCTGCCAATTTGAATTGCAATTTTGACAAAATTATAAAGTTTAATACTCACACTTTTTTTTCCTTTTAAGAGCCCTTAAGAGAGATTAATGAAATGACTGTCCGCCATTTTTACCTATTTACCGCCATTTTTTAAAGATCAGCATATTTTGTCGTACTTAGCACACCTTAGATATAATAAAATACCATGCTGGACCAATCTCTGATTGTTTGTTTCCTTAATTTAAGTGTATAAGACTTATATAAAAATTGGCCGTTGGCCATTTTCACCGCCATACATGTATTGACCTTATTAACGCCATATTTTCTCATAGCCAGCATATTTTTTTAGACTAAGCACGCCATAATTATGCAAAAAACTTTGCTGGACTGAATTATTATTGTTTCTCTCATGCGTTTCCCCCTTTGAGAAACTTTAGAAAAAAATGATGAAACTTAATTAGCTGTCCGCCATTTGTAATCGTTATTTTGACCTCGTTAACGCCTTTTTTGGGAAGGCAAGCATATTTTTACAGACTCATCACATTTAAGGTATGATAACATATAAAGCTGGACTATTTTCTTATTACCGTCTTCCTTGGAAGACGGTATAAAGAGTTGAAATAATTTACAGTCTCCGGGTTGTGCACTTCCTTTCCTTTGTGATTGGTAGAAAATACATGATGTGAAAATTTACATTTATTTCATTGGTTGAAAAACTGGTCGGTGCAAGGGAGATAATTTTCTGATGATCTTTTTTACGTACGACTTAACAATTTTCGTAGATTTTAAATCTTAAAAAGTGAGAAAACGAAAAAAGCAATCGGTGTATATTTCGCTTGAAAACAGCGTCATTTTTAACTTGTTTTGACGCAAGAATAGATAGCTACGTCCCACTGAAAGTCCAAGGTCTTGTTAAAATGGTTCTAATATCAGTTAAACAAGTGCTGAATGCTGTTGTATTTAGTTTTATTTTATTAAAATAATACGACCCTTCCTAAGATCTCTTTTTCCCTACTATAGTCGATCTCAACTCACAAGCACGTGGTACGCATTTCACAATTTTAGGCACGCACGCTTAAGGTACATAAAAAAAGTTTCAAAAGCCATTGCATGTAGAGGAAGGCGACCTTATATATATAAAAAAGAATTGAATTTTCTTTGATAACTTAATGCTTGTTAAAGTTTGCTCTAAAGACGGTAAGCTTTTTTAAAAAGCTAAACTTGTTGTTTGTCAACAATGAAGAGAATTTAAGGGGAAAATATGAAGTTTGGTTGTCCGCCATTTTGAATCGCCATTTTGACCTACTTAACGCCATTTTCATGAAGGCCAGCATATTATTTTCGTTATGATAAAAAAATATACACTTTCGTTATGATAGAATAATATGCTGAACCAAATAATAATAATTTGCCGTTAAAAGTTTTTTTTCGACTTAATCGGACTAATGGAAACTTTCGCTGAATGTTGCTAAATCCAAAATCGTGATTTTTTGGAAAGGTGGTATGGTCAGAAATGATGAAAAGTGGGTTTTCAGAAACGAAAATCTAGAAATTGTTAATGATTTTACATATCTAGGTATAGTTTTCAATTTTAATAATAAATTTTCGAAAGCTGAAAAGCAATTGGCTATGCAAGCCAGAAAAGCTATGTTCTTATTGAATAAAAATGTCAAAAACATGTATCTAAACCATAAAACTTTGTTATTTTTGTTTGTTTGTTATATAGGTCCAATTGTTAATTATGGCTCCATGATATGGGGTAGACGAAAGTGTTTAAATGTTGAAAGAATACACTGAGATTTTGTAAATATATATGCATGTACAGTAGCTATTTATGCAGAGCTGGAAAGGTTTCTTTTCCTTTACCACAGAAAAATCGCTTTAATCAAATACTGGCGTAAATTAATATATTCCAACAACTGTATTTTGTTAAATTGTTATGACAAATTGTTTGATTATGTTGAGAATCATAAGAAAATCAATTGGGTGTCTGATGTTAAAAATTGTTTGATTAATTTAGGTTTTAACGAAATTTGGAATGCACAGAGATGCAACGAAGGTACATTATGTGTTATCAAACAAAGAATATTTGACCAAGCAAAGCAAGAAATTTTTGCATGTATTGAAAATATTCAAGTAAATGTTCATTTTATCGACACCTTATTTCAAAACATTGCTTACAAAACTACCTTACAAAACCCATACCTGCTAAGTTTCAAAAATGCATTTCTAAAATATTAATTAGATTGTCTTCTCATCATCTTGCTGTTGAAACTGGTCGATTTAATAGAACCACCAGAAATCAGAGAAAATGTATATATTGTAATATTAATAATGTGGAAGATGAATTTCATTTTAATTGGTGTGTCCTTTGTATGATATTTTTCGTAAAAAATATATTAAACCTTATTTTTAGAGGAGATCTTCAATGTTCAAACTTGTGCAACTTTTCAGCCCAGAAAATGTCAAAATTATAAATAATCTTGGAAAGTATATTGTTTAAATTACGAAATGATTTGTTACCAAAAGTTAAGTATATTGTCTATTCTCCTGTTCCACTTGCATATTTATATGATATATGTATTGTATAAACATGAATACTGATGGGATGTAAAGCCTAAAGTGAATAAAGGATGAATGAATATGGTACTGTTGTAAAAATTGAATTCATTTTAAATAGGAAAACGAAGGTCATCTGATGAGAAAATTCTTCACTAAAATTGCTCATAGTATGAGTACAAATCAATATTCGTTATAAGGCAAAAGTATATTTACAAACTGGGACGTACACACGCCGTCCCTGTTCTAAGTTATAGCGCGAAAATTAAGAGAATCTAGGCAAAATTTTCTTTAATTTGGTCTGCCAATATCAGTATAAATAATTTTTGTTTTTTTTTTCAGCTTAATTGCCGTAGCCTCAGTGAAACGAATCAGGGGTTCCGTGCATTTTGTTATGCTGACTCTACATGTGGTGGTCAATCATTGCTTAGAAACCAGAGTTTGCTGTTTGCCTGCATTTCTGTACAAGAATGCGGAGAGAGAGAGAGAGAGAGAGAGAGAGAGAGAGAGAGAGAGCACTTTTTTATCCTCATATTTGATTTATCACTCTACAATTTTAACGAATTACAACAATCTCTTCCGGAAATAATATATGCATTCATAAACCATAAACCTGCAGGTAACCAAACCTGCATGCGTCCAAAAAAAAGGAACGTGGCATAGAATGAGGAAGATAAAGTTTCGTTAAAAAAATTCCTATAATTGAAAATATTGATGTGAATGTGTTGAAATGTCAAGCTGACTGCACACACATATAACCAGTGATAACTTGTGATCGCGCATCCATATCGCAGAAAATTACACCGAATTTCAGGTACTGTAACGTTACTTACTTCTTGGTTAATTCCAACAGCAATAATTTAAGTTAGGATAGTGCACTTAAAAATTTACTTTGTCTTATATCGGTTTTGATAAATTTCCTATCTTATATATTTCCTATTTTACCCCCCAAAAAGTTTGTTTTCTTTTTCGTGTCATTTGCTGTCTGAAAGGCCGTGGGCTGGAGAGCGTCACGCTTGACTGAGAAAGGAACCTTCTGATTTTATCGCGGAGCAAGGTGGCATAAAATTTCGAGGTCTGTTTACACCAGGATCTGTTTGCCATGGAGGCGCGGAGAACGAACGGAAACGCAGGAAAAGTTAGCAGTAAGTTCAGAATTATTTATATTTTTCACCGTGCAAGATTAAAGACAAACTGTCAGATGATTTCAATCTAGGCTATAGATATTGGAACTTTTGCTGGGACAGTTATCAACTGGTTATGAACTCTCGTGATTGACCACAACATAATAGGGCCAAGCATTTTAAAGAGTCAGAAAAGGGATTTTATTCCGTAAATCACGACACACACACACACACACACACAGAGAGAGAGAGAGAGAGAGAGAGAGAGAGAGAGAGAGCAACCAACTTTATCAATTTTTTTGGAAAGGTTGTTATTCTGTTGCCTGTGGCTAGAACTGTGAATTCCTGAATATCTTTTGTAGGTTTACCTCGTTTGACGTAATGTTAGATAAGATTTAGAGTTATGCTGTGTTGATTGCGGAACATCTTTGCATAAAGAGTTGTAAAGCACTACAAGTGTAACCCCAATATCAAAAACTAACTAATGAATAAACAATAATTATGCTAAATACCTAGGGAAATCAGAGGCAGTAGCACAACAAGTGTATTTACAGAGATCTCAACAATTCACATAGAAAATACACTCTTCAAGTGGGGGGGGGGGGGGGTCAATATTGATACTTTATTGCCAAGAGAATATTGAAATGTAATAGGAGTAGCGACAGGGTTTTTAAAAGTTTATAAATGTTTTCGTTTTTATCAAACATGCAGTTGGATCCTGGGCAGTCTATATATTATTTACTAACATTTGTTTATTGTACAGATATTGTACAGATGGGCAATGTATTATTGCACAGGGGAATACTTAGCTGTATTGATTGCTGAGTATTTTATCTATGATAGCCTGTCAGAATAATCTTTACGAACAGAAAAACTATTTTACAAAATAATTTGGTTAACCTTATAACCTGACACTTCATTTGAGTTGAGATTAAAAGTTGTTTGAAGAGGGGGAGAGGGTGCTTTTGATAGATCGAGAGTTAATATGTTTAGAAAGATGAATTAGCTTTGTGATATTTAATATTCAGTTATTAGCATATATCACAAATTATCAATATGATGTAATTGAATAAAATAATTAATTGATTTTGATACCCAGTGGCTGCAGTCTTTAAATTTATTTTCCAAAACTACTTTATAGTGCCAAAATGACTTATCAATAAATTTTAAAAAGTAGTTATAATTTTTTTTTCATTCTGGCATATATGATATACATCTTATATAAATAAAATCTCAAATGCACAACAAAAAATACAATGTGTATGTTCATCTATATTACTGGTAATTAACATCACATTGTGTCAAATTACAATTTACTGGGTAAGTTATATCATAAAGCCACTACAAAATTCATGCAAGCATCTATAATTGATGTTTTAAAAAAATGAAAACATGCCATATTTGCGAACATGAACACATGTTGAATAAAGCTATCAATTTATTTAACTCGACTTAACTTCAACCCTGTCTATGTTTTGGCTATCTGGAAGACTACTACCTTATGCGTGGCCATTTGAAGCTTTAATACCAAGTATCTGTACTTATTTGCGTATAGTGCTTTGGCATACATGTACATGTATAAACTTCTGTACATGGATGAAGGCTTCAATTCACTTCTTTAAAGCAACCATGCATTCTCCACTCCACCAATTGTTTTTTTGCCCCATTCACTTAATAATAACCCCACCTTCAATCAGCAATTTAAAATGTGGCCAATTCAATTCAATACACTTAATAAATACTGAGGAAATGCACTCTTCTGATGAATTTGTAGAGTCGCAAGAGGAACCTCAAACAGTTATAAAAAGATTGCGCTGGTCTAAAGGTGTCATTCATACTCTTGTCGACCGAGCTTCGCTGAACTGTTTTGATATTTGATTAGCAGAAGATTCAACATAAAAGATGTTCATTAATGTAGGGGGCGTACTGTAAGTTTTTTAAAGGTTGTAGGATAAGTAATTTTATGACGCTCCCACTATTGAGCGGGTCACTCTCTGTCTCTCTTCAGCTCAAGATCTTGCTAAAGTGAGAAGATATAACAATGTCTTTTCAATGCGACACGCACTCAGGTTTCTTGAGAAGACAGAGGATAGCTTTCTTCGTTTGAGAGATTTAAACTGTGAAATGATTGTGCTGGTATAATGGGTGCACATATTTTTAATTACCTTTAAAGTGAATGTACATGTACATATAATTACCGGTATACTATTTCTTTTGACCTATATTAATTACTTCTTTTAGGCATATAAAGGGTTTATAAGGTTATTTACATGTTATACATGTAGATAATGGTAGAGAAATCATTAGATAATTAAAATCATAAATTGAAACATAAATTATTAGATGTGTGTGGGTTGAGGTTTTTCTCCATATTACATGTATATACTAAGTGCATCATTTATATAAACAAACTTTTTTATTTATTTTTTGGTTATATTAAAACTATATTTTTATTTATCTTTGCTGATATTCTTTTTTATCAATAAACTCTCAATTAATTGCCAAGTCTATCAACATTGGCTGATAATCATGTCTGATGGCATTGCATTAATTTACTGCATGTAAATCTACCTAACTCCCAGCTGTCATACTCATCATGGCATTATATACATTACATTACTACATGAGCAGGCTGTCTTACTTACATGTAGTTGGTATAACTCGGGCCTTATCTTTTAAAGTCTTCCCATATATCAATAGCTGATGTCCTAAAATCAATATTTACATGGGTATCAAATGACATATCATAATATTGGATATACATTGTATGTATCAGCTGTAAAGAGGGGAGCAGGTGTTTCATAATGTTGTTTAAGGAGCGTATCAACTGAAATACCGATACTAGTTATACTCAAAACAGTATTGCAACAAAATGCATGCAGATTATGCATATACATGTACTTGTAACTCCATAGTCAAGGATGGGTTGTACATGTGTAGTTTAATTATCTATAAAGCTTCCAGCTAGGCTTTATTAAGTTGCTGCAGAACTGTAGCACTGAAGAAAATTAAAATGTTTGAAAAACTTTAGCTTAGCTTATACTTAGGCAAGTCCACAGGACTTAAACTGTTGGTTATAGTATTAAGTAGTGAAATTGATATTTGTTTAAAAGTTTCCGGAAATCTAGATAGAAAATAGATCTGCAAATAAAAAGCAAAATGCTAATATTGTAAAAAAAATATTTGAGTTATGTTGAGTACCGTTACTTTTTTGTCAATAATTTTTAAGGAGGATCATCCTTTTTTTTTGTATTGAGCTATATATCTATAGCTCAAATGGGCAGGATTAAGGCAGAAAATATGCAAATTTCAATTTTAAAATTCTTTCATTGTGTTTTTAATGCTTTCAACCAATGTTTCATTGTAAATTGTCGAATACTTTACAAGCAAACTACTTACTGGGTATGTAGCCCTGAATTCTATGTTGCATATATTAGGAAGACTAAATGATCGACGTACAATGTTATTTTTTTAACAAACTCAGGTTTATTATTCATTTGGTAAAAGTTTTACCAAAATGTTCTGTGAACCAACTTTTATTCATGAGTGAGAAATTTTCACGAGGTTCGCGAGAGCCTCGTCATCGCAAATATTTCTAGCCGCAAACCAGTCTTTGTCCTATGGATGATATAACGATATATGAGTCTGGATAAGGTTTGGTTGCGAGCACCAGTTTATCGGAAGTAAAACGCAAAATAAAGTCACCGTGAATAAAAGTTGGTTTGCAATAAATAATTTTTTTTCAGTTTGAAAGTTAATTATGAACCCAATAAAATTCTTCCACTTAATGGTCGTAACTCTATCCAAATACTAGTTGATTACTTTTTGATAATATATTGTGAGATATTTTTAATTGCTTTTGTGTATAATTTACTGGTAAATGAATTGTATAGTTATAGATAATGACTTATCAGCTTCATGCTGAGATGTATGTATATGGTCAAATTTAATCAGATTCATGGAAGTAACTTGTACTGATAAAGTCCGATACGGGAAATCTCTGATCTTTATATTTAAATTGTATAGTAAGCTCTGACAGGTCAGTGTTAAGTAAACATAACAGACTCAGCATAATGAATAGCCTAGCCAGTCCACAAAGTAAGTCCTATAATATACTAAGTCTGCTTGTATGGAATATATATAGGACTTACCGGTATAATGTATTTCTTAACTAATGGGGCAAAATATACAATCAGTCTAAATCATATGGTGGAATGCTGGTAATACCATATTTTTGCTAAACATTTAATTATTTGAGTAGTTATAAATCAGGACAATATATTTTATTTTTTTTATTGATAGCTTAGAATAACTGATTGAATTAATGTATATAGATAAATTTGATTCAGATTTAAGTTTGTAAAAAATATTCAATGTTCTTGTAAAATTAAAATCATAGCTGGATGTTCTATTTCTCCATTTTATACACCAGTCCTAAAGAAAGATTCACTAACTGTGTGAAGTAAGGACATGCAGTGTATGTATGTGTTTCAGTGAGTGGGTTAATACCAACCATCAACCCGAGTATTCCACATTGAATTGTAGAATTTTAATGCAGCCAGGCGAGTTTGTACGTGTTGTACATGTATTCCATATTGGGGTATGGTTTAAAAAATAAAGCTGTATGTAAGGGGACCTTATAACAGAGAGGTGCCATGACAATGTTAAAATTGGAGGTCCTGTGAAGACCTTTACAACCAGGTCTGTGGAAAATTCATAAACTAATTCAAAAGTCGGAGGAATGAGTAACCTTTTACCAAGGGAACCTGTGATAATTTTCAAAACCAAGTTCCTGTGATATCTCTGGAAGAAAAAAACAAGGTTGTAAAATATGTTAATTGACTTTCAGAGATTCTGTAATCATTTAAGATTAAAGCAAAATCCAGTGAAGACCCTCTTTAACTAAGGTCCTGTGACAACTTCAAATATGAAATTTTCACTGACGTCTTTGAACCTAGCTAAATTTATAAAGGTGCTGTGAATTCAGACTTATATACCGGTCATCTTCGATGTATGTTTCATATCCCTGACTGAGAGCGTATATAATAGGTTTTACAGCGACTATACACATATATTTCATACAAAAAAAAATCTTTATGAATATAAATATACCGTAAGCATTGAATGCTTTTTTTTTGGATGTTTTCGGTCCTATGACACACCAATGCGTTTTGTCTGCACCGCATTGGTGTGTCATAGGACCGAAAACATCCAAAAATAAGCATGCAATGCTTATTTAATGATAGAAGTAGTATGTGTAGTATTATGCAACAACAACAGTTCTCAAATTGAGCTGTTCTGTGACTTATAGATCTACCACATAGAGTTAAAGAGTTTACATTTTTGTCATGCACTGAAAATGTTGAAATGTTTAATAACCGCAAATAATTCATCAATGCACTTTCTTTACCACAGTTTGTCATATTTGTGTGAAAATGAGAAAACTTTAGGTTTTAATACCCATTCTTTTTTTCTATCCATCATTTGTGAACCATAAAAAATATAGTTGATTGAAATTTTTAAAATATATTGACACATCTCGTGTATCATAGATTTGAATAATTCATGATCAGTGTATTCAAACAAAAAATTCTTTGAACTGCATTAATTCAGCTTTAATGCTTTTAAAAACGATTGTAGATAAAAACTCTGAAAAAATAATTTCATTTGATCTTAACTGGAACTCAGTAAGACCATAAAGATCATTTCTACACAGTCATAGATGTTATTTGCAGAAAATTATTGAAAGTATGATATTCTGGTGGCAATATAGACTTGTAGTCAGAGAGCCCTCTCATGTTTGGGGGGGGGGGGTTGGAAGGGGGATTTGAAATGTATTGTTGATCTTATTTTGCGCCCTTGTTTTTTTTGGATTTTTTTCATGCATGGGCACATGTTAGTGTCCATCACCTCAGCGCATGTCACTGTAATCATCTTGCAGCAGTTGGCATAAGACTTCGAGGAGCATGCATTCTTTGCACATGCACATAATGAGCTTGACAGCAATACAGCTAGGGGTTACAAGTTAGGTAGCTATGATCATAAACATTTGTGATGCTGATAAATCTTTCTGTTTCTACCTGCAGTATGTAGGTAATTGGGAAGGGTCAGAAGGGGGTGAAACTTGCTAAAATTAGTTTTGGTCTGCAAGTGTATACTAGTATATCCGACAACAGAGGGAGATAAAGTCTAGCAATGAATATAATTGTTGATTGTCTGACAGGTGTAAATAGTATTACTGTAAAACTTCCCTATGAAACTTTAGAAGCTAGCTAGTGCAGTTTTGACCTACAATTTTGATGTTCTTGAATGGCCACAAAATCGGGTGTGAATGTTATTCCAGGTTCTAGATGCATGTTTTTACCAGGAATTTGGATGCGCAATAAACCGTACCACTTGCCCTAGGTACAAGCCATTTGGAGACATTTAAACACGTGTGTATATGAGGGGGTAATGTACATCAACAAGTATTATATTCTTTATCAGTGAAACTTGGGACTTATATTGTCGTTGGAATTGATAAATGTTGTGACCTTATATTATCTGACATGGGGAATGTGAACCGTCACTCAGGGCAGTCATCTCACCCCACCCCTGAGTCCCCACCCTCAGGGAAAAGACACAGGAGTACTCATCTCACTAAATCAGGTAACGAACACCCCCCAAACAATGACACATTAGCTTAATTCTTGTATTTGACAAATTGATTAATATGTGTTCAAAATCTCTCTCTCTCTCTCTCTCTCTCAAAACCAGTAATGACATTAGAATGATATGCATGTGGGTATTTTGACTCCTTGAATTCTTTTGGTCTGGCTATTATAAATGTCTCAAATAATTTCACATTATTAATTAATGAGCCACACAGGATGTGTAAATATTTCATTCAATTCATAACTAAATGTACACTGCAAGAAGTTGCAATTAAAGAAATGGCTCGATGCCATTTTTGAGATAAAAAATACATATTGTACGGTTGCATGAATAGAATAAATTGATATATTTATATACATATCAACGAAACTGTTGATTCTGTTTGAAATAATCTTAAATTACACCTAGAATATTCAGCCATTTTGTAGAGATATTTAAAGTTAATTGGGTTCTTTTGTTGTGTTGATGACCTATTTAGAAGCAGAACATGTATGCATGTGTAAACAATTTTAAGATTCGGTTTAAAAGTCATGGTCAATATTCTGATTTTTAAATTTGTGCCACATTCATTTATATATGGACATTTTAGCCATGGATTTTGGTATCTTCTATATTAATGGGATTAACAAATTTTATCCTGACCATTTTCCTTAGTGCCTTATATAAGATTAAGTAATATGAAGTTAATACAAAATGATGTTTTCTCAATTTCCACTTAATTGCAATGTAACTCACATAAAAATATGCATTTGGTTTGTACTTGCATTCAACCTGTATGAATTTTGCATTATTATGACTATAAACAGTGTTTGATTGATAAATATAGTAACCTGCATGACCTAACTTTGCAATATGGTTGATAGTACATGACTGTTACATACAATATATGGTCTCACTACTTATAAAAATGCACTCTGAGAGCTCCTTGAAATTCTCCTGGCGAGAAACAACCCCATTCTCATTCATTTATTTCAATCTCAACACCATTGTACATTATTATACTTTCATGTTAAATACTGAAATCTGATTGGTTTAGACGCAGTTGATAATCTGTTCTATTACCCTCAGCGTTAGCAACACACTTGGCAATGGGTAACACTATATAAATAGTGCCTGTTTGGGAGGGTACCAGTTGAATTTGACACCCCGAGAAACCATTGTCAACCGACGCGAAGCGGAGGTTGACAATGGTTTTCGAGGGGTGTCAATTTCAACTGGTACCCTCCCAAACAGGCACTATTTATTTTATTATACTGAATGTCTTAATTTTATAGCGAATTTTACTGCTTTTATACAGAAAATACGGGAGTTATACGACGAACCGTACGCGCATAATTTACGCGCATGTAACAATTCGTTCTATCGGCCCGTTGCCAAGTGTGTTGCTAACGCTGAGGGTATTAGAACGGATTGTCAACTGCGTCTAAACCAATCAGATTTCAGTATTTAACATGAAAGTATAATAAAACGAATTGTTACATGCGCGTAAATTATGCGAGTACGGTTCGCCGTAGAATTCACGTCATTTCTATATAAAAGCAGTAAAATTTTCTCTAAAATCAAAACATTCAGTATAATAAAATAGATAGTGCCCGTTTGGGAAGGTAACAGTTGAAATCGACACCCCTCAAAAACCATTGTCAGTTGACAATGGTTTTCTCGGGGTGTCGATTTCAACTGTTACCCTCCCAAACAGGCACGATTTATATAATGTGATAATATTCACTGGGGTATATCAAAATGAACAAACGCTCCCATTTTCCTGTGCCCTAAGTTTTTTTGTCAATTAAGTGAAGAGTATAAAAAAAAATAATTGCTAATTGCTGGGTTTTTTTTCATTTTATTCGACTAAGAAGTAATGGCAAATCATGTCATGTGTTATAAAAATCCCATGATACTTGAAACAAAGTTGGTACATCAAACAGATCTCTTCCATTTAACAGCTCTATTTGTAATGTCCACGATGAATAAATCCATTCAAGATGTTTGACTTTAGATATATCCCCAATTTGCTCCCTACAGGGACTCTCTGATACTCTCCAGATTTGGTATTAGGACCCCCTTCATTTAAACCTAACAAGGAGAATCTTGAGCATGCAAATGGGATACACCAGTATCATAACATCTAGAAAGCAGATTTTTTAAACTGAAAATTTAATTTATTTTTTTTATTTTTTTTTTTTTGGAGAGGGGGTAATTTTGCAAACATATGTTACACATTGTGGGCCTTCCATGCAATTACATATATTAAACAGACCAAAACAATGCCTCAAGCTGCCAAATTTGAACAAATTTTTAACAAATTGATTACAATGTAATTTACACTGGTATTTTCAGGTAATTTAATGGTACTTATGTAATGCATAAAAAATGAATTTAGCAGAATATTTATGTGAGGTTAGAAAAATTCAGTTAAAAAATCTAATACACGCACATGCACTTACTGCTATTTCGAAATATCATATCTGATAAAATACAGGTAATCTTGAACATCTAGCTGGTGCATTCCCTTCTGCATATGGGCAATGCATCATGCCATGTACACTAAAAAATAAGAAAAAAACTACACTATCAATTATTTTACAATTGTTTATTTAAGATATTATAGTTTTAAGTTCACACAAACAGTATTTTTATATGGACAAAATGTAATCGATTCGGTAATTGGTACAGTGTAATCCATGCAGTTGCAATTTCTTGGAAATATATACATTGTACTGGTAATCCAAACCATGAATAGTATTAAAATTAAAACCACTTTGATATCTGTCCAAGTTCTAGAAATCAATTATCAGGAAAAAGATTGAGGGATATTTTTGCATGGATTTTATGAGCATTTTCACATACTTAATTAATAGCATATAAAGCTGCATGTACTAAAACTCATTATCATTTGGCGAGTAAAGGTACATTTGTTCAAATTGCCAATTTTATCATCTTTCTTATTAAATTTTGTCAGTTTGTATTTGGCATTAAAAACTTCTGAAGGACCAGTCCTTAAAACTGGGCCAATTCATCCCTCAAATTCCAATTATGTGCAACCGAAAATGTACAAAACAATTTTTTAATAATAATTGTCATTAAATCAAACTTTAAAACAAAGAATTTCAGTTATGTAAACAAACTAGAGAGCTATGAATGTGCCAGCTGAATTTAAAGCATCAATAATTAAATATTTATGGAGGCCAGGCTTTTCTATAGAGCATTTATCTTACCTCTTTGTTTCAAAGTGTCAAATATTACGATCGGTTGGATTCAACATTACATACATTGATTATCTATACCTATTCAGCATCAGATTCTTGTATACTAAATATTTGAAACAAGTAATTTTACAGCACATTGTTTTTTGCTTTATTCGAGGATTGTGCATTTCCTAGCTTTTATGGCAGAAATTAATCCAAATGTCCAATGCCAACTGATATTTTGCATTGTTCTAATATTCCATGTCCCATGGAGATGTACCCATTAAATTCAGGGGGAAAGAATATTGGATTTTCTGCTATTGATCCCGATGGCAGAAAGTTTTACTATTGGTCCTGTACCTGTTAATCTAGTTACCGAAGACTCGCAATGTGTAATTTGGTAGGAGACAACATTCCCTAGTGGTATAAAGGGTGTAAATTTTGTGTTTGTTCCCATGCATGTAGATCTCAACTGCATGTGGCTGCATAGGGACTTGAGCTCTGTCAAAGCACAATTGTACTAGAAAAAATTCTTTAAAGCTCAAAAGAAAGTTGTCATTTTTCTGAGGACTACTTCTTAAAATGAAGCACCCTGAATCTTTTTCTTTAGAGGCCGGTAAGTTATTTTGGTTCTTATTTTTGAATTTTTATACAATTTATTTTTTATTGAAAAATTGAACCCTTCATAAATATCTCCAATGAAGTTGATTGCCTGGGAAAAAAGGGAAAGAAATTTTTCACATTGGTTTGGCTATAATGAGGTTTTTATGATGCTTTTGGATGTTTAGTGTCTTTGATGATCAAATTATGGGGGCTATTTTTTGAACCTAAGTGCTCCTGCAATCTTCCCCCACCTCCCCAATTTTTGAAACTCTTAAGCTTAGAATTTTTCTCCTACAGGTAAACCATATCTATTTACTGACCTGTAATTCGTAATTTATCATTTGACTTTTCTCTTATTACGGTTTCTTTATTTTTCAGTTGATAAGTTGCTGTACTTGTTGAGTCAAGGATGTATGCTACACAAGGTAAAAAGTGGGGGCTTGCTGTACCCGCGGACATTCTATCTGGACACCGAGAATATGGTACTGCGATACTCGGGGTCAGAAAAACGTTTGAGGAAAAAGAGAGTTTCATGTAAGGATTTGATTTTTTTTTTAAACATCCACTTTAAGCTCTAATAGGGAACTGTTTATTGATTTAATTGGTTTTTATAAATAGCTGAATCAAATCAATCAACTTTGCATAATACATATTTCTTGAGCTTCTTGATCCAATATTGCATAGCATATCAAGTTATGTTACGGATGCAACAAAATAATTGATTTATTTTGTATTTTGATAATTGCAGAATTGGTAGTTTCCGTATCATTTTAACATATTTGTTCTAACAATACAGTGAGGTATAATACATGTTTACCGTACAGAATTTTATAAGAGGTACATATTCATGTAAAGTAAAGCAGTTAGGTGTCGAGTTTGTCTCTTTTACTAATAATTATTTGTCATGATGTTTGGAAGGGCATTAATCCGTCATATAGGACTGGTTGGTTTCACCAACAATACAATGCTAATAAGCCATGTTTTGGCTAATCAAAAAGAAAATTGATTTGTGCAACTACAATACATTGTTTTATCATTTGGTTAAGTAAACTATATATATGCATATGCTTGTACCACCCAAGCAATTAGAACACATACGAAACCAAATGGAGCTTTAATTTCCAGACACTTCCATTGCCGTGTAAACTCAGCAAAAATACTTTTATTCACTTAAAATATTTTGGTGCCCTAGTCTGCGTTTTAATTGTGTAAAAGCTTTCTCAAGTTTCTGGGAAAATTGTTTTCTAGGAAAATTTGATACAACTACATTTTTTTACTAAGAGAGATTAAAAATAGAATCCAGCAGAATTTTTTTAAGCTGTTAACCAAATTATTTATAGATATATTGTTTTTGCATATTTAGACTGATCAACCAATGTAAATACACATACATGTACTTGTGTAATTGCTTGTTATTGGAATTTGACTATCACTTTCTGAAATATCAATTTCAACATGCCTAGTATTTGGAATTTCTGGATCAATATGAAACCATGCACCCAATTACCTGGGTACATCTTTCTTTCTAATAATGATCAAATCATAATTGCAGCCTTTTTTTGAGAAAATCATAAAAACTGATTGCTGCAGAAAGTGACACATTTTTTTCCTATTAGAATAACGATGCTAACAGAAAGCAGAAAAAATAAGCTATTGGAAAAATATTTTAATTGTTCTTAATTTTCTACATAATATATAGGGCCTATATCAAAGATCCGAGAAGTGAGAGAGGGAGAAAAAGACTATTCCAAACGCCTGGACCCATATGATGTAAGATGCTTGGCTTACTTTAATTTAGCAGTCTAGAATTATTGTGTTATTTTGCTGTGCTTTAGATTTAAAAACTCTGCTATATCTGTATGGGGTGGGATGGAAGGGATCCGAGTTCCGATCCGATATTCTTTGCACAGGGCTCTAAGTTTATTACATGTATATCCTGGAATAGTACAATGGTAGGCGCAATTTTTTTATAGGTTGTACGTAGCTTTTGCATGTCATGGAGAGGATATTTTAACTATAAATTCGCTGTCAGAATCACCATTTTTATGTTCAGAATAGTGATTCCACATGTTGTATTATCATTCACATGGCATCCAAGATGCCTTAGAATTGAGCTTATAGGTTTAAGAACATGAGCTACCTACATAAAAATCATAACATTTACCTATAGTTACTGTGGTAAAATAAATACATTAAGGTAAACCCCGGAATTCCCCAGATGAGAGCCTCTGTAGTCCCGTAAATGAACCTGTATGACGTCATCATTACATTGATGATTTATTCAGAAGATTTTATTGTGCATTAGTTGGTCAACATCTCAAGGACTGCATGGATATCAGGAGTACGTGCTACCCCGAGTGGGTGCTGTCCAACTGCTGGTTTTAATCAACAGAAAACACCCCCTAGTATTTACCTAACTTATTAGTAATTTGGTTGCAATACTTGTGGTACAGTCACCTAGTACACACAATACTTTTAAATGTAGATAATTATTACATGTAACATGTTGCTCTGTCGTAATCAAGTTACTCCTGGACCATATGAATGAAATAATTGTGAAAATACCAAACTGAAATTATAATTTATGAATTAATGTATCAATTTCAGTTGGTTAAACTTTACGATTGCATCTATTATTCATTATTTTGAAATGAAAAGAGGATTTGAAATTCCACCTACACAGAAAGTTTTACCAAATTGAATATATTTGAATAAACTGAAAAAATATAAACTGAATCATATTCAGCCCACCTTTAGAAAACCCAAGTAAATTTACAGATAACTAGAATTAGATGTGCATGTATTTTTAAGTGCATGGGAATAGATAGCAAGTCATTGAGCCAGCTAAACTAGTCTTACATCAATTGAAGCATGAAATGAGAGAAGTATCGACACTATGGCTGAGAAAAATTACCCCAACCATCATCAGATAGGCGATATAATTAATGAAACACATTTAATTTGTAGTTGATACATCTCTGTCCCTGACGGGCTAATCATATTGCTAAAATCCATATAATCTTTATGGGCTCTTGATGTAATGGTCCGATCCAGGAAATCTAGCTGCATGCAGGTTCTCTACAATATCCTTTCGTTAATTAGTACATGAATATCTGTGGAAGGGTAGGCAGAGTGCATCTAATGTTGGAGAAAATGACAATATTCTGGATTGGATATGTGATAAATATTATGTTGAATTTTTTTTATTTTAGTATAGTTTTGCATGCAACAAGTTTGCCAGCTTTTTATTTTTGAAAAGCAGTTAAATGTATGAATATTTCATAGGAATTTTGTAATATCACACTATCTTGCTGAGTTGTGGTATTGATGTTCATCTGATGAGAAAAAATGTCATATGGGATGAAATTTCAGACTTTTATGGGGAGAGGAGTGGTCAGGGCTTTGTAAACTTTCGAAAAACATTCAGATTTTTCATTAATGCATTTTGGAATTTTGACCTACAAAATGTCAAGATGTCCACTTAAGCTCTGCAATCTAAAATGTTTGTTGGCTAGTTTTCAGGATTTGTACAATGCTCATGATATCTCATGGTTTAGGTTTGGTTATCAAACAACAAAAACCCTAAACAGTTTGCTCAATTCTTGCTCTCTCTAGAATTGCCTAAAGATGATGTTTGATTAGTATAGCTAAACATTTTTTATCATTGAAGCCTTCATATTCATTATACCATATTAAATACCACTGCATCATTAACTTGTAATGTGATGTTCATTACTCTAAATGTGCTTCTTCTTTACGTCATAATCAGATAAATAAAGCAATCTCAAAAAGTATGTTATAAGCTCACATTTGCCGAAAACCATGCACATCAAGAGGTAGGATCAGAGGAAATCATTTGAATGTTTGCACATGATGTAACTAAATTGCTTTGGAAGTGTATAGACATTGGAAGAGAATTATAAGTGATACACATCTTAGACAAGCTAGGTTACTTAAAAACCATCAAAATATTTTGCTGGTGCAGATCATATTAAAAAAAATGAAAACAAAAATTATCAGTCAGACATGCCTAGGATTTCCATGCAAGGGTTTATATCCCAGTTGTTGGGTAAACAAATGGTATACATAAGTTCTAGGTAATGCAGGAATTTGTATATAGGCACACACAATTCTGTTTGTTCTCTGAAGAGGTAAACACTCACTCACAGTTTAGGCGTGGTCTGCATAGTGTAGGAGTTTATCAAAGGGAACAAACTCTATACACCCATGCAGATTACAGATTACTCATAAAATCAATTGATCTTTTAAGACATGCCAAATTTTCAGCTACTTATTAATAAGGTGACTGCAGGTTTTTACAGTATATCATGATTGTGTTAACAGAGAAAACTGTTATGTGAGAACTTCAAAAATAGTGCTTTTACGCCTGCAAAACACTAATTCACAATAAAATCTACAAATCATTAAACTTTGAGATACCTATCTGAAAATGAATAATTTTAATGTTAAATATTATCATTTTTGAGTGATCAGTCTTATAAACACAATTATTCTGGTAATAATAATTGTACCTGTAACCAGTGAAAATTAAAATATAAAGTTAATATGTATTTTTAGTTGGGTTACTTTTATACTTATCATGAAATAATTATAGGATTATGAATAATGATATTAGTTAATTTCTATATACTTATTAGTACATGTACTTGTTTTATGGCTTTTAAGACAATAGCAAGTTAACTGTATCCCAGGACATGCAGTAATTATTTTCTGTTCTGGGGTAAATTGATGGGAATTAATAGTTATTGTCATGGGAGACTATAACTTAACTATTGTCTAAATACACGTACATGTATATACAGTCAGTAGACAGGTGTTATAATGTGTGAGAGCAACTTGTAAGTGATGGAAAATGCTTTGTTTAATTCTGATAAACGATTTATCATACATTGAATTTAAAGGATGAAGACACAATTAAAATAACACCAGCAAAGTTTTGAGAAAAACGTGTCAGGGACATTGCATTCTGGTGTTGAATTTAATTCCTTGGGCAAATGTCACAGACACTTTTAAACATCTCATAGAGGCTGTGTTGTAAAAAGTAGGAGGGCTTTTCATAATAAATGTAAAAATGCACAGAGGTTTATGTATTATGAAACAAACTTAAGACTTTTTTGATATTAGAATGATTTTAATTATTTTTCAGAGGGGGCGTTGCCTTGCTGTGGTGTTTGGGACAAACCATGAGGTCCTGTATTTGATGAGTGAAACCGCTCAGATGAGGGATGACTGGATCAAGGGACTCCGATTCGCTCTCCACATGGATCAGTACATGGATCAAAAACAGCAGACTGACAGATATCCTTTCCATGACCCCACTCCCCCTCCCCCCAATAATCCACCTCACACTTCTGATTAGATTTTTAAAAACCTCATATCTTTATACAGTAAATATGAAATTATGCTAAATAAGAATTCATGCATTTATTGATTACCTGTAAAATAATTCATATTTTTAGAAATATTTAAATTTTGCAATTCTTGGCAGATTGATCAAAAAATGCTGAAATTATTACAATCAACATTAATAATCCTCGTATTGATCATAGATATTGTACATGTAAAGGGCTTACTTGACTGTTTTGTATTCTTAACTAATGTTCACATGGATTAGAGAAGCTTTTAAATTGGCTGACAAAAACAACGACAGGAGTCTGGACTTTGAAGAAATTCTCAAATTATTGAAACAGCTAAACGCAGACATGGACAAAAAATATGTATTGGATCTCTTCAATGTAAGGGTTAAAAAAACACTGGAAACATCCTCTATCAAAAACTCTTTTTAAGGAGAATAACTCTGTAATTGTGTTGTATATATGAACTTTATTTTAATGCATGTCTAAATAGCTTCTTATAAAGGAGAAACAAGGAAAAGCATTAAAGGGGAATAACTCTTAACAATATATTATCCACAGTTGAGATATTCAGCATTCTATGACATTTCAATTTATTTTGTAGAAAGCAGACACAACTAAAACTCACGGCAAGCCAGTATTAGATGCTGAAGAGTTTGTCCGATTTTATCACATGTTGACAGAGAGGCCAGAAATAGATGAAATATTCATGAAATATGACGATGGCAAGGGATATTGGACATTTTCTGATCTGTGTAAATTCTTCTATCATGAACAAAAGGTACATTGGTTATATTTTAATTTTTTTATCAGTAATGTAGTACCGCGGTACATAAATTTTTAATGAATAGATGCAGAGAAATTTTTTTTCTTATAGAATGCATGAAATTGCATTTTACTTTAGATATCAAAAAACTTGTGTACCGGTATTTTCTTTAAAATACATATTGCTTATCAAATTTCATTTGTTGGTCATGGAAAGAGATTTAAGTACATGTATTGTACTGGTTTTTTTTTTTCTTCATCTAGCTTGATTTGACAGAGGACCAGTCTAAAGAACTAATAGCGGCCTTTGAACCCCAGAAACAGCTGCAGTTAGAGGAGCACCTCAGCCCAATAGGTAAAATCTATCTACATGACCTCTTGCAGGAAGTAGTACTGAAAGTAACTCTAGTCTAGTTACTTTCACAACAAAACTTTTTTGATAAAAGCTGTAGATTATAGAGTAAAAGCAGTGGGTGGGAGACAGAGTTAAAAAGCGGTAGACTTCCACATAAGTGGTAGAACTTGTATGCTCTAGAAAATAGGAAAAATATATGTAATTGTAATAGTTTGCTGATACCGTATAGTCAAGAAAATATAGCAATCAGCAAGGTAACTGAACTCAAGTTTCTTGAGTCAATTTCGATCATTTACTAGATCATACTTTAATTAGTGTACAATTTGAATTTTTTTTTAATTCAAAGTATCAACTGAATTTTAATTTGTGATGTTGTGTTACTCGGAGTGTTCTCTGTGAAACTTTTAAAAAATGAAAGAAATATGAAGAACTATTATAATCTTATTTTTCTTTTGCAGGGTTCAGAACACTTCTTGCCAGCAATGACCAACACCTTTTTAACCCCATTCACAAACGAGTGTATCAAGACATGACTCAACCTATCATCAACTACTACATTAGCTCATCTCATAACACGTAAGTTTTCTCACAACATGTTAAATATCTCACACATGTAATTTATATCTCAACTTATAAATTATCTCACATGTAAAATATCTCACAACATGTAAGTTTTCTCACAACATGCAAGTTATCTCACATGTAAAATATCTCACAACATGCAAGTTATCTCACAACATGCAGGTTATCTCACAACATGTAAGATATATAGCAACTTGTAAGTTATTTCACAACAAGAAAGTTATATCTCACAACATGTAAAATATCTCACAACATGTAAAATATCTCACACAATGTAAGTTATGTCACAACATGTAAAATATGTCACAACTTATGTTTTGGGAGAGGGTTTAATTGGGCTATGCCTTTTTCCCAATCCATTTGAATTTCAGTATGTTTAAATTATATTACAACTTGTAAGCTATCTCACAGCATGAATATATCTCACAACAAATAAGTTAACTTATCTCACAGCCAGTAAGTTACCTCAAGACATGTAAACATTACAACTTTAAGATAATTAAGCCTAATGTTTATTCATCTCCCAAAATTTAATTTATCTCACCACACCTAGATTAACTTACATTGAAATTATTTCAGAACATAATAACCAATATTCTTAAAATCATCTGGTAGAATAGATGAGTTTTGGCTAGCATTACCTGAGACTAGGTTCTCAACAGTATTGCAATGTATGGGTTTTTGTAACCAATCAGTGTGCCTCTTGCAGATACTTAACAGATGACCAGTTACGAGGACCAAGTCGAGTGGAGGCATACATCACAGCTCTGTCCCGAGGCTGCCGATGTGTGGAATGTGAGTCACTCTGATATTAAGCATGGTATACATTAAAAGCTTTAAAATGAACACTGCATTGTAAATGTAATGTTTTTGCTAGCTTGCATGTTTACCAAATAGCCTTGAAATGCATCATGGGTTCAGTTTGTTAATTCATATTATGTGACAAGTTGTTTATTGTTGACAGTGGATTGTTGGGATGGACCTGACGAAGAGCCAGTAATTTACCATGGATACACCCTCACCTCAAAGATATTCTTCCGCGACGTTTTATCCGCCATCAAAGATTATGCCTTCCAGTCTTCACCGTAAGTTATGAATTTGAACTCGTACCAAGAGAGAAATTTCAGTGTTTTAAAGTTGATCATTTTTTTTTACACAGATACTTTGATGTAAACATGTAGCTCAAAAGATGCTTATTTTTAATTGTATTGGATAGCTTGACATATAATTAGTAAATAAAGTGATTCAATATTCAGTAGCTAATAGCTTCAAACACTGCATGCTTACATGTAGAAATATTTGTAAAGTTAAACAATTAGGCAAAATATTCATGTACATGCTTGGTTCTAAACAACTTCTATACATGAAACAGTTTAAAGGTAATCTGATGATTCTTTTTCTAATGAAATGTATGTAGTCCGAATCATTGATATAGCAAATTCATTCATGAAGGAAATATTTTACTGTGGTTTCATTAATATTCAAGGGTATCAATTTTCGTGGATAAAGTGAAAATCACAGTTTCAAGGATACCTAAATTCGTGGCCAATGATCCTATCAATACAAAATGATAATGGAAATTGCATTCAATGAACATTTAATTTTGTGGATCAAGTTAACAATGAAATCCACGAAAATTGCATGGTATTCAGTGAATATTGATGAAACCACAGTACCAGTATATCAGATCCTATTACAATGCAAGTTTCAATACATGTAGTTCATTATGTTGGTAAATTCTGATTATATCGAGTGGATCGTAAACCCTTGGCTAGCGAAGATGATTTAACATTATTCTCTATTATTATTGAAAAAGTTTAGTTTTATATAAAGTTATTTTTATTTTAAACAATATTTTACTCAATATATATTGAATGGGATAAGGCAGCAGGCACAGCCTACCGGTATTTTAGCCTTCTCCCTATTTGTAAAGTACACAAGAAAGTACATTGTAATATTAAGGAGATCCACGTACAGTATGTTCATGTGACATTCATTGGTTTTACCAGACAAAATCCAAACAGCAGGTAATATGAATTTCTTCCATTAAATTGAATGAAAGAATTTCAGTCAAAATTTTGGTTTTAACTAATATGATGAAAACACAAATGATTGGATTTTTGTGTTCGTAAATATATGATTGCTTCACTTTTCACTTCATTTTTCACTAATAACTGATTCTGTTTCTTTTATGCAAAACTTTTTTAGATATATTTTAGTTGAATCTATGTAAAATGTCTTTATAGATATACAAGTACATGTATAGATTTACTTTTGAATAATTTTTAGTTTAATGTTTTCTTCTATCTAATAATGCTATAAAAAAGTTCAAGATGCTTTTGGTGTTATTAATTAACAATACTAGGATTGGAAATGTTGGGAGGGGATGAGAATTAATGAATTGCGAGATCAGTATTTGATTAAATTTTTTCTTAATGATTGTAATTAATACTTTCCTCTTGGACCATTTTAGACATAATGTGGTACATGTAATAGCAATAATAACTACCGGTATATACTATTAAAATGGTCCGTATTTTTTTTTACTCCGTGGTTTTAATGTTTCTGATGTCAAGCCGCTAACTGGGTTTAAATCCCGGGTTACCAATCCCGGTGCCTGTGTGTTGCACTCCTTTTTCTGCTACTGGTACACATCATAATAGCTTCTTCACTCCACCCATCACCAAATTTTGTTATGAACATTTAAAAACAGTAATAGATCTAGAAAAATGCCAGCTGTATCAAACTGGAGAGTTAATGTAAACATTTTGATTAATCTATTCGAAATTTGATTGGTGCCAAAAAATTTCTCATCTATGGAAAGTTAGTTAGTACAGTATATCTCATATATATGCTGACTGAAGAAATGTTCTTTCTATCAAAAATAAAAAACAAGATCATAACTTCATTTTTTATTCATTTTTATCTTTTACAATTTTGATATCTGTGTAGCACAATAGATTAAAGCCTTCACTCTTGATCTGTAAATCATGTTCAAAATTACTGTAAATAGATCATGTTCAAAATTATTACTGTTATGCTGGTTTTATTTAAACTATTGATTTTTTCATTAAATAAATTTTTGAAATGCATTTATGATAAAATTTGTGTTTTTCATTCAAATCTCAAATAGCTGCAGGTCTGCAGCTACCATCAAAGTGTCTCATATACCACTTGAAATACTAGGGATCACTATTAATTACCAATAGATTGAGAGATTAATTCAATCAGTGATTGATTTACCTATTCAGATTATGTAAACGTTTAGATGTGACTGTTGACTTGTGTGTATATATCTGTATGTTTGTGTATTAAATTCTATTTAATTTTGAATTAGTTAAATCTAGTATAGATAACAATAGTACTGCAAAGTTTATGTGCAATTTATTATTAATATAATGTAATGGAAAGAGACTGATCAAATATGATTGCATGAAATGCTTATCTTTTTTATTTTGTGTATTATTAAAAGTGACATGTATAAGTTTATTTCAACTGAATTCAAACCATAATTACATGTATTTTTTTAGGTATCCCGTGATATTGTCCATAGAAAATCACTGCTCAGTCAAACAACAGACTGTCATGGCAACATACATCAGGTCTATTTTCGGAGGTAACAGTGATGTATTTACGGTAGTAAAATTTTTATTGAATCATGGAGGTCAGACAAAACATATGCTGTAACATATATAATTTTGGAAACGAAAATGCGTACATGCAGTGCTGAAAAAATATTGACCTTAAATTTTTTATGACAATCAAGATTTGAGATTGATAGATTTTTAAATTTTTTTTTAGTTTCATGATTTATATCTGCCTTACTGTCTATAATTTTGTTTTACATAAAATCTCCAATTTTTTTATTAATTGTGGGATGTATGAATTATATATTTCAGACTTGTTATATGCCCCAGAAGAAACTCCAAATAGAATTCCCTCCCCTCATGACCTCATGGGAAAAATTGTTATTAAAGTAAGTAAAATTTATATATTTTTATCATGCTAATCTATACAATGAATTATAAAAGCATTTGAAGAATTTAGTGCACGAGTTATTTTCTTTTCAATTAGTTTTCACAAGTTTCTTTTTTTGTTTTGTTTGTTTGTTTCTTGTATTTTTGATTTCTGCATCATAGACAAACTTAAGGTGTTTAATTAAATTATTTTCTACAGTATTATAGCTATTTTCATGGCAGTTTTATATGAAAAACTGTAGATTTCTAATTAATTACAAGGAATAAGTATCCGATATCCGTGTCAAGTTTGAAAAGCACTAGCTGATTTTATCGATAGACTTTTTTGACAGTTAATTGTAAATTATATCAAATTATTACCAAAGTTTGGTACTCAGGATTTTAAATTTACTTGCAATTTAATTAATACAAAACTGTTACAGTGGAACTAAGGATTCTACAGTATTTGTGTTGGAAAAAAATTATATCACAATTAAATCATGAGGTATCTCACTTATTATATAATTCATGTGTACGGTGCATATATATTTATTACATATTTTTTTTTTCTATTACGGGCGAAAAAAATGGATTACCCCAAAATGGTAACATTTTCTTTTGTCCCAACTATTGTGCAACCATGCAATTCACTAATTCATGAGCTTTGTCCTATTTAACTGTCTAATTAACTTAGGTTAATTAGAAGAAACAAAACAAGTCACTGCATATCACTGACAACCTAATCACATGAACTATACCTGTGGTATGTGATGAATGCTAAATGATGGTTTGATTGATTGATTAATTCATGTTAAAAGTACATGTAGAACTGTTTCTTTCTACTATATAATGTAGGGCATTGGAAGCTTTATTCTCTTTAAAATCTATGAATATATTTGAAATTTGTAAAATAGGATGTATTTAAATTCATATATCCCTTCCTAAATGTTAAAAAGTTCTAATCCTAGCATCACAATCCAAGTTTCTGATGTACTAGCTATTTTATGTTTTAAGAATGTTATTTTTCTGCAAAGATCGAGTTTTATATGAGGATATTTGGAAAAAAAAATTTTGATCTTAAATCTCTTGTTCTAGCAGTTAGACTAGAATGTAAAGGAAATGTTTAAATAAAATAAGATAAATTTCAAAACCTTTACCCAGTACTCTTGAAATTACCCCTTTTTCAGACTGGTATAACCCCCAGCCCCAACCCCTTAATTTAACCAACTAATGAAAAATTACATTTTTGTTGAGATGTGAATGCCGGATTGAATTTTTAATATGTATACTGCAATAACTATAAATGCAGCTGTTTTCATGCAGATGATTTGAAATGGCTAATATTTTTTTTCCAGAGAAATTCATCCTTAAAATCTAACTTGGACCAATGTGTGTCACTGTATTATTTAAGTCTTTTCAAATTAATATGTAATTAAAGTTATGTGATTGAGTTCATGAAATAGAACAAAAAAATTTTTAACAGAAAATTTTTTTTATTGCAAAAAGTAATGTCCCTTTGGCCACAAAGACTCAACAGTTTAAATTCTTTCAATATTACACTGGTAACCATAATATTACACTGGTAACCATAATATTACACTGGTAACCATAATATTACACTGGTAACCATAATATTTGGCCTCAGACCCCCAGAATTACTATCACTATTAAACATAATTTTTTTTATCTGTAGGGAAAAAAACTTTCTGGCAATCTCAGCAATACAGATGACGGGGAGGTCAGTGATGAAGATGAGGCAGCAGACGTTAGCAACGAGTCTGTCAAACCTCCCAAGAAGGACTCAGGTCACAAAATCAAACTCAGCCCTGAGTTCTCAGCTTGTGTTGGCTTTAAAGCTGTTGGATTCAAAGGAGTAGAAGAATCCATAAATTCAAGTAAGAAAATAATGCAAGCTACTCTACTTGTTTAAAATATAAAGCATGTAAGTATTAAATTGTCATGTTAAGCTAAATATTTTTATCACTTCAGATGAGATTTGATTTGTAATTTTCATTGTGCTTATTGAAATGTATCTCAAACAGTTTTTATAGTGTATAACAAGTAGATTCTAAATTTTGATCAAATTTAAATTCATGCATCTTCTGTTTTTAGAGGGAATATTTGTGTCCCTTGGAGAAAACAAGGCCCTAAAGTTGATAGATAATGACAGAGATGGGGTCATCAAGTTGAACCAGCACATGTTAGTGCGGACGTACCCAGCCGGCAGTAGGACAGACTCCAGTAACTACAATCCTGTGCCCATGTGGAACACAGGGTGTCAAGTGGGTGAGTATCAAGTTGTAATTAATCAAATGTTTTGTTTTTTTCTCTTAAAGATGACATGTTGTGTTTCGATAGAAAAATACAATTTCTTTTTTTTTTCTGCCAAATTTTGTGTGTATATATATGTTGCTACCAAAATTTATGTGATGGTTATTTTTCATAGAAAATTAATTGTTTCTGAATGCATTTTTTCTCAAACTTATGGTCAAAATGGAAAAATATGTCAACACGTTGCACAATAGATATTTATTTTGTTGTTAGATTATTGTAGACTAGTTCGTACTGGTACCTTTTCCAAATGAACATAGTTTTGACCCTTTTGAATTGCAGTGGCCTTGAACTTCCAGACCAACTCTGAACCAATGCAGTTGTTGCAAGGCAAGTTCATGGACAATGGAGGATGTGGCTATCTCCTGAAGCCAGGATTTTTGTTGTCAGGTATTTTAAGACTGTGTCAAAATCTTTCACTTTATTTTATTGGAATCTTATGATGCAATGTGCATGCACTTGCTTTGTCCCTAGAAATCCAAGACACTGGTAATTAAGTTTCCATTTCTTGTACTTGCAGACGACAGATCAGCATCTCCACGGACATCCAGAAAGAGGCTGAGCATTACAGTATGTAGCTTCCATGTATAAGGCACAGACATAACATAATTACAAACAGTATCTGCACATAAACAAAAAGAAGAGAGTAATGTATTAATTTGTAGCCTGGTATTATTTTCTGTGTCTCTTGTAGATTGTGAGCGGTTACCAGATCCCCAAGCCCAATGATTCTAAGAAGGGGGAGATAATTGACCCATTTATTAAAATAGAAGTACATGGAGTAAAGGAGGACACACAGCAGTGCAAGACGAGCGTCAAAGAGAACAATGGTAAACTAAAGGGCTACTGGTCTAAAACAAAACTTGCATGCATGCATTTGCTGACCAACTGTAAAATCAGGGCACAATAAAGGTTCCTAAGCATAATATTGATATTCCGAATATCAATATTATGCTTATAAGGAACCCCTGTTGTTTTTGGCAAAAGAACTCTGGCCCCGCTGTCACCAAAATTTTTAAATCACTCAACTCCGTCCTCAACTTAAATCCATAAAGGAAAAGTGCATGAATTTGAGGTAAAAACTCAGACTTGAGGCCGAGTATTGACTTGAGGAAAGTTGGTGACGGCGGGGCCTGAACATGGCCAATAAATTAAGTGTTGTACAATCAATATCTCAAGAACAATTTCATGGACATGCAGACAACTTGGTACAGGTACAGTATTCCATAAGAAATAAATATCAGATGTCGATTTTGAGGTCAAATGGTCAAAGATCAAGGATCTAACATCTTTTGACATAGATGTATTTTGAGGTCTCTCGACATGTCTTCTCAGAAATTAGGATTTTTTATGTTATTGAGTAGGGAAAATGTAAAATACATCTATTGTTATGATGCAATGTACTGATTTATTAATTCAGTCCTGACTTGTTCATTTTATTCCTGTTCAGGCTTTAACCCACGTTGGGATGAACATGTTTCCTTTGTCATCAGTCAGCCTGATCACGCCATCATCCGATTCGTTGTTTACGATCATGACAGATATGTTGACGACTTCATTGGATATTTTGCTCTCCCATTCCGTTCAATCCAAGAGGGTAAGTCATATCTCTACTCTCACTCTTCTTTCTGTGTCATTTTTATGCACAAAACAATGGAAATAAATATTGATGATTTGTGTACATTTGGCAAGACTGCAAGGCATTAATATTCAGTGAATTCTTTAATCTGACATTTAAATTAGAAAGACAAAGTCTTATAATTATAATTGATTAAATTCATTTTTCAAGCGCATTAAACAATTCTTTATTTTATTTTTTTTTTACATTGGATTATGTTTTTATGTTTTTAGATATCCCCAAAAAATTATACTTTGATCGGATTATGATACATGTGTACATTCTATTGATGATTTCAAAACCCTAAGGAATTATACATGAATTTTTTGTGTATTTTTTTGTAGGTTACCGCCATTTTTCTCTTCTGAATAAACATGGAGATAAGATCCCACAGGCTCTCATACTGCTTAAAGTGGAGATCAAGGAGGCTTGATCCCTTTCTTCAGGTACGTACATGTACAAAACTTAGCATATAATGACAATAATCACGGAAGTGTAGCTCTGTCGACTGTTGTTTCATTAAAATCTTTACATGGACATCAATTTTTGTGGAGTTAGAAAAATTCTGAGTTTTGTTCTGTGAGGGGATTTGGTCTGAATTATACCTTATCTATTTCATTTTTTTTTCAGGCATTTACAGTAGGTCATGGAATTAGAATTTATATCATCCACTGAAGATGCTCTTTTCCCCTCCGAAACACAAGGGTTTGTCATGATGAAGGGCCATAACTGTGTTGCATTCATGCTCATCATATTCATAAGGGACCAAATTAAATTCAATGAATGGTATACAATGCTTTAATTTTTTGTTGTATATACATGTTTGTTTAACCAGAGCAATAGAATTTATAATGGATATATTTGGTTGTGGTTATTTGATCTCTTCTTAATTTTGTGTACTTAATTAAGGATAAGATTGTATAATAGGTTATTTTAAAAATAGACGTTTATTTTGTAGCAAATTATTTATAGAAAAATATTAATCATGTATATTTAAAACATCTTGTATTTTTTTCTTTTTTATGATTTTCTATGATGACTTTTTAATTGCAATGAAATTGTTACTTTCCTTGAAAGATGCACAGAATTGAACAATGTAAATTCCTTTGATTATATGCAAAGAATTGAACAAATGTAACATTGCTAGCTTTGAGGTTATTGTTAGATGGTTTGCTGAGTTACATGTCTTTAAATCATCCATGTCTTTCATATATTATTAACATTCTCTGTTTAAAGAGATTCAATGATTCTATTTTGTTTCTTTCTATAATAAATTTTAAATAAATCTCATCCTTTTCACAAAGAATATCTCATGTGGTTTTTTTTGTTTTTGTTTAATTTAATTGGGGTAGGTTGGTATGTTTCTACTAAAAATATCTTTGTAAAGATTATTTTGAAACCGTTTCACTAACTAGTTAGTATGGACCCTTGTTCCATAATTATTACATGTACTTTTAGTCTGCATTTTTATGGCAGTTGGCTTCAGTTGCTGTTCTTATAATACCCAAAACGAGTGCAGTTAAATAAACAAACATTGGGTGTCGTTCCCATCAGCTCCCTTCTCACCACCAACCCCCCCCCCCCAAAAAAAAAGCGCAAGACATCAATATATCATAGAGTAAACAAAATATGTTTTTAAATGTATAGTGGAAGTCCTCATTTTTTGATGGTCTTTTGGAAACGTTTCTCCATGAAAAAAAAATAAAGGAAGGAGCGAGCTTATCCCCCCTTCCTCCTTATATAAATAAAATAAATCGTTGATTAAATTTTCCAATGTATGACTTAATGGCCATGGACATTTTTGAAAATAATAGAAGCGGACACAGGCACCTGAATTGTTATCAATCAGTCGCTCAATAAGTCAAATATAAAAAAAATTCTACCTCCTCTATAATATAGAGGAGGTAGAATTTTTTTTATATTTGACTTATTGAGCGACTGATTGATAACAATTCAGGTGGCTGTGAAGCGGGAAGCATGGATGAATTTTGATTGCGCAGACTCGCATTTTAAATTACTCCGTCTTTTGAAATGTAACTTACTATACTTACTTACGTTTGTACGATGGTCAACAAGTATTAAAAATAAGTCATAACAAATCAAAGAAACGTACTGGTTGACGGGTATACTGTACCCATTTATATAAAATTGATAATATTCAAGCTATCTTCTCCTTTGTTGAATAGTTTCTGCGTATAGTATAAGGAAGAAAAGCAAACTGTACAGCAGCATATACGGGAAAAATCCATTGGCAATCAGCATGATTGAAAAAGTATAGCCGCACCAGATCAGCGCCATTATTGATCGATTAGGGGAACGGAACATGTCTTGACACGTGAATACAAAGTCTTCTAAGAAATTCCGAAAACTTCCCCGGAGGCCTTGCATCCTCATTCGACCTCGACCTTCCCGGATACCGATATGAAAATCAAGGTCATCCGTATCCTCTGAAGACGTGTCGACTGTATGGTCGCTGTCCTCTGACGACAAATCAACACAAGACAATGACGACGCGCTGGTTGCGACGTCAGAGAGGAAGGAAGAAACGTCAAGTCTAGTGGTCACGTGATTGTACTCAATGGCCGACACGGACGTATTTTCGTCTGAATTTTCTTTTTCCTCTTCTTTTCCTTCTTCGTCTTCTGAATTTTGACAACCGATTGATCGTACTTCTAACTGATGCATTTCTCGAACCTACAATGTTGTCGACGCATAAAGAGAAATAAACAACAGTGCGTATCATTCAAAAATCAATAAATAATTGGAAAGTTTTATTGTACTGGTAGCTTAATTTTAAAACACGATGACCGATTTTACCTTTTAACGGGAAGCAAATCATAAAAGATCGACTAATTAAGGAGGCTGGATGGTCAACAAATCAGATCTGCCTTAAACTTTTAAATATGATATTTTTGCTGATTAACTATTAATAAGTAAAGAAAAATCCAAACATTTGGATTTAAAATTTTCTATATCTTTATACAGAGCTTTTCGTCTAAAGGAGGTAAATATAGCCTAGAAATTGGCACGACCATCCAGTCCTCTTAGTCTTACTTGATTTCTCTCCTTTTTCCAGTGGTTAACATATTCTTGAATGGCGAAATTGACGCATGCGTGTCGTTGAAGAATATATCGAACGCGCATGGGTGACCTACAAGTCGGGCAAGGGAACTTTAAATAGGGAAGCAGAACATGCTCATTGTTGTCCCGGTATACCTTGCAGACTTTGTAGATACATCTGAAAATAAAGAAGTCAACTTACTACCGGTAGGGAGATATTGCATTTAATATGTAACTTAATTGATACTTGCTGATCATGTTGCTTATAATGATTCATACGTGTAAATTATATACACTGTACATGAATAAAAAACGTCATTTTATGCGATTAACGGACAGTTTGCGTATCTCTTAATCTAATCTTAAACTTAATCCATAAGATTAAATTATTTTCCACCATGAAATCACGAGCTTTATAGCCTACATGCTCACCAATTGACAGAAAGCGGCTAATCGTAATGTTTTTTGAATTCAATTCCCCGAGAATATTGACACTGTTTCAAGAATATTTCGACATTTATCTGAGCAAAAAGGGATATATAGATTCGCATCGGGCAATATTTCGTTCCTCGGGGGCCAACATAATCAATATTGCTCTTTACCCAAGTCAATAGTTGTATAATATAATACCATTCCTTTGCACAGATTCTGTCTGCGGTTCATTGACGTCAAAAAATTCCTAATGATGTTCCTTTTCTCACTACTCTTTCTTTTAAAGGTATATGTGGCGTATTTGGAGTAAAATTTTTGATAAGAGTTTGAGTAAAAATATACATCATGCTTCTTATAATTAGACGTTTCACAAACTCTAGGCCCATAAAAAATGTTCTGTCCTTAGTTATTTGTCTCTAAACTTTGCTACACGTCTGATGAATATTAATGTGATCCGCCATTTATAACGCCACTGCGCATGAGTGCGGGAAAACCTAGCATTGAAAACACGATGGAAGAACAGTTTGTTTACAAATTAGAATCACGTTTTTCATGTCTTAGATGATTCTTATATCAGATGATACTCGAAGCAGTTTTATTCCGATATCCATTAATGTAAAACGATATAAATTGTTAATTATGTGTAATAAAGATGAAACACGATTTTAGCATCATCGACACGGTAAACGGAGTAAATACCCCTCTTCCTGAGGGATGCATGTAGTGAGAGTGTTTATTCTTTATTTAAAAAAGTCCTCTAAACGAAAATCTACTTGTGGTTTAAAGCTTATAAAGTAAACAACGGAACACATGGAGCACGAACCTGACTATATAGCAAAACCCCTACAACTTCATGATGGAAACTTAAGTTTAATTCGGCTTTAATTCCTATTCCATCAATCTACATGGTCTCCGATGACAATATTCCCTTTGATCCTATCCTTGTCAGTCTGTCTCTTTTTTCTCTCATTGCCAAATCTGTCAAACTTAACGGTATACCTATCGTCTCGTCGTCGCCATTGAGATGGATGTCACGTGACCCATTTAAGGCGGGGTTATTCAAATCTTTTGTATTTTTTACCGTGCCGGTAAAAAATAGAAAAAATTATTTTGATTTCTTGTATCTTTGTTATGCGATTGACTTATAAAGCGTAATTTGTGTGAAAGTCCTATCTTTAAGTAATGAAATGAAGCAAATAATCAGATCTTATTATTGTTATTCACTAAAAATACGCCACATATACCTTTAACGTAACACTAAGGTAATTTATCTTAGAATCTGGTTTTAAACTAACCAGCTTAAATTAATTATATTCTAGAAAACGTATAAATGACAGCGTTGTCTAAGTCTGCTCTAAAACATAAAATTTCACGTTGAAATATTTGTGTAATACACTGTTAAAGAGGTACCTACCTCATGCAAAAACTATGGCCGCATTTAAGAGTATGCGGTTTGTTGAAGTAGCCCCAGCACACGCCGCATTTTAAGGCCTTTATCACCTCTGTTGGGGACAGCTGCTTGGCTTCCGACATCTTTTGTATAGAATGTATACATGTCACTAAACCACGGCAACTATAATAACCTGGAAGTAGCGTGACGCTACCTGATTTTACGTCTATGACGTCATATAACTGTACAACGACTGTTGGAAAAGACGTTGATGTTTTTTGTATTGTAAACATGGAAAGAACAGATGCTGTTACATGTAAGCATGGAGACAGAGAGGATTTGAAACAGTTTTTCAGATTAATGAATATGCTTCGATCCAATCAGACGGAATGCAGTGACTATTTCGCAAGAGAGAGAAGCTCCTTTGAAGATCTTAGACAGCGAGTTCTCAAGTTGATCGAGGAATCTCGCGAACTCCAAACAAGGACCGAAAATCTTAGATGTGGATTCAGGGAGATAGACGAAAAATTTAAATCTATCAAGAAGATGCTATATAAAGAATTTGGGCTGCAAGCGGAAAAGCGTCTGCAAAACTTGGAGGAAGTGGCGTACATGAACGGACTGATAACTCATCTACAGGAGGTCGACAAGGGGCTGACCTATCGGCCTGTTTATGTGTCGGATCCGGCAGAATATGACGACGAATTTCGGAGAACGCCCAAGGACTGAAAAACAAAATTCGAAAAAAGTGAAACTAGCGTAATTATGACAAAAGTTGGTTTTGAATATTCAAAAAATTATAATATAAATTTATTCTTTCATTTTTTGGTTCGTTACTGTGATTTAAAAAGACTAATATGAAAAATCTTCTGAACATGAACATACTGTTGAATTTTAAAAAAATATTCGTCCTTAAGAGTATAATTGACAGAACTTCATATGAAATACCATGGTATTAGACGGAAACATTAAATTGTGACGAAACAATACTAATAGTGAAACAATAATTAATACATAGCTTACAATAGAAAAGAATTTATGTTGTGTCATTTCAATAAATTGGTTTTCTACACCGCACTGGTGCCTTATGCGCAGACTCATTATTCGTGTCCCATTCAACAATTTTTGAAAATGTATGTTTTGTACATAATAGATTCAATTAAATTCAATTCATTAAAACTGTTCCCCTTCTTTTGAAAGACGAAATACAAGTTCAGTGCTTCCAATTCCAGCGCTATAAACATATCATATACGTTATAGTCTGTCCCAAGATATTTTTGCCGCATATTTTCCTAAATTATTCGATGTCTATAAATACCTCTTGGTTCAGATGATGTTCATTCAATAGTATGAAAAAATCCCAAGATTTCTTCTTTGAAACGCCCCCTCTAGCTTGTCGGGTATCAATACACGGCTAAAAATAAAAAGTCTACGGGGTTTTTCCATTGCTAAGGAGATGAAGACGCCCGGATGATAACGTTGAAAAATTGCGCGAGGTGTCCCGAGTACTTCCGAATGGAGAAAAGATGTCAACATTCCCCATTATAAATCTCCGTAGGAAATCTGTTTTCGTTCCTGTGAATTTTTACGAGGGAAAAATGATAATGTGTGAATGAAGTTATCTTGGAAATTTTCCCTTTCATCGATTTTAATTGCACTTCTTTCACAGGTATGTGTATTTTTATTAAAAATCGTCCAAATGTGCAGCATAAATATCTTGGGACAGACTATAGTAGACATAAAATCAATGCTTCAACGGAAAAATAATGGTAGACTTATTCAACAAATCTAACAACTCGCTATCTTATTCGTTTGTGATAATGATGCTTATTTGTTTCAATCACCCTTCCCAGAGTCTCCCTGCGCTGCCATGACCCTCCAGTATTATTTACCGTTCTATTCTGCAAATCTAAAGCGCCATTTTAACTCATCATCTCCCAATTATTCTGGCCCCGCCGTCACCAACTTTCCTCAAGTCAATACTCAGCCTTAAGTCTGAGTTTTGACCTCAAAATTATGCAATTTTCTTTTAAGAAATTGAGTTGAGGACTGAGTTGAGTAACTTGACAATTTTGGTGACGGCGGGGCCAGGTACTATATATATATATATATATATATATATATATATATATATATATATATATATATTCTATGGCTTATTGTTCCCATTAGTCACCCTAGGCTCCTATACTCTGTCCCGAGTTTTTGCTTCCACCGCTTTTTGCTTGATATTTCGATAATCATAAATACCTTTATGCTCAAACTATGTTCCTCCACTAATATGAAAAATGTCCAGATTACCTGTTTTGAAACGCCCCCTCTACCGCTTCAGGTTTCAATACACATTCCAAAATAGAAAGTCTACGGAGATTTAGCATTGCATCAGCCATTATTAAGCCCGGATGATAACGTTGAAAAATTGCGCGAGGTGTCCCGAGAACTTCCGAATGGAGAAAAGATGTAAACATTTCCCATTATAAATCTCCGTAAGAAATTTGTTTTCGTTCCTGTTAACTTTTGTGAGTGAAAAATGATAATTTGTCAATGAAGATATCTTGGATATTTTCCCTTTTATCGATTTCAACATTATTTCTTTCACAGGTATGTGTATTTTTATTAAAAATCGTCAAAAAGTGATGGAAGCAATAACTTGGGACAGACTATAATAACAACTCACAGCATCTACCCACAAGGTCACTTAACCTGTCCAGTGTTGTGTTTCTTCTATTTGCCAGTGGTGATGCGGAAAATCAACACCAACAACCAAGTACACCATGGTCGTTGAACAGTCCCAACATGAGAATGGAAAATGACAGTCCTAGGGGTCATTACACTGGTGAATCAAACCTTCCTATGTTGACTTGTTAGACTTTATATGTACTTATGATAAATAATCGTTAAGTCATATCTATTCGTTAATAAAAAAGATTTTTCTGGACAAACTTTCTGGCACTATATTTTTAGTCGCCGAAGCGAACTAAATTACATGTTTGATAATATGGCTGTTTCATGTATGTTTCATATTCCTGACTAAGAGGGTATGTAATGGGTTTAAGGCGACAATACACAAATATTTCCAACAAAAAACATCAATATGAATATAAATATAAGCATTGAATGCGGTATTCAATTTGTCTGCACGGCCTGGCCTGGTGTGTTATAGGACTGACGACATCCAAAAATAAGCATTCAATGTTAAGTATTTCCGTCGATATCAAGAAAGGCTCCAAACGGGATATTCTAGAAATCATAACCGAACAAAGATTAATAAGTTGTTAAGGATAGGATAAAGGTTAACATCTAATATAGCCTATATTTTTCAAAGAAAAAAAACCAAATTCTAAAAATCTTGTTTCTTGTAATAGTGGCGGGTACCGGTATATATTATATCGAAAAGAACCCCTCCTTTTATCTGAAACGTCCTACACCGTTTTATGCATATACGGATCTCAAGACGCAGTAATTATGTCATTCTGTCTATTTGTATACAGTATCAAGGTTACTCGGTATTTAGATAAAACGCCACGTGTGCATTATTAAAGATTATATGAACATTGAATGCAGAGTGTTTTTTGGTAAATCTGACTGTGAAATTTTGCACATTCGACTCTGAAAACGGGTCAAAGTATTAGACAACATGGATAATCGGGCTCAGCATTTTGTTGAATGTGAAAATTGTGAGAAACCTGGAAAATACTTTTGCAATCCTTGTCAATCAAAACTTTGTGAGGAATGTGTTTCTCCTCACCTTAAACTGAAATCAGCAAAAGGACACGAAATAGTGGAGTACCATAAACGAAAAGATGCGAATAATTGTTGTGCAGAGCATCCGGAGTTTGACTGCCATGTTTTCTGCAAATCATGTAATCTTCCAATATGTTTCATTTGTACTTCAACAAAACATAAGCCACATGATATGGAAGAATTGTCAGAGGTTTTAAAAGATTTTTGCAGTCGAATTCAAAACGAAAGCAGGATATTGAATTCAAAAATAAAGCCAACGCATCGCAAGATTCTGGCGCAAATGAAATCCACTTTGTTAAGGGTGCCATTGCGATATCAACAAGCCCACGAGGAAGTAGAAAATACTAGGAAAATATGGAAGTCAAAAATTGATAGCATTGCTGATTCATTCAATGATGAAATTTCAGAAATGGAGAAAACGCATGTATCCTCATTGGAGAACCAAATAGAAGCATTTTCAAAGTGCCTTGATAATCTAGACTCTATTACTAAAGATAACGATTCGCTTCTTGGACTCAAAATGTTGGAGTTTAAAGATTATCACAGAGAGACTGAAGAAATACTATGTTTACATGAATTTATCTTTCCAACGCTTTTCACAAGTTTTGTCAATAACCTACCCCAAAAGAAAGACTTCAGCAATGTCTCCAGACTCACTACCTGTGAGCTACCAGCTTATGATCTACAGATAAAAGAGAACCTCGATAAAAGAAAAGATACGGATAGTTTGACATTGATTTGGAGCACTAACACCGACTTTCCATCTGATGACAAGAACAAGCGCCTCTATGACATGGCGTATTTGAGTCATAGTAGATTTTGGGTGGCAGGAAACAGCAATGCCGTATTTCTGCTTGGGCCAGAAAATCAAACATTTGATTTAATGCAGACGCCTTCTAAGGCCAAACATCTGACTATTTCCTCAGATGGAGTCCTGTATTACATTAATGGTATAAATAACATGATCTATAGGATTACAAATGAGGGAAAATTTGAAGCTTTTATTAGTACTGACATTTGGAAACCTAGGGATATTGCGTCATCTCTAACCGAAGGTATATATGTCAGTTTGTTTAGAAGCGAAAACTCAAAAGTAGTCCATTACAGGAGTTCTGGGGAAATTCAACAAGAAATTCAGTTTGATAGCAGCAAACAGCCAATTTACGCTGATCCAAAGAGTATAGCAATAAACAAGAATGGTGATGTTTGCGTCGTAGACTCGGAGAGACTCGTCACGGTGGTAAACTCCAAAGGAGAACGCCGATTTTCGTACTTTGGAAATGTGTCAGGAAAGTACAAACATTTTCGACCAATGTCAATTACAACAGACAACGCGAGCAACATTCTCGTGTGTGATTTAAAGAATAATTCGGTCATTCATGTCTTGAATCAAGATGGCCGATTCATTCAATTTATTTCGGCTAAAACTGGTTTCCACAAGCCAAGCGTAATCACTGTGACCGAGGACGGTAATCTAGCCGTAGCAGAGAGTGTAACCGGAGTTGTCAAAGTCTTCAAATACGAATGCTAGCATAGTCAGACGTCCATATACTTCTCTAGTTCAATCCAGAATAAGTTACTCAGCGCAGTTTGTACCAGTGTCAACAATAAATTGTTACAGTTGTAACACTGCATGCATTATGAATTTGACTTTTTTGTTTCATTGATCATTTATCACTGTGTGGACTCTTTTTGAAACGACAAAAGGCTTGATCTTGAAACTTCAAATTTGTACAAACTTACAATTTGTCCTTAAAGATAAGTTTGTAGAACATTTGGTAATTTTTAAATAAATATCAACGAGGTACTAACCATAATTTAAAAATGAATAGCAGCGATTTACCTATGCATATTAAAAACGACTAACGTTTGAGGTGGATTTGCGCACGTGCGCGGGATGAACTCAGAAAAGCAGCTTGCAGAACGAGGAAAAACGACAGGTTTGTTTGCAGTAGTGTCCTTTTTGACATGTATTATTTTTCAAATAATATCTGCAATATGACTAAAAGTAGTCATATTGCAGATATTATTTGAAAAATAATATATGTCAGAAAGGACACTTTATTTCAAAAAAGGAAATTCGGGACCTTACAATTTTTGTTCAATCTTTAGCAATGACTGTTGATGTTATTGTTTTCAACAATGTACCAAGTATAAACTTAAGGAATGTTGCAGTCACTTATTTTTTAAATCATTATTTGACGGATAATTGAACAAAATAAGGGAATTAAAAAATATCTGGTTGAACGAGGTTAAAAGCATACATTGTCCACTCATATTTCCCTCTGTATGAATATAAAAGAGAATTTTGAAGACAATCTTAGTGTTGATTCAAATGCCTTATGTTTAGAAATACAGTGTTTATTTGCTTTCATTCTGAAGTTAAGTACAACAATCCCTTTATTTTGGCAGAGGGTATACACGGTGTAATAAACCTGCTGAACTTCAATATTTTTGCATATTTTTGGTCATCGAAGCGGTCACGGTCCAGTAGATATAGTCTGAAGGTTAAAACTGAACACGCTCGTAAATAGGCACCGTCACAAAGATATATAAACCCTTCGATTTCGTTACACCCGATTGCATACATGAAACTCGTGGGTGACGTGTAGTATTCCTTTCGTGGTCTTTGGATTTTATGCATTTATTTCTTATTTTATGTGCATATTCTGTTTGCAAATAATTACATTGACCTACTTATTATATGTAATTATTCACCTAGCTTGAAAAAAGTGCGTGAAATTTGATAATTTCATCGTGACCGAGTAAAAAACAGCGATACAAGATGTACGTCCACACAGGTGAGACCTCTACAGCATTGTGTTTCACTGAAAAATCAGAGAAATCTTTTACTGCAATTCCCTGAACCAATTCAGATTGATTTACACGGACTGTTACATTTAAAATTAATATTTTATAAAGAAAAACACATTAATTGTTTGTTTTACTTAGAGTCTAGGAAATTCTCTAATTGCAATTCCCTGCATCTATTTTGATTGATTAACATAGAATGGTACATTATTAATTTAATTTTGGTTGTAACGCCTCATTTGATTGGCTGATACAGATGGAGGGACATGTATTATATTGTATAACATACCTTGGTATGGGAACACACCCCCTTGACAACATCTATCCGGAACTACATTTTTTTACATGTAAACCTTACATGTACACATGCATGTGTAGGCCTATATCAGAGTGAATAAATAGAATATGATTAAGTTTATCTCTTTTCATTTGCATAATATAAATTTAAAATAAATGTAAATAATTTAGTTTTTTATTAAATTCTGCTCCAGTCTTTCCAAGTTTAAAAAAAAATAATTTAAAAATGTCTCACAAATTGAACTATAACAACTTCAAGACAGCAAAAATGAATTTCTACGAAAAGAAGCACAAAATGAGAAGAGGGAAGTTGAATCTTTTTCAAGGTACAGTATGTTAAGGATAGATAAAAAAAAATATCAATAAATTTTATACCATAGTAAAAATAAACGCATTATTTACCAAAACACCTCAGGATTTTAACCCAGAAAGGGATTTGCACCCAAATCTCTCTTTTCAGAGCGCTTTACTTTTAAGCTATCTAGGTTTATGATGGTGTTTTGGTGTGGTTTTAATATTCTGATGCCCCTTTTCGTAAAAACATTTGACGAGCAAACAGATTTTCATCTGATTGAGATAGCCCCCCCCCCCCACCTTATACTAACGTTAGACTGTTAACCCTCTGGCTGCGACGTTATTGAACAGAAATCTTTACGTCACTGCGACATTAAAAACGACGTCATAATTTTTTGACGTTTTTACACGGGATTTTTTCAAAGTTCAAGGAATGTAACAAGTGCGCGTTCTACTTCGACGTGCGGATTACAATGCTAGCGCTGTAATTCTTTACTGTTTTTTTTCTACTACATTTTCCCAGGATTTCTTGACTGTATCCTTGAATTTTATTGCTGCTGCCGAGAAGCAAAGTTTGTTTGATACAAAATTATAAGAACATATAAAATGCATGTATAAGGCTAAAAAATGATATAAACAGGATTCCCATATTTAATAAAAGTAATATTAAAGTATAATCAAATTAATATCAGCAAATTTATAAAAAGGAATTTTCATTGGCTAGTTTTTACGAATGGGCACCCAAACGAATGTATTATCCATCAATAATAATAATTACATACTATACTCTGTCCCGGGTTTTTGCTTCCACCACTTTTTGCTTGATATTTCGATAATCATAAATACCTTTGTGCTCAAACTATGTTCATCCACTAATATGAAAAATGTCCAGATTATCTGTTTTGAAACGCCCCCTCTACCGCTTCAGGTTTCAATACACATCCCAAAATAGAAAGTCTACGGAGATTTAGCATTGCATCAGCCATTATTAAGCCCGGATGATAACGTTGAAAAATTGTGCGAGGTGTCCCGAGAACTTCCGAATGGAGAAAAGATGTAAACATTTCCCATTATAAATCTCCGTAAGAAATTTGTTTTCGTTCCTGTGAACTTTTATGAGTGAAAAATGATAATTTGTCAATGAAGATATCTTGGATATTTTCCCTTTTATCGATTTCAAGAGCATTTCTTTCACAGGTATGTGTATTTTTATTAAAAATCGTCAAAAAGTGGTGGAAGCAATAACTTGGGACAGACTATAGTATAAATCGGACTATTTTTATATTGATTAAAAGCAATACTTTGTTTTTGCTAAAATATTTGGTTATAAAAAGATTTTTTTTCGATTAAAAAAGACTCTTGATGCAAAATTAAAAATGAAATTAATCTTACATTTAAAGTAGCGAATCTGATCAAATTATCAAATCTTTTTTATACTCTGTCCCGGGTTTTTGCTTCCACCACTTTTTGCTTGATATTTCGATAATCATAAATACCTTTGTGCTCAAACTACGTTCATCCACTAATATGAAAAATGTCCAGATTATCTGTTTTGAAACGCCCCCTCTACCGCTTCAGGTTTCAATACACATCCCAAAATAGGAAGTCTACGGGAATTTTACATTGCATCAGCCATTATTACGCCCGGATGATAACGTTGAAAAATTGTGCGAGGTGTCCCGAGAACATCCGAATGGAGAAAAGATGTAAACATTTCCCATTATAAATCTCCGTAAGAAATTTGTTTTTGTTCTTGTGCACTTTTATGAGTGAAAAATGATAATTTGTCAATGAAAATATCTTGGATATTTTCCCTTTTATCGATTTCAACAGCATTTCTTTCACAGGTATGTGTATTTTTATTAAAAATCATCAAAAAATGATGGAAGCAATAACTTGGGACAGACTATAGAGTGTAATGTGTCTTTTTTAAAAATAAATCTTAAAATATTACAAGAAACAATAAATTAGATAAATGCAACATCATAAATATTATATACATTTTATATACAATTTAAGGATATGCATCTATATAATTCCTAAACGTTCCCAAATCCCCATTTATGATGCAAATTGAAAAAAAATGTTTATGGGTGTACAGACCCTAGTGGTGGTCATACAGACCCTGTTGATACCAGAGGGTTAAATTGAATGATGTCGGGACTTAAAACATAAACTGTAAATATGAATCCTCTGTGAGCAGTTACAATCGAGATAGCTCGACGGCTCATAGAAAACAAATGAGCGACACCCTTAGTGTACTTACTGTAATACCATAAAATACAAACAATCCATTTTCAGCACGCTCGGTCATTTTACACACCGCTCCCAATCCCGAGTCGATCTCCGAACATGAACTTGCCTCGTGTGCTGCATCCACGGCCCTAAGAGGCTTGCCTCTGCAATCTTCACACTTCCTATGTCTGAGTTTATGTTTAATTCTACTTTTAACAACTGTCCCTTTACATTTGAGAAGTAAACTGTGAAGTCGCGAACCAGCGTCCAAACACCAAATTCAAATATGGCCGCCACCCTCGTTTCGTTGTAATCTGGGTCACCTGTTACTAAGGATGTTGTACTAATGCGCGGGTAGTTTAAAATGTCATTTAAAACAAAAGCATGAAAATGAAAATGGTACGGAGAGTAAGTTTTGTTAAATGTATTAAATTATAAGGAATGAATTTAATTTTGACGTATGTTATACGATATAACATAACATAACTTGGGGCAGTTTACGCTTCGCGGTTTATAAAAAAGCGTAAACTGCCCCAAGTTATGTTATATCGTATAACATACGTCAAAATTAAATTCGCGGTTTATAAAAAAGCGTAAACTGCCCCAAGTTATGTTATATCGTATAACATACGTCAAAATTAAATTCATTTCTTAAATGAATATTTTATACAGAAAAACATATTGTGTTTTGCTTAAAATTCAGAGAACTCTTTTACTGCTATTCCCTGTACCAATTTAGATTGATTTACACGGGCTGTTATATTTAAAGTTAATATTTTATAAAGAAAACACATTAATTTTTTAATTTTACCTGGCGGTGTATCAATTTTGATTGATTAACATAGAATGGTACATTATAAATGAATATTTTATACAGAAAAATATATTGTGTTTTGCTTAAAACTCTTTTACTGCTATTCCCTGCACTAATTTAGATTGATTTACAAGGAATGGTACATTATGAAATGAATATTTTAACGACTTCTTTCGTTGAAATCATCATCCTTCATCGATTGTGGTTTATTTTGATTAATTTTTTTTTACGGACTGGTACATTTTCAATTGATATTTTATATAGATGTTTACAGGCAATTTGTGCGTGCAATCAAACGCAGCTGTACTATTTAGTCACCCCTAACATTGTCCGAGATTCCATTTATCATTCAGTTAGATGGATAACACAGGTTCATCCTGTCATCATGGCTTGAATTTTAAAAACATTTAACATCATTACATCAATCAAGACAAACCAGAAAAGAATGAACGGGAACGGAAAAGAATGACTAGAATCATAGATCTAACAATTTCATTTTTGATATTTTGATATTGTAAATGTATGTGCTTTAGACTCCAAGAAATAAGAATACATCCCCCGATACATATTTATGAAATTTTGCAATATTACATTTTGCGTTGATCTCAACGAAAATATTATAACACAAAATGTAATCATTACTTATGATCACTCAAAACCTCCCAAAATGTATCATGATAACAACGAATAATACACCAGTAATCAAGACTTTACCGATACTGGTTCTGTACCAGTGTATCTTATTTTGTACATAACACATTAGACACAGTTTAAATGTTTGCTTCCTTATATCACCTCTTTCTATCAAGTTATATTATTATACGAATCATAGAGGACTTTGTACTTTTCTAGTGCCATATAAAAATACTCGAGAGCCATTCATCACCTATACCTGTAGATTATTAAGTGAAAATATTGCAAACATCAAATCAAATATGTATTTTTTAATTAATAAATATTCTATAATTTATTTATGTACTGTATACAGTACCATATAAGTCAGCTATTATTATAGCATTGATCAAGCTGCACGGGCACTGCAATGTACATGCTATTAATTAAGACACATAAGTGCGTAACTAACGTATATAAAAAAAATTATTTTTTGTAATTTTCATTGGTTGTAAGAAAATCGCGTGACATATTCTGTCCCTGGACAATGAATCTTTATCGTCATCTGACCTTGATCGTCTGCATTGGATGCTTAGTAATTTGGTTGTCCGATTGTACCTCATTTACTAGTTATTTTAAATATGATTGTCTAATCGGATGATTATATAATTTAACTATTATGGAAATCATTGTACAATAAATATTTGGCTATAAGGACCCATGTCAAGTGATACCAAGAAGCGGATCCTGTGGGGTGTCTTAAAATAATATATTAATAAAGTGCTACTAGATACGGTGCACTATATAATGTTAATAAACAAGGAATAAAATATCAAGGAAAATTATATAAAATTGAGAAACGTATCGTGTGTCCTTAAAACTCCAAATTCAAAAAAAAGGTAATAGAGTAAATTTTAAAGAATGAACAAAAAAAATCTGATTCAACATACAAATTCCATCAATGTGTAAACTGTTATTTGTTATTTCACGCGCTTGCACGGTATATCATCTACTAGTGAACAAAATCAAAATACCTCTACTGTTGATATCTTGGTTCTGTTTACTTGTTTGTTCTTGTTTATTGTTGTTTTGAAATGGGATTATGTTTAAAATCTCATAGTTTAGACAAATATGTTTCGAGAGAGAGTCCCAAACCAGCTTCTAACGTCGTGATGACGTCAAAATGTCATAACACACACTATATTAAGAGGCTGGTAAAAATAGAACGAATAGAGATAACGACAAAAAGTAAATTACTTTAGAAAGCAAATATTGTGACCTACAATCCCATAAAAGATGACAAGTTTTCGTGACAGGGCCGATTTCCATAGTTTCTGGCTGTAGTCCTTTTGGTTGCCTATTAAAAATGCATTATTAAAGCCTTGTAAACAATAAAATCAGAAAAAAAAATTTTGACCAAAATCGTGACCATGCTTCTTTAATACTTTTCAATGCGTTTGATTTAAACTGTACAATTTGCAGAAAGTTTATAACTTAGGTAGCTTAATTGAAAAACGCAAACATTTCATTTTTTTCAAATTTTCATTTCAAACGCCATAAATACCTTTAAATATTTTTTTAATCTAATATTTAGATTCAATTACACATAATAACTGCGTCAAATAGAAGAGGTCCGGTTTAATGCGTCTTTCAGAAACCGTCATGTCTGACGCGTCTGTCAGAAGAGGTCGTGTCTGACGCGTCCATCAGAAGAAGTCATCTCCAACTCGCCTTCAACTTACAATAAAGCCTGTTGTCCTCACTTTTAGACACTGTTAACAAGAGATGTTTCTTGCATACCACTTGTTTTTCTTATTGCGTTTCTTTTAAACATCCTCTGTGCGATTTTGAGAAAGTCACACGCGAGAATGCAGTAAAGAGTGTATTGCTCAGTGTGTTCGTTTCAACTGATAAGATGTTACTATAATTTTTATGTGTTCCTTTTAGGTAGATAATGTGAGAACTAAAAAGGCCTCGGGATTTTATTGGATAACATGATATAAAGAATAAGGAGTCAATCTTTGAGTATTATGAGGTGATAATTTCGGTCGGGGCGTGATCAAATCCAATAAAGCTCGAAGTTATGTTAGATTTGATCACGCCCCGACCGAAATTATCATCTCATCCGGACACCGGGTAATTCCGGACAGATTTAAACGTCATGTATTATTTATAAGCTTTTACGTTGTCATGTGAGTATCTAAAAATAAACTCAACATTACTTGAATTTTCTTTTGTTTTCTTACTACCTTGCGTAAATACCGATGCATTCCGATTAAAAATATCTACGTCATAAATTGAACTTTGGACCTTGTCACTCTGAATTTTTAGCTGCGGGAAAATTTGAAGGTGAAGAGAAGCTAAGAGGTTAAAACTTAATTCAACCATAAAGGTAAGTATTAATTAGAAAGTAGTTTATTAATAGACACAATAACATAGAAAAAACAATAAAAACAAATTTTTAAGTCAAATGAATAATAAAACCTCTAAATTAATAAACAATTTAATTTTAAAACCCTGTCCGGAATTACCCCACTGTTTTTAAAGCAGTGGGGTTATTCCGGACAGCATGGAAAATCACAGTAGCTTAGTGAGCTGTACACAGAAAGTTAATACAAGGCTTATATATATATTTACATATTTTATCAAGTAAATAAATTAGTTCTCAGATCCAAGAGAGTTTCTTGAGAATTTGAAATATTTTTATTACGTGTTCTTAATACATATATCTGACCCCCCCCCCTTCTTCAAGCGCACCTAACCATACCCTTCGAAAAAAAAAGATTCTGTTCTATCCGGCGTAACTTCCGGTAGTTTCTTTTGTAGTGTTAGTTGTAGTGCTAGATTTTGTTTTCTTTGTTTTTTCCTATGTAATTTTTTTTCTTATGTTGTCATTAAATTGTCATTAATTTTTAAGATACAATTAAGGTAGTATATATGGGACACCTTCATGTTGTGACGTATTATTTATCGAAATAAACAATAAAATCAAGTATAATTTTATAAATAGTAGTTTCTTTCCCAAATTTGTTCCAAAAATATTTAAAACGTAGTTTTATTATAATAGTGTAAAATTTGAAGATTATTAACCAGTAAAAGCATTTTAATTATAATGTACTTTAATCCACATTAATATCGACAGTTGCTCATACCACCTTAAATAAACAAACTCAAAACTAAGTATTTTGATATATATATATATAAGCAACAAAAAGGTCTTCCGTTCCTCATGTATTAATCTGTAAAAAAATTGCATTTCTCTTGTAAAAAGGAAATGGATATAACATATACTGTGAATGAATTTTCCAGTAATTATTTCTATGTAAAACAAAACAAAAAGACAAAAAGTTATTTTTTGAGTACTTCCTGTGACGACCGGAAGTTACGCCGGATAAAACAAAATAGTGTTAGAGCATGTACATACATAGGTATATCATCCCACAATGTTTAGTTGTTAAAGTCTCTCCCATTTTTGATATATCTTGGAGACAATGTTTTTTGTTATGGAACAGGAAACGGACAAACGGAAGTACTCAATAAAAAGAAATGCTGGTCTTTCTTGAAAATTTTCCTATCATACATTATTATCTATCAAACTAACTTTAACTGTCAAAGACAAACAATTAAACTTATTAACAGCTTGATTTGTTTGAACCCTTTCGGTGTGGACCTGAAGTGACGGTCGACAAAATAAAACCCATTAAACACATCTTCAGTCAAAAGTCTATCATCTAAGTATGTTTCGTGTCTTGGACACTTACAGTTTTTGAGATCTCGCGGGTACAAAATTTGTTTTAAAAAGCTTCTTGAGATATCTGAGATATCTCACCGGAAGTAGAATATTTTTGTTTATTTAACCATGTGTAGATTATCTAAGTAAGTAAGTAAGTAATTTATTTTTATAGTGACATGTGTATTTACAGTACCTTGTAAAATTGACAAAAAGAAAAACTCGAAAAGGTCAACACCCGGCCCGTCGGGCCTATATGTCACTTTAAACACAATAATGTACACAATAATGTACAGAATACATAAAGAGAGAACGCAATGCAAGATGGGGAAAAAAAACCCCAAAAGGACAAAAAAGCAAAAAATACATGTTTAAATACATAATACAACAAATAAATCTTTAAGGAGTTTTGGGATATCAGTGGGTATAAGTATTATTTTTATGTATTTGCTTACAACTCATTACTTAAATACAATTGATTGTCTTCTCTTAATAGAGGAGTATAAATATTTGGCAACCTGACGAGGATAATTGACAATGAGCAAACGTAATAATTCATCTTCTGAAATTTCTTCTGACTGATTAAGACCAATATTTTCAAATAGTTTTTTACGATAATCGTTATACAAAGAACAATGAAATAAAAAATGAAATTCATCTTCTACACTTCTATTGTAACAAAAAACACAAATTCTTTCTTCAATAGGTTCCCCCTGAAATCTTCCAGTCTCAATTCTTATTGGTATAATACCACATCTAAATTGAGCCAAAGTTGATCGTAAATACTTAGGCATATCTAAAAATAAGTAATTTTCTCTTCCAAAGACTGTTTTGAATATTACGAAAGTACGTAATTTAGAGATGTTAAGTATTTCATTACTCCAATAGTTTGAATAGTAAGTGTGTATTTTTGATTGAACTAAATCTATATCCACCATCAACTTTGATTCAAAGTAATTATCTAATTCTAAAATATGAAAAACTTCTTTTAAGTCACATCACCAGTTATTTCTACATCTATTATAATCAAATTCAAATACAATTTTTGTAATTCGTTCCTCGTCAAAGGACAACACTCTATTCCAAAATCGGATCATATTTATCCATCGTCTGAATTGGCTAGGTATCCATCCAGTGTCTCCATAAATAGCCAATGTTGGCGCAAAACGGTGAACCCCCATAAAATATCGAATGGCTCTATTTTGAATATTATCAATTGATTGAAATTTTTTGAAACCCCAGATACTGGATGCATAATCCAAAACTGGTATCACACAGGAGTAAAACAATTTCTCATACGCATTAAACCTAAAATCTTTATTATTATGAATAGTCGATATAATTTTCCCAAGGGCTCGCCCCCCTGCTTTGCCAAGATTTTCTGCATTTAGAGTAAAGTTACCCGTATGTGTAAGTTTAACTCCTAGATACTTATAATTATCAACTTTTTCAAGCTTATTTGATCCGATAGTGAAGTTAAAACTGGTTTCTTTTGTCCTATTTTTACGAAAATGTAAACATTTAGATTTGTTAGTGTTAATAAGCACTCTCCACCGTTTACACCACTCATGTAATTTATTTAACATAGTTTGTAGATCTTCTGGAGAGTTTGCTACCAAGGCAATATCGTCTGCATATAACAGAATGGACAGTTTGCGATTACCCAATTCTATCCCCAAATTCATATTGTTGATTTCCTGTATTAAATCGTTAATAAAAATAGAAAACAACGTAGGTGATAAGTTATCTCCCTGTTTGACACCAGTTTTGCAATCAAACCAATTTGTAAGTTTTCCGTTAATTCGTACACAAGATTCTGAGCTCTGATATATATTTTTAACAGATTTATACAGTTTACCATCTATATTATTCAACAAAAGTTTATATAGCATCATGTCTCTATCAATGAAGTCAAAACATTTCTGAAGGTCAATAAAAGAAACGTAAACATTTGCATAGTTTTGTATTAAACTATTTAAGGTAAATAAATGGTCTTCACACGATCTGTCTTTTCGGAATCCGTTTTGCTCATCTGCTAATATACCGTTTGTCTCTAAGTAACTTATAATTCGTCTGTTTATAAGGGAGCTATAAAGTTTACTAACACAAGATAGAAGACTCACACCACGGTAGTTCATTGGAAGACGTCTGTCCGACGAAGGATCCTTAAGAATAGGACATATTATAGCTTTCCGCCATATCGATGGAATTAAACCCGTATCAAGGATATTTTGGAAAAGGTGACGTAATGTGTCGATCACAATGGGGTATTTAAGAACACTATATGGGATTTCGTCGAATCCTTGAGATGATTTAGATTTAGCACGCATCACTATGTCTGTTATTTCTTGCGCTGAGATATCGGTATTTATTTCCTCATTACATGTATCTTCGTCCATATAACTTTCTTTAATGCTTTTATCCGTCTTGCAGTTATTATAGTGGTCGTTTTCAAAAACGTTGCTTGAGGCCCCATTGTACAGATTTTTGAAATCGTCTCGCCATTTATCAAGGACATCTTGTTCGCTCGTTATTATATTTCCGTCGCCGTCGATAACTTCCATAGGTATGTTTTGTTTTTTCCTAGGTCCAAGGTTGCGGATTTTATTCCAAAAGTCGTTCGGATTTTTCGAGCTCATATCTTCAATGTCTTGGCTACTGATTTCTTGTAAGCTCGTTCAGCGCGTCGGAGAGCTTTGTCAAATATATCACGTGCATGTATGTATTCGCGTCTAAGAGCAGATTTGATTTTACGTTCTCCGGTATATTTTAAGAATTTGTTTTCATTTTCCTTAGTGTTTTTCCAGAGGTCGGTCAATTCCTTTGTCCAGTAGGGTTTGCATTGAATTCTATTTCTGTTTTTATTCATAGTTTTAGGTATCATAGCTTCCATTTCATCATAAATTATGTTACTAAGGTTTTCGTAAATTTTATCCATGCATTCCTGTGTATTTCTACCGTTTTCAATCGATTCAATGGTTGCTATTAAGGCAGATCTCCTCAGTTCGCTAGTCATAAAATTAGCTGGGATTTTTTTTAGTTGATATCGGGTCTTGAAGTGTTCACTGCTTTCGGTATTAGAAACTAAACAAAACTCGGGAGTTTTAAACTCACAAAGAATGACAGAATGGTCCGGAAGTTTCGATTTTTCCCCGATGAGTCTGAGTAGTTTGTACTCCTCTGCAATTTCACTTACCGGTAACACTTTAAAGTTTTTGATATGCCTAAATGTATCCATAGGGACACATATATAATCTACAACAGATTTACCTTTTCTTGAGATACATGTAAAGTTATCATCTTGGAATCTACCATTCAAAACACAAAAACTAGATTCGTTAAGAAAGTTAATTAGCTCATGTCCATGCTGATTTACGGTATTATCTAAAATTTTACGTTCAGGAATATCGTCAATATCTTGAAGTGTGTCATCCATTTTTCCTATTCTTGAATTTAGGTCTCCCATCACAAATATGGCGTCACTCTCACAATTTAAATAAATCTGAGATAAAAGATGTGTATAGAAACCCTGTGCATCTCTTCCTCTGTTAGAATATTCGGGGGGTAGGTAACATACAAACACAATGAAATCAAAATCAGAATTTCGATTTGTAAATTTTATTCCAAGGATACCGTCATATATTTTGTCGATAACCGTAATTTCGAAAGTCTCTAATAACTGATTTCTTATAAAAAATCCAACACCACCCGATGCTTTTGGTGCATTTACATGGATATTATTTCTATTAGAACCAATCCATATAGAACCCTCAATGACAAGATCACTTCCTACTTGTAAATGTGTCTCACTAATTGCTAGTATATCACAGTTTATAGCCTTAATTATTTCGGTCCGTAGTTCCCCATTCTCGGTTGTCCACCCATTCACATTTCACCTAAAATTTCACCTAAAGTTATATTGTTACATGTAGTGGACCGGGAAACTTGCTAATAATGTTCCTCGTCGTGGTTTTGTTGTGTGTTTGTATTTCGTGCGGATTTCTTGACGATTCGGCCATTAGAGGTAATACGGAATAAATTGCCGCTTGGAATTTGGCTGAGGATTGTTTTTGCATTCAACTCGATCAATCTTTCAGCTTGTGACTTGGACGATCTAATAAACACTGATCTGTATTCCCGAGTTTGGAGTAAATCGCGTTTCTTTCGTAATATTTCAATTTTCTCGTCAACCGATTGAAGACAGATTTTTACTAGCCCTGGCTTGCCACTAATTCTACTCCTTAGTCTTGCCGCCGCTACCACTGTGGCAGATTCGCTTAAGTGACTAACGAGAGTTTGTGCTACATCAAAAATATCTTCATCTTGACTTTGAGAAACGTTACTTGCAATAATTGTTCGATCTGGGTCACTGAGCGGGTTTGGAGTGGTATGCTTGTTTACTTTGTCACCGGTTTCGTGCTCGTCGTCTGGTCGTTCTCGATTTTCAACCCTTTGTATTCTGTCAATGAGCGATTCGACCGACCGTGACAACGTGTCAATTTGGCTTTGGTGTTTTCCGAGTTCTAGGTCAAAATCAGATTTGACCGCCTTAAATTTGTCTTCAATGTTTGCCATAAATTCATTTCGAAATTTATCCATTTTTTTGTCGAAAGATGACCGCAATTCTTTTTGCCCCTTTTGAACATCCCTAACTGATTCAGCTAACACAGTCAGCTTTTCTAATATTCTTGTTTCAAAGTCATTATCAGTCGAGGCGTCCGATTCGTTACCATCCGCCATTTTTGGCATCTTGGTCGACGGTTTTGGTGTCTGACCATCTGACGACATTCTACGCTTTTCCTTTTCGGCTTTAGATTTTCCTTTATCAGACATTTAGTTAAGATTATACTATTGGGACACTGAATATCAAAAATATCACAAATGTTCACGAAATACTCACTAAACAAGCCCTTTTTGACGAAAATTCTTCAGGGTTAAAAACCCTGCCCTTCCATCTTGGCGCATGCGTACGAATTATCTATTGTATTTCTATTGCTAAAATTTTATTCCAATGTAAATAACGAAAACAAATTAAAAAATCATTTTTTTTAGTACTTCCTTTGACGACCGGAAGTTACGTTGGATAACATAAAATAGTGTAAAAACATGTACATACATAGGTAAATCATCCCACAATGTTTAGTTGTTCAAGTCTCTCCCATTTTTGAGATATCTTGGAGACAAGGTTTTTTGTTATAGGACAGGAAACGGACAAACGAAAGTGCTCAATGAAAATAAAAGCTACACATTTATATACAAGTTGATTTCATAAAAACCCATACTATTCACCCGTTACGAACCTCAACTCACTGTACTTTATAAAATTGTAGTCAATCCGCGCAACACTTTGGATACGGCGGTCCAGGGCGAGGACGCATCCTAAACTTCTCCCGTCTCTAATGTACATGGTCCTGGCACATTTTATGCAATACTTCAAACACAACTACTGATATTTAATTTATTATTCCTATGGTCCAGCCTCTCTGAGGGGCAAGCCTTGAGTTTGTTATAATTGTGTTTTTAAGAATGCAGCAAATGCCTTTAAAGCATCCAGTACGAAGTTTCCCAGTTATTCAACGTAAAACTTTTTATGTTTATCATTAAATACCCATATCAGCTGTTTCTCTATATTTAGCAGTCATATATATGGTGGTCCGCTTATGTCTTTATCTATATAAATCATATATGTTCCGTTGGTCATATATTTGTAAGTGTAAAGTGTGAAAAAGTATAAGTAAGTGTATCCACGTGTAAAATAATGCACGTATATCATGTATGTAATGCGTAACAGAAGTTACGAGAAAGTAAAGTGTCCATCATATTTGTATATTTGCCACGTGTTAGTATTGGTGTCTACCTTGTGATAGAAGTGTGTATTAGATCAATTAACAGGACTAAATCATCCTGGTATTTCTTGGTATCTCCTGTTACATGTATTTTCCTTGCATCTACATCGTTTCTTTCACGACATTTTCGGCATTTTGAATGGATCATCATCCTACTACCGAAGAACCACACCAGTTTAATCATATATATTCTAAGGATCATCTATCCAAAATACTCTACAGACTGACCATTCACCCACACAGCACCACTAGGACGCCATTGACATATTATTTTGTTCCCAGAGATATATTGATTGTGTAAAATTAGTACAGTAAATTATTTATGTAAAAACATTCTTCCATATTTTTTGGGGGTCCGGATCAGATATTATCCCCAAGTCACTGGTCATCTGTGAGTCGAAGAAATTTTGGATATCTATAAGGCTTTCATATTTCCATAAGAAACACGTGCATATACTCAACGTATTGCAGTCTTTTTTTCAAGGACCTCAACTTGTTTATTATATTATTTATTCATTTTAAGTGGTATTCAAATCAATAAAACTGTTTCGATGCAGGAATTTTCAGGACGACATACTGCTTTAATGGAGTTTTACTGTCACATCTCAGAAGCGAGCCCTGTCATCCTTAGTCCCCACATCAGACTCGAGACAGCCTTGTTTTGTATTGATATGTATAAACAGTCTGATATATCTATACAGATACTTGTCTACTTGTCATATAATTTATTGAAGATAACAAAATACTATTCTGCAATCTTACAATTTTTAACTGGAAAAACCACTGTTGAGGGAAGAATTTCTATTGAGAATATCTAAATTTAATGCTAACTTAAAGAACAACCTTTTTTGGGACAACATTATTCAGTGAAATCCTCGAAATGTTTTAAAAGTTTGCAAACAAATTGATGACAATTTATTTTCACGATAAAAGTAATGCACTTGTTAAAATTTAATAGATGTTTAACAACCGCGTCTTGCAAGCTACTGAATCACCACCTTTGATCTTGAATATTAAATATCGTTTAAGAGGACATATGACTGAACCAGCATACGCATGAGAGCACTTGTCTAATATAAACAACAAAAGTATTGCATCTTAGAATATTGTATTACTTAAAAAAAAATTGCCATCTTTGAAGTGCAAAACATAAAATTGGGAATTCAGTAACTTCTCTATTATGAAAAACCATTAACCTAATTCAACTAAGAATCTACACACAGGGATCTGAAATTATTTTTAAATGGTACTTTGAATACGAAATAACGCTTTATATGGTGGTTTGTGCACGAATGAAGGAAGCGTGAATTACAAAAAAAATACAAAATCCAAATCAGCGGGTTATTCATTTTTCCCGCAATAAACCAACAATAAACCCTACACTCATAGCCCGTATAAACCACTAGTTAAAATTGGCTTTTCCAAGATTAATTTTAGAAAATCTAACTTGGCTTTTCCAATTTTACAGTTGGAATTTCTAACTTTAAAGATGGAATTAAACAAAAACATTAACAACGTGGCACTAATTGCTTCCGTAGTATTGAATGTTTGTAGGAATTCATGAAAATAACGTCGCAGGTGACTGTTCTTTCCTCACGCTCTATATCATATGCTGTCTTCAGAAGTAATTATCATTTTGTATTAAAAAAAAACATTATTGCAACTGTGACACTACTTTTGGATCAACTCTCGTATCAATCCTACAGTTTAGTGTGCTTTGTGATCTGTAAAGTGTGAATGTTTCACATCCGAATGCTATCCGTGTGAAAGCCTAATTTAACGTCAACCTTGAATAATCATGAATAGAATATTGGACTTATATAAATGTGGGGTGTTTTTTTTTTTTTAATTTATCACTAGCTCTGATTAAAGAATGTCTTAATCTGTCTCCACTTTTCTCTTTAAATCAAATCATTTTTTTAATTATTTTTTTTTTGTGTAAGTTAGTGGATGTATTTTTGTGAGGTTTTAAAATGTGAAGTAGTAAAACAAATTAAAATGGTGCCTTGAAGGCGTTCAGACAGCAATTTGAAGATAATCATATCACCTTTGTAGAACTTTGCCATAATGTATAATAGACCACGTAACGATACAGAAATGTAGCAAAGTCATTGAAATACATGTAAAAAAAATATGATATTTTATTTTATGATAGTTTTGTTATTCACAACAATCAACAATCAGATTTTGGCGGAGCAGGGACAATGGTTATTTCATGACGATCAGAGAGAGAGAGAGAGAGAGAGAGAGAGAGAGAGATTGAGATTTAATCGATACTAATGCAAGAATGCTTCTCTTGGGCACTATCCCTTTTAATACGGACGTCAATAATTAACTCCAAGGGGATACATAGTTTTCTTGAATTAGCAAGGGTATTATTTTTTTGGCAGTTTACAAATATATTTCTGCATAACGCTTTTTAACATAGCAATTTTTTAAAGAAAGTATATACCTTGCATCTTATTTTCTTCATCAACGCAATTTTTGTAAATACGCTTTTAGTTCAGATTTTAATTTTCATAAATATCAAAATCCCAATTTGGACACATCAAAAATTTAAAATTTGTAAACTATATCTATGGAAACGGATTTAAATATATAAATATGTGTTTATTTGTTTCCAAATCCTTGCTTAATTATGCATCATTATATACATATAAATATAAATATTGTACGTTGTGTTTAAGGAATAAGGAATCATTCTTTGAGAATTATTAAGTGATCAAATACAGTCGGGGATAAACACATACTTTTTAACAAAATTGCATGCACATTATGAGAGAGAAAAAGATATATATATATATATATATATATATATATATATATATATATATATATATATATATGCCGGACACTGTGAATTTTTATATCATTTGGAGATATATTATATATATATATATATATATGTCAAATTGTCAAATTTTCGGGACAACCAGTCCCTTCTTCAGGACATAAGAAAAAAAATTACATAGGTAAAAACAAAGAAAACAAAATCTAGCACTACAACTAACACTACAAAAGAAACTACCGGAAGTTACGCCGGATAAAACAGAATAGTGTAAAAACATGTACATACATAGTCATATCATCCCACAATGTTTAGTTGTTAAAGTCTCTCCCATTTTTGATATATCTTGGAGACAAGGTTTTTTGTTATGGGACATGAAACGGACAAACGGAAGTACTCAATGAAAAGAAATGTTGGTCTTTCTTGGATATTTTCCTATCATACATTATTATCCATCAAACTAACTTTAACTGTCAAAGACAAACAATTAAACCTATTAACAGCTTGATTTGTTTGAACCCTTTCGGTGTGGACCTGAAGTGACGGTCGACAAAATAAAACCCATTAAACACATCTTCTGACAAATGTCTGTCATCCAAGTAAGTTCCGTGTCTTGGTCATTTACAGTTTCTGAGATCTCACGGGTACAAAATTTGTTTTAAAAATGCTACCTGAGATAATTGAGTTATCTCACCGCAAGTAGAATCTGTTTGTTAACATAATATCGCATATATAACATATGTAAGTATTTATACTAACATCATTATTCTATGTAAAAAAGATTAAATACGTAAACAAAATAATTATTGAAGTGCTTCCGGTAACGACCGGAAGTTACGACGAACAGAACAAAATAGTTTAAACACATCTACAGACATAGGTTTATCATCCCACACAGTTTAGATGTTCAAATGTTTATATTTCTGAGATCTCGTGGAGACAAGGTTTTTTGTTGCGGGACAGGAAACGGACGACCGGAAATGAATTTTATCGTTTTCTACCCCTCCTGAAAATTTTAGAAAAATCTACTCAGTCATCTCTGAGAAATTCTGCTGACAAAAAAGGAGAAAAAAAATAAGAAAGAAAGAAAGAAAAAACCTTACAATCACTATGAAACGGAAGACCTTATTAAGAAAGAAAGGAAAACAAATGTAAACAAAACAAAGACACATACAAAAAGTCAATTAATTTTTTAGTATTTTATGTGACGACCGGAAGTTATGCCGGATCATACAGAACACGTTTAACATATCTTCATAGATTGTTCTGTCAATTCTCAAAGTTTTGATGTTCGAGATTTTGTTAGTTATGGGATCTTGCTAAGAAAAGGTTTTTGTCTCATGACCGGAAACGGACAAACGGATGTGATTATAGAAATTAAAAGTAGATATTTTTAGTACATTTACCTATGGTACGTTACTGTTCATCACACTAAGTAAATTGTTTTAAAAAAATCTAAAATTTTAAAAAACTTCTTTTGCTTGAACGCTTCGAGTGAGGACCGGAAGTGACGGACGACCAAATAAAACCTATTAAACAAATGTTCAATCAAATGCCTATCAACCAAAGAAGTTTTGTATCTTGATCTCTTACAGTTTCTGAGATCTCGCGGGTACAACATTTTTATAAAAGAAAGCTTCCTGAGATATTGAGATGTCTCACCGGAAGTAGAATTTTTTCGTTTATTTAACCATGTGTAGATGACCTTTTGCATTTCTATTGCTAAAATGTTACTTCAATGCTAAATAACCAAAATATGTTTTAAAAATCAAATTTTAGTGTACTTCATGTGACGACCGGAAGTTACGCCAGATAAAACAAAATTATGTAAACACATGTACATACAAAGGTCTATCATCCCACAAAGTGTGGTTGTTCAAGTCGTTACCGTTTTTGAGATCTCGTCGAAATAAGGTTTTTTGTCTCGGGACAGGAAACGGACAAACGGAAGTGCTCAATGAAAATCAAATTGAATAATTCTTGTGTACTTGCCTATCGTACATTATTATTTATCGAGCTTACTAAAAATATCAAAGGAAAACAGTTAAACTGATAAACAGCTTGATTTGTTTGAACTCTTCCGGTGTGAACCGGTCGACAAAATGAAACCATTTAAACACATCTTCAGTCAAATGTCTATCATCCAAGAAAATTTCGTGTCTTGGTCACTTACAGTTTCTGAGATCTCGCGGATACAAAAATTATTTTAATAAAGCTACCTAAGATAATTGAGATATCTCACCGGAAGTAGAATTTTTTCTTTATTTAATATTGCATAGATGATATATAAGAGGAATTATAATTATATTTTAATTCTCTGTAAAAAAAATTAAATACGTGCTTCCGGTTACGACCGGAAGTTACGACGAACAAAACAAAATAGTTTAAACACATTTACATCTACAGGTCTATCATATCACAAAGTCTGGATGCTCAAGTCTTTATCGTTTTAGAGATCTCGATGTGACAAGCTTTTGGTCGCGGGACAGGAAACGGACGACAGGAAATAAATTTTGAAAAAAAGAGAAAAACGCCTCGAAATATTAACATTCTCTATCATTCCTAAAAATTTCACGAAATCTATATAGCCATCTCCGAGAAATCTTGTGGACAAAAAAAGGGAAAAAAATAATAAGAAGAAACATTTCAATCACTATAAGGTCTTCCGTTGGAAACGGAAGACCTTAAAAAACATTACAATCACTATAAGGTCTTCCGTTGTAACGGAAGACCTTAATAAGAAACATTACAATCACTATAAGGTCTTCCTTTGGAAACGGAAGACCTTAATAAGAAAGAAAAACCTTACGATCACTATAAGGTCTTCCGATGGAAACGGAAGATCTTAACTAGACGTTTAAATACACCTAACGCTATTTGGATACTTTTTCATTTCTAAACACTTCTTCAAATTCAATTTAACCCTCTGTAAGGATTTAAAAAGACATTTTTTTAATCGAATTTCGAACTCATGTTGATTTCTTTTGATTAAAATACACAAGAGTGCGTATTAACTGGCAAAATTAGAAATATATAGCTTACGTCAATTTAAATTGTTCCAGTCAAAACATTTGATATAGATAGGAACAAATTGACGCAGACGTCTGAGAAAACATTGGATTGAAACTGAAGTTATAGGAAGTGCATTTTCAATCCACCTCAGCGTTCCTAACTTGCTATATAAGTTATGCGATCGAAACACATTTTATCTAGTATTAGCAAAGCGAGCGATTATTTCATCAATAAGTATATAATCAGCAAATATGAGAAGATCCAAATTCGGAAGAGATTATACGCAAGGCAAAGCATTGTCCGATGACTTCAGAGAATCAGTCACCACTGATGCACTTCCTTTAGCTACAGTTTCAATCCAATATAATGTTTTCTCAGACGTCCGCGTCAATTTGTTCCCGTCCATTTCTAATGTTTTGGCTGTAACAGGTGAAATTAACGTGTATATTTCCAATCTTCCCAGTTAATGTTCCGCGGTCCTAATAATATATTGTAAAATGTCGGGTTTCAATTTAACATAAGATCACCTACGGCAGTATAAGTTATGAATTTGAAACATAATCAGTGATATATTAAGCGGTGTAATTAATTTCAGCAAAAAATAAAAGGATCGAAATAAAGGAAGAATGTTAAAGGCGTAGCTGTTTTCTTAAAACATCATGATTTATGGATTTACTTTTACTTCTAAATGTTTTAGAAATAAAATAAATAAAATGCCATACGCTAAAAACTACATTTGTATGATGAGAGAGAGAGAGAGAGAGAGAGAGAGAGAGAGAGAGAGAGAGAGAGAGATATGAAATGAATTAATCAGAAATCGATTTGAAAAAGAAATTGATTATCGTTTTATGCGCTTCTTTTGCATATCGATTATTTTTCTTTTTGTCTCACGTTTATCTTTGCCGACTAACACTGTGTGATTTAAAATTCTGCTAAGTCGGCAAATAAAGTAACCTACATCTTAAAATGTAGTATGGTTAATTATTCCACCTTTTCCCGAATCAACTCGATACTAAGTGTTATGTCTAAACGACCAGTGTTAAGCAATCGGTTAATAAAATACGAAATTTATGAACATTGACCTCGATGCTTAATCCCTTAACAAATATACATGTAATTAATCCCGCGTTTGGGGGAACATTACACGTATGTAGATTTTTGTAAATAATTATAAACTTAAGACAGATTTTGAATGATTATAATCCCGATGTACCCTGCCGTAGTGATTTTTTTTTAATCAAAAGTGAAAAATCAGACTTTTTTGTTTTAACAGTATATTTCTCCGATCGGTGATTAATACATCTGTAAATTCATATGGATCAAATACACATACACAGGTGGACAGTTTTCAAACCGGTTTTCCCGGACGTTTGTATAGTTCCGTGTGTAAACTTCGGAGGTTTTTCTTAATCCCAGAGAGAAAAAAAGACTTGCATCTGTAGACATGCACAAAGAAGGAGAAAGTACACCGTCTATAATAAAAATGACTTTTCAGCGTTGACTTCCAATCAGTATGAAGACCATCATTAAACAATCATTAAACAATGTATTTTACCATAGACAATAAACTAGAAATTAATACATATATAATTTTTGGAGGCCAAATGTACATTTTGTCTCTGGCCATATAACTGCATGTTACCGGTAGTTACTGTAGTATATGTAAATATGTAAAAATCCTATTATGAAAAATCTTAAAATAAAGTTCTACAACATCTGGAGGTTTGCCAACTCCTCTTAATATACTCCAAATATTATCAAATATAGATGTATTATCTATTTGCAGTATTTCTTTCCAGTATTCGTTTGATATTGGAGGGTTAAACAGGTTTTGTATTAACATTTTGTAAAAAATCTTTACTGTAATAAATAAAACCCATATTTGTTATTTTCTACACAAAGCGAAAAATTTGGAAGCAATGCTTCTTTCACATAAACAGAATTTTGTACAATATTTTTCCACTCTTCTGATATAACAGATAATAATGTTGCATAATCATCTTTAATAGGCTTTACTTTAATTTCTGAATCATATTCATGTATCAGTTCTACTATACAAGATACAGGCAAAAATCCTGGTATTACTTCATATGAAATGTCTCTGATATGTGTGATACCTGCTTTTATAAAATATACCCACAAAAGTGTTTTGTTCTTATTAACAATTTTAGGATTGAAAAACAAGCAGTAATTAAACACATCGTTTCTATTTTCATTGTAATCAACATTATCCTTCACAGCATACCATGCACTAAACATTTCAATATAAAAAGAAGGCAGACATTGCAAATCCTTTTTGTTCAACTGTAAAAGAAATATTTCAACACCACCTCTCAAATCACAAATTTTTGATAAAAAATAGCTAAAAGTATGTTTCCATACTAGTTGTTTTGTAGGACACAAATATTTGGCTAAAAACTTAAGTCGATATGACAGCAATTTTCAAATAAATATCATCAATCTTTAAACCACCATTTTTATGTTCACCAACAATTGTTTTATATGACACTAAATGCGTACCATAATTCCATAGAAAATTCTCTTTGAATTGTATCTCTAGCCCAAAATAGAATAGAAATCACATACAAGTAATACCATAATTTTGACATCAACAATGTATTTATAACACTAGCTCTTCCATGTACTGTCAACTGCCTTTGTCTCCACATATTAAGAATTTGTTTTATATTTTGTACTTTGTGTCTCCAATTCAAATTTTCACACTCTTCTTTGTTTCTACCAAAATAAACTCCAAGGATTTTCAAAATATTTGTTTCAGTTACATTAATTAATTTTCTTTCATTTTCCAATAATCTTCCTGAATCTATACACATAATTTCAGACTTCTGAACATTTATGTTGGCACCAGAGGCTTTTCCATACAATTAAAAAATCTTGAATATCTCAAAAATTTACCTTTTATCACAAACGGACAATGTTGTATCATCTGCATGTTGAAAAACCAATGCAGTTCTATCGGACAAAGGAATATTTATACCCCTTATATAACCATTACATTTAATTGCACAACTTAAAGGTTCTGAGCATAATACACAATAAATCAGATATTGGAAAATCTTGCCTTACCGAGTTTTTGATTGGAAAATATTTTGTAAGATGACCATTACTTTTAACACTACTATAAATTCCTGTATAAAATATTTTTACCCATTTTCTAAAATAATCTCCAAAACCAAATACTTTCAACACCTCTAACATATATTCATGACTAACTCTATGAAAAGCTTTTTCTTGATCAATTTTTACAATGTAACCTTCCATTTCATCTATTTCAGTCATTTCTAAAATATTTCATATACTTACAAACGTGTCAGCAATATCTTTTCCAATAATGCAACATGTATGACTATCAGAAATTATGTTTGGTAAAACATGATTGAATATATTTGACAAAATTTTGTAATCAAAATTCAAGAGACTAATAGGTCTCCAGTTTTTTAACAATCTTTTATCACCTTTCTTTTTGTATAATAATGTAATGACACCCATTTTCATAGAATGTGACAATGTTTCTTTTTCTTCTATTTCTAAAAAAAAGTTTGTACAATACTTTTTTGAATTGTGGTAAAAACCTTTTATAAAATTCAACAGTCAATCCATCAGGACCAGGACTCTTATTGCTGGCCATTTCTTTTAAAGCTTGCTCTATTTCTTTAACATCAATATTTTTATCACACAGTTCAACATCACTTTCATTAAGTTTTGTATCGACTAATGACAACAACTGATTTTTACTTTCACATTCTATAGTTACACATGAATACAAATTGGAATAAAAATTGTAATGCATATCTAAAATAAAGTCAGCATTTTTCTTAACTTCACCTTTTTTTTATCTAACAATTCTTTTACTGTGTTTGACTCTTGCCTGCTTTTTTTCTAAATTCAAAAAATATTTCGTACACTTATCTGATTCATTCGCCCACTGTGCCTTAGACCTTAGTATGGCACCTGTACATTTTTCATTTTCATATTCACAAAGATCAGTTTTAAGTTTTTCATATTTTTCAATGTCTATACAATTACCATCAGCAATACTTTGTGACAATCTTTGCAAACTGTTTTGAATTCAGAAATACTTCTTATTTCTTTCTTTTGCTCTATTTTTACTATAAATTTGTGACAACTTTTTAATTTTATACTTCAAATTATCCCACCAGACTAAAATTTATTATTCAAATTATATACATTTCTTTTCTTTTTCAATAAGTTCTTGAACTTTGTTAACATACATTTCATCGTACAATAACAAATTGTTATGGATCCAAACACCTGGACCTCTCTCACAGACTCCTGTGTTAAAATTCATTAAAACCATAGAGTGATCACTCATTGTTGTTTCTACATAAAATATGTTTCTCACATAAACACAAAGAATTTTTGCAATCAAAATAAAATCAATTCTACTTTGTACAAGCATCCCTTCTCTAATAACTTTCCTAGAAAAAACCTTTTATATGGTGGCATATCTCTGCCCCTTGTGTGCAAGTTATTTTTCTATCAAATATGTTGACATGCAAGATAGTTATGTCGACATGCGACATAACTATGTTGACATGCAAGAAAATTGCAATCAGATAAGAATTATAAAAAATCTCAAAAAATCTCAAATATCGCTCACATGTGACATCCAAGATGCTAGATGCTATTTATTTATGTCCACATGCAACTTATTTATGTTAACATACAATGTAAATATGCTGACATGCAACTTATTTATGTCAACATGCAACTTAGTTATGTTCACATGCTATTTATTTATGTCAACATGCAACTTAGTTATATACTAATATAATATGTCGACATATTTGATAGAAAAATAACTTGCACACAAGGGGCAAAGATATTCCACCATATTTTTTCTTTCATGTCTTTGTCTCCATATATTAACCACATCATGCTCAGTCATCATATCTGTCAATGCTTTGTAACTCTGGTCATACTTATGTACTGTTTCACCACATCTATCTATCTCAGCAAGAGTTTCCCATAATGATTAACTCTGTAGAACGTGACATAACATTCGTAATATTTTTTAAAAACAATACCCTTTCTCTAACATCATTAGGTGCATATACATTTATAATATCATAATTGCTGTCATTTTCCGTGTATTTGAAATCCAAAAATCTACCATCAAATCCATTTACCATTTCAATATTTGATTTAATATCATTTCTAATTAAAAATGCTACTCCTTTGGAGTTCTGTATCGGGATCTGATTCCGAACTTTCTTTATCTCTGTCACTTGTACGCATTTTACTATCAATGATTTCTGAATTTTTATTTTCCTTTACTTTTTCTTCGGTCGGAATTTCACTTTGAGTTTGGTCTTCGTTTTCTCCCGTTTTCTCCTGATCTAATTCAACTGAGGTCTGTGTTCCTAGAACATCTACTGGTGTTTCCGTTTCCCCGTTAATGGCCTCTTCGTCCTTGTGTACTTCGTCATCGTTCTCTATATTCACCTCTCCAGAGTGCTCTTCCCTTTCACAATTTTCATCGTCACCCGATTCGTTTCCACCCTGTTCTCTCATGCGACACGAACACTTGTGTTCCCATTCACCGCAATCATCACATCTAACAGACTTGCATGTTCTTGCATAGTGTCCCTGGCCCTTGCATTTAAAACAGACGAATTTTGGACACGCTCTAAAAATATGATCACTTGCGTAACACAAAGAACACACTTTTAACTGGCCGTTATGAATACATCTGTAATAATCTTTCTGGAATTTCATTGTATATGGCAGTGAGGTCATGTTTTTAGGTAGTTTGATTTTTGCGTACCTAGTACCGTCTGCTATTGTTGTTCCAGGATAGAATCTCCTATTGATTGGGGACAAAAGTTCAACCCGCATAGATCGTAAAGACATTTCAATTTCCGCATCGTCGATATAAGCAGGCAGGTGCATGAAACTAACTACGATTGAACTAGGAACAACTTCATGGCATTCGAATGTGTTTTGACCTATTTTTATCCCCTCTAAGAGGTACTGTAAGGGGGCTCTCCCTTCTAATGTTATTTCATAAAAATTTCCCGATTTCGGGACACATGCAAGCAGACTACCAACACCACAGTTATCATGGACAAATTTTATAATTTCTTCAGGTTTCACTGAGGAATTATCTTTCACATTCACAAATAAAGTGTTTTCATTACGATATTTTCTGTTCACAAACAAATTCTGTGATCCGCCATGATGGCGACCACTAGACGTGGCTGCCATCCCCGCTTGAAACGTTATTTACACTTTGTAATAATTCACTACTATATATACAGTACAAGTAAAAAAACACAAGTATAAACATAAAGTTTGTCTATAGAAGACACAGTTCGGTGGTTGACTTCTAATAGTAAACACGCTCGGTTGTATTCGATCAGCTAAAATATACGTGCTCACCTTGCCATCTGCAAACCGCAAACAAGACTGTCACAAAGCGGAAAATTATCGGTATTTTGAAACGGGCTCTATATTTTTACTGAAAAAAAAGCTGCTATTATTTTGAGTTATGATAGAATTTAAACAGAAAACATTAAAATACATCGTTTTTAAGATAAAATCGTTTAACAAAACACAATTAAGAAAGAAAAAAACATTCGGCACTCGAGGACTGAACCCGGGTCGCCTGGGGACAAGTCCTCCACTCTAACGACTGTGCTAATCAGATTCTCGCTTCAATACTTTGTAGCCTAAAATCTCGAGAATGCGTAGATCGATTTTAAAACGGATTTCATATTCAAAAGTTTTGAACGCGTCTTGGTCGAATAAAAGCATTAAAAAAATTCAAATCAAATAAATTGAAAAATGAGTAATTTTTGTTTCCCTCCTGTGACGACCGGAAGTGACGGCGGACGTTCGGATATGCAAAGGGCACTGCGGCAAGACATTGCTACCATCCCAGAAAATTTGAAAGTTCTATTTTAAATACTTTTGGAGAAAAATTGTGAAAAAGCAAAAACATCAAATCTTTAATATCTCAGGACCGGAAGTGACGATCGAAAAAATCTCGTGTAGTTTTCTTACAATTTTGTTGTGAACAAGATCTGAAAATTTCATCAAAATCGGCTGAAGCGTTTTCGAGAAAACGTGGGAGAAAAAAAAATTAATAATAATAATAATAGAGGAAAAGAAACAAAGCAATAACAATAAGGTCTTCCGTTGGAAACGGAAGACCTTAATAATTATTATAATAGAGGAAAAGAAACAAAGCAAAAACAATAAGGTCTTCCGTTGGAAAAGGAAGACCTTAAAAAATATTTCGATACAAATGTACAATGCTCAATGGTCGTAGCGGGTTTAAAATGACTGAATTTTATTTTCATCTATATAGACCTAACTATTTTATGACATTGAAAACTATCACAAAGAACACCTTTTTTGATGATAGTCATACCGAAATCTCTACCATTTATTTATTATGAAGCTATAACAGCATGATTTCATGGATTAGGGGTTTTAATTTGTTTTCTTAGTTTACACTATACTATATCGTTAACTCTGAATTTATTTGTGCTTAACGCTGAATTAACCTATGTATGCATGACGCGAATCTTGTGTATTTTATTGTACACACACAGCTTGGAATCCTGGTAGTAGTATTAATTAAATGTACTACGTTGAGTTGTTTATTCCTAATGTGTTTTCACTAGAAGGATAATTCTTGTTTTTTATTAAATTCTTCTTTAACAATCTCGTAGAAACTAATATAGACATATATTATATATTTGGGGGAAAGGCGCTATTACTGCCAAAAACAAAAATTAAAACTATAACGGAAATTTAGTACTATCAGCTAAAATAAGCGAAATTTTTGCTTAGATTTGTGTTTACTCTGATCGTGTTGAGTGTTTTTTCTTTGGACCTTTGAGTTTGAACACTGTTCGTTATCACCTCATATCATCGTAGAGGCGGAGTTCAGACATTCACCGCTCATGATTTGACTGAGAGAGAGAGAGAGAGAGAGAGAGAGAGAGAGAGAGAGAGAGAGAGAGAGAGAGAGTAAATGTAAGTAATCTGTACACATCATTTGTCAATAAACGCATGTATACATGCATGGCTGTATCCACGTATATGAATAAACATTGAACAACCCTCCGTTTAAAGTCATGCAGAATAATTGAAACATGGGCATTTTGTTAGGGGAACGGTTATTTCCTACCCACATTCGCTAAATAGTGCGTAGATACAGTTATTGCGATGACGGCCGACAAAGCGACCCGGCGAGCTCTTATACGGTAGTATTGCATTGGTGCTTCGGCGGCATGACGTTGATGCTGCTGTCAGAAACAAGACTGTCTCAAAGCGGAAAATTAACGGTATTTTGAAACGAGCTCTACTAAACGAAAGCGGCTATTATTCTGATTTATAAAATTAATACAAAAAACATTAAAATGAATTATTTTTTAGTTAAATCGTTAAACAAAACAAAATTGAGAAAGAAAAAAAACATTCGGCACTCGGGGACTGAACCCGGGTCGCCTGGGCACAAGTCCACCACTCTAACGACTGAGCTACGCGGACCCTCGCTTCAGGATTTTGGAGCCCAAAATCTCGAGAATGCGTGGATCGATTTTAAAACGAATTTCATATTCTGAAATTGTGATAGCGTTTCTATCAAATAATAAAATACAAAAATTTCAAGTCAAAAAAGTTGAAAAATGACTTTTTTCTTTACTTCCGGTGACGACCGGAAGTAACAGCGGACGTTCGGATATGCAAAGGGCACTGCGGCTGACTACTCTCTACCATCCGTGAAAATTTAAAAGTTCTATCTTAAACAGTTTGGGAGAAAAAACGTGAAGAAGCAGAAACATTACAATTTTTAATATTTCGGGACCGGAAGTGACGACCAAAAAAAATCTCGTGTAAAGTTCCTACAAATTTTGTTATAAATAAGATCTGAAAGTTTCATCAAAATCGGCTGAAGCGTTTTTTAGAAAACGTGACAGAAAAAATAAATAAATAGACGCTCGTTGCGAGCAACAAGAGGTCTTCCGTTTGAATACACCTTAAAAAAGACTATAGAGATAGCTGTTCTTTTCTACCATTTCTTAACACTCTTCAGGTTGCACACCACTATTAATTTTTACTATATATTCTTACCAAAATTACGCAACTTTAGACACGAGTAGCAAGTTTAAAACAAACTTCTGGGAAAACCCCTCTTTACAACTTTTAAAACAATCGTTCCTAACCAATTTAGTAGCAAAAAACACACAGCCATCCACAAAGGCACGAGAGTTTGTTTACATCAAAGTTACACATGTGCTTGAAAATCAAGTCCGAGCCTTTTCACACCCCTGCCGAAACAACTGGCATCAAAAATTCAAGTGACCTCGTATTTTTACAAAAGTGGGAAAATCAGGCAGTTTACACGTTGTTTTTCATCTCATAAAAAACTACAGTCCCTGTCGCTGGCGGAAAACCCTTAAAAACGAAGGGGAATTCGGGAATTATTTTGCCTCAGCCATGTTTTGACGTGAACCTTCGGAAAAATAGTGTTGTGAGACCTACAAGTAATCTATTTTTTTACACCCGCAAAAATAAAATCTGCAAACACAAAAACGTTTATTGTGGAATATATGTGGAAAGTTTTACAGAATTCTGTAGCTATATCAAAAAGTTATGAGCGATTATTGAAACCATGGTGCTCGCGGTGGCCTCTGATTTATGAAAATATGTTAAAAGTTATACTGTATGTAATTTCACGGCATGGTAATTTTGAATGATTTTTTTGGTTTTAATTTGTGCAAATATGCATGTCTATTCACAATACAATGCAAACTTGTTAATATCATGACGACCCGAGAATAGATACATGTACAAGTTTAGGGAACCCTGCCTTTTGGGGGAGGGGTTGAAAAACTGCCGTTATATCATTGAATTTTAAAGAATTGGCGTGTATTCTCATTTAAATTAGCATTGTCTGGTTCTAATAAAACTAATGCGGGTGCTGCATCATAGCTAAATTCATAATTCACTTTAATATTGCCGTTTTAGCGGCATAATTTTATAATTTCTGTATATCATACAAGCGTCTAAATAACTCATTTTACACAAAATTCGTATTACATGAAGGTTTTTTGGTTTACGACGATAAAGCCAACTTTCTGGATAAGCTGCTGTATTTTTTCGGGGCAGTTTGGACGGTCCGATACACTATAATCGGGTCGCTGTTTGATGTTCTACGAAATTTCAGAGGAAATCTGGGCTAATTTTGTATGCGCCATTAACAACAAAATAAGAGAGGTGCCGGCCACAAAGGCCCATTGTTGGTAATTTCTAATCAACACACATCGATAGAACACCAAAACACCCCACTTTATGACTTAAAACACATCATAGCAATTTTTCCTTCAGTTACTATTAATTTTTACTATATATTCTTACCAAAATTACGCAACTTTAGACACGAGTAGCAAGTTTAAAACAAACTTCTGGGAAAACCCCTCTTTACAACTTTTAAAACAATCGTTCCTAACCAATTTAGTAGCAAAAAACACACAGCCATCCACAAAGGCACGAGAGTTTGTTTACATCAAAGTTACACATGTGCTTGAAAATCAAGTCCGAGCCTTTTCACACCCCTGCCGAAACAACTGGCATCAAAAATTCAAGTGACCTCGTATTTTTACAAAAGTGGGAAAATCAGGCAGTTTACACGTTGTTTTTCATCTCATAAAAAACTACAGTCCCTGTCGCTGGCGGAAAACCCTTAAAAACGAAGGGGAATTCGGGAATTATTTTGCCTCAGCCATGTTTTGACGTGAACCTTCGGAAAAATAGTGTTGTGAGACCTTAAACATAGAGCAAAACCAATACCGGATATCTAAAACGCTACGTAAAAGTCAAACCAATATTGTAAAATCCGTATTGTGACGTATTTCGGTCCTCGGTCACTTCAACGGCATCAAAGACATTCCGCCGCAACAACAGTGAATCAGGTTCCAACGCTGCAACTGCATTACAAATAGATAAAATAGCTAAACGCGGGTCGTAAAACAAATATTTTTTTCATATTTATACATGTACTAACATTTAAAATTATTCTTATGTTAAGAATTACTTTTTCAATAGTATGTCAAGATAGAGAGAGAGAGAGAGAGAGAGAGAGAGAGAGAGAGAGAGAGAGAGAGAGAGACATTTAGCTAGGCTTAGCAATTTTTTTTTGCTTATTGGAATACAACTTTATATTTAGTATCGACATCTTTCTGGGTTGATCTTTCAATCCAATATAGGAAACTATGAGAACTACGCACAAGCAAGGCTACAACTGCAGAAAAGTTTCAACGAATTGTTTAGATCTGTGTTTACTCTGATGGTGTTTGGTTTTTTTTTCTTTGTAATTTTGAGTTTGAACACTGTTCGTTATCACCACATGTCATCGTAGAGGCGGAGTTCAGACATTCACTGCTCATGACTTGACTGAGAGAGAGAGAGAGAGAGAGAGAGAGAGAGAGAGAGAGAGAGAGAGAGGGGTAAATGTACAATTCAAACATGTATAAAATCTGTTAAAAAAACATTTGTCAATAAATGCATGTATTCATGCATGCCTGTATCCACGTATGTGGAGAAACATTAAACAACCCTCAGTTAAAAGTCATGTATAATGATTGAAACATAAGCATATTGTTAGGAGAACGGTTATTTCCTACCTGCAGTCGCTAATTGTTGTGTGCACACAGTCATTGAGATGGCGGCATTTCTTTGATGCCGGCAAAGCGACCCGGCGAGCTCTAATACGGTCGTATTACAGGGGTGCTTCGTCAGCATGACTTTGATGCCGGCGATGCTTCGAGCGTCTGAATTTAGATAGCTGCTGATAAAAAAAAAGACTGTCACAAAGCAGAAAATTAACGGTATTTCTAACCAGGCTCTATGTTTATACTGAAAATTAAAATTTCGATATTATTTTGATTTATGATAAAAGTTAAACGGAAATCATTTTAAACCATCATTTTCAAGATAAAATCGTAAAACAAACCACAATTAAGAAAGAAAAAAACGTTCGACACTCCGACACTGAACCCGGGTCGCCTGGGCACATGTCCATCATTCTAACGACTGAGTTACGCGGACTCTCGCTTCAAGACTTTGGAGCCTAAAATTTCAAAACAAAAAAGTTAAGAAATGACTTATTTTTGTTTCCTTCCGGTGACGACCGGAAGTGACGGCAGACGTTCGGATATGCGAAGGGCACTGCGGCAGACGACTCTCTATCATCCCTGAAAATTTAAAAGTTCTATCTTAAATACTTTTGAAGAAAAATCGTGAACAAGCAAAAACATAAAATTTTTAATATCGCGGGACCGGAAGTGACGACCAAGAAAACCTCGTGTAATTTTCTTACAAATTTAGTCATGAATAAGATTTGAAAGTTTCATCAAAATCGGCTGAAGCGTTTTTGAGAAAACGTGACAGAAAAACGGAAACGGAAGACCTTAATAATAGAGGAAAAGAAACAAAGCAAAAACAATAAGGTCTTCCGTTGGAAACGGAAGACCTTAATAATAGAAAAAAAGAAACAAAGCAATATCAGTAAGGTCTTCCGTTGGAAACGGAAGACCTTAATGACTCTGAAGACATGAAAAAGGCTGTTGATGCAGTGCAGAAAGGAGAATACTCTGTTAGAAAAGCAGCAGAGAAATACGGCGTAAACAAATCTACTTTGCACGATACATGTAAAAAAAAAAAGTATAGAAATCCTGGAAAACCTGGACGAGCCCCCTTGGTTCCTATAGAAATTGAAAAAAAAATTGCAACCGCATTGACCGAGGCGGCCAGACAGGGAATGGGAGTGTCGCGAAGACAACTCCTGCGTAGAGTGGGTGCTCTCTGTAAGAAAATAAAAGTTTTACTTCCATCTACTGCCGGAAATTTTCATGGAAAGGATTGGTTTGAGGGGTTTAAAAAACGACACCCAGAGTTGTCGATAAGAAAGGCGGAGAAACTCTCGACAACGGTGAACCCCCAGGTCGTCAAAATTATTTTGACGACCTCGACAACATCTTGACTCGTCTAGATCTACATGACAAACCGTCTCAAATATGGAACTGTGACGAGACTGGTAAACAATTCGAACATGATCCAGTTCGCGTCATTGCGGAAAAGGGATCAAAATCTGTGGTCGGTCGTACCTCCCCTGGACGCACGAATATTTCAGTAATGTCGTGTGTCAATGCTGCGGGAGAAAAGATGTCGCCACTTTTGATCGTTAAAGGAAAGACACCTAGGTCTTTGTTTGGTTTCAACACCACAGCTGCTCCTCGTGGAACAAAATGGCACTACCAGGCGAATGGATGGATGTCAGATGAACTAGTAGATGGTATCCAGGATATCTTTTTAAAAGAATGCGGTGACGCAAGACCGCAACTGTTAATTTTAGATGGGCACTCCTCTCATGAGAGCCTTGCAATTTTGGAGTCTGCAGTCCAAAATGATATCCACATCATTAGTTTGCTTCCACACACGACCCATGCCTTACAACCTTTAGATAGGTCTGTATTTGGTCCCATGAATACCGCCTACAATAGCGCTTGTTCAGATTTCCTTGGCCAGAATCATCTGAATTCGGTCAACAAGTGGTCATTTCCCGGCCTTCTTGCGGTTGCATGGGAAACGGCGGTGAATACAACAAACATCCGGAGCGGATTTCGTGCATGTGGGATATACCCATTCAACCCTGATGCGGTCAGCCCTCTGATGCTGAGACCGTCTAAACCATCTGATATCCCTCTAATATCCCATGACCATTCCAGCCCGAACGAACAACTTGGCGCAACATCTGACCTGACCACTACTTCTAATGTCATTTCCGAGAGCTCCGGTTTTCAAACACTCACAACAAATTCTGCGCCTTTGACTACAGCCACTGCCCCTATCACCCCATTAGCATCCGATCCCCCAGCTATTGACGACCCTGACATATTGCTTAATCTCATCACCTCCGGAGATTTAGCAATTTTCTCCCCTGCAAGCAATGAAATCCAGCTCCAACCAGAGTCTGCAACAATCTCGGTATGGAATTCGGCAATATCAGAGATGTTTTTGCCTCCGATAGCTACCTCTGAATCAACCAAGGTAAAAGCACGCCAATCGTCCCATCGCCTTCTGACATCACAGGACATCGTCGATCAAAAACAAACTTTAGAACAGAGAAAAGCCTTAAAAGAAACAAAAATGGGAGAAAGGGATGAAAACAACCAAAAAGCTACTTTGAATTATGTTTGAAACTTAAATAAATTACATTGAATTGAATTTAAATTTTTAATGCTCAGAATTTCTTTAACAATATATAAAAGTTCACAGAGTTAATAAATAAATCAAATACGTGAACTTTATATATAATACATTATATATATAATATATTATACGTTGTAATATATCTATTCTTATTAAAGAAGACACTACCAGAGTTACGGTTTATATTACACCTTTGGTATTTTAACACGCGTGAGATGATGTCTGTAAACTATAATTGAATTCTACCTTATTAGTAAATATAGTGAAATTAAATAATTAAAAACATACTTTCATTTTGATAAACTATCTCGAAATAGCCAAAATATGAGTAAAGTGGTGTACACGGTTTGGTTTATTTGGTTGATTTGTTTAAAGTATGGATAGGAATTAAGATTTAACAAATGTTGAACAGATAAAATGCGCAAATTCATTTCTTGAATGCGCAATTCTAGTTTTGATGGAAAGAACTTTCCAGATGATGCTTAGAGCAAGTATTCTCTCTCTCTCTCTCTCTGGTGAAGATATCAGATTAAAAAATTTAAATATTCGATATTATAAAAAAAAGCAAACTATGCAAATGTAACAGCCAGAAATATTTGCTTTCATTACTAACGCAAGAAAATCCGCGGAATTAACTGTAAAAACTAGTAAAAAAAACACCGTCCGGAATTACCCGCACTGTGTCCGGAAATACCCCCCTATTCGAAAGTGTATTATTTTGCTTATAATTTTAAAATTACTTAAGAAAAACCATTATAATATCGATATAGTGATGATGTAATAAATAGTTAAGTCATGTGTTTAATTATACGACACTTATCAGACAGTTTATTATTGATATTCGTCTGCAAACAGCTCTGACCCAATTACTATCCGGAATTACCCGGATTTACCCTACTTATATTTATATAATTTTCAGCAATTGTACGGTTAAATATTTGAATATAAATAAGCAAACCCCGCTTGCGCCCCAACTATACGTCATATGAATTTATTGGACTGTATAGTACAAAATCGATACGTAGTGTTATCACAAGCAAAGACACTGACAAATGTGAATATACATATTTATGCATTTTGTTTCATCACATCAAATGCAATATTTTGTAACCCCCATATTACGCGTCCTCTTGGAGGATATTGTTATTCATATAATTATAGACAAAGTAATGTTGAGGGTAATAGAAAAAATTATAAACTGCGTCTAAACCAATCAGATTTCAGTATTTAAAGTAAAAGTATAATAAATAAGTAGGTTACATTTAGTCTTTTGACGGAGGGAATTCCTATTGTCAAGAAACCTGAAATACGAGGAAGAAAATACCATTTACCTCACGACCCCAAAAGTACGCAATGGTCCTGGAAATTAAAACTCATACTCTTTGACAACTTATTATTTTTTTTTTCAAATTTAAAGTTGACTGCTTCTTAGTGGGGGATCAAATATTAAACGTAACCATCCTAAAATAAAATGCATATATTGTAGTTTCATGATGCTCGTAACATGGAAATCACGGCCATTTTAGGAAAAAACCGAGGCGGGATATAATTTTTTCAATATTTTTACCTTCAAACCCGCCTAAATTAATCATAGATCCACTGCAGCAATACCCCCCCTGTTCCTTGCTCACAATCCATCTTATAGTAACCCTTTCCAAAACTCTGCAAATTCTATGCAAAAAAAAGTGGGGGACTTATAGGAATAGTCCACGTAAATCACATATCTATCGTATCGGACATAGTTTTTATAGATTTTAATTCCTTAAAGTTTATGCGATTAATATGTGTACGTGTGCAATCAACCAGTATGACTAATTAAACTTTGTACTTCATTTCAATATGTTTCATTCCTCTTCTAAAAAATAGACCACTGGAAGACAAGTATCAAAATAGATAAATAAATACGTAGACAATAAAGAGGATTTTCATTTCTTGTGAGAGAAAATGTACATCGACTTAAAAAAAATGCCTAACTTCTTCAGTATGGAAAAAAATCAACTGACCAACCCCAAATAACCATTCTATTTTGTTGATTAAATGTTTATGAATTGCATCTACTTACATGTCCAGATCCAGTTGGACAAACGTTTGTTGTTAATTTTTGGATTCCTGATTGGAATTTTACAACGTGATGTTTTAAAATAACAGTTCTGATAATCAAGATGCTAATCCCAGATAGCAGCACATCGTTGGCCCAATCTCACAATATGGTTGTATTATCGCCGTTGGGTTATCTTTATTGGGCCAACGGTGGTCCAAAATGAAATATTGATAGTTGGTTATGTATTATGGGGCCAATGTTGGGCTAACTGTTGGCATAATATCATAAAACTCTTGTAGTTAGAGAGAGTATTTGTTGCGGGGTTGACATTGGCCCTGGGTTGGCCCAATGTCATGAATCTGGCTAAGCATCATGGGTAAACAACATCCGGGCTATTTTTCGTAATATCGTACCTGCGCCATTTTTCATTTGACATGAGAGTAATGAGACCGATACCTTGCATATCTGCATCCAAATCGTAAGTATTTATGGGGAAGGGAAAACGTTTTCTTCCAAGGATTGTCTTAAAGTCATTGAAAGTAAGTAAAATTTAAAAGGTTATTTACCAGTTATTTTAGTATAAACATCTTTACTTTAGCAAGAATGATGTAAACTCAATGACTTGTTTTTCTTGGTAAATTCTTATTTGAAAGATTAAACATATGGTGATATACATGTACTTATAAATTTAATCGTAATGTATGTTAACTCTTTACTGAGAAAAGAAATAAATGTTTTTAATACTAAATACTACAGTTTTAGAGATTGTTCGAAAAAACAGAGCAACGGCTGATTCTATAAAGAAAGGACTTTAAGAACAATATCAATGGGAAAGAAATGCCAAAGCGAGGGGGAAGGAGGTAACGGGCACTGCCGCAGAGAAGAAAAGAAGGGAGAAGGAGACTCGGGAGAGGGAGCAGATGGAAAGTGGCAGTGCATAATTTTTAATATTTTGAAAAATACTATGGCATACCTGTGGTTTTACCCTCTTTGTTTTTTTCAGACTTGCTTATTGACATCTTAAGTTTACTGAACTTGTGCATTCACATCAGAGCAGGGATAAAACCATACATGTATTACTACAAGTGAGCATTAACTTCTTGTTTTTTAATAAATGTTTTCTTCATGAAGTGCATTCATGAGCAATAAAGTATGTTACAATTTAATCATATTTTACTCTTTTCTTTTTGCTCAGGTATTTTTTGTCTTATATTGAAAGAATACAGTGGCCCAACAATGGACAATATTGTTCGTTCATTGGCCCAACAAAAAGACAACAAGTTGGTCCGATTAAGGGCCGATGGGCAAATTGCGGTTGGCCCAATGTTAATTGCTTACAATGGCCCAACCGTACAAAAGTGACGTTTGCCCAATATTAAAAGAATACAGTGGCCCAACAATGGCCCAATATTGTCTGTTACATTGGCCCAACAATAAGCCAACAAGTTGGTCTGATTAAGGGCCGATGAGCAAATTGCCGCTGGCCCAATGTTAATTGCATACGGTGGCCCAACATAAGGAGCATTGTTGGCCCAACAAAGGTCCAATGCCGTCCTGCTATCTGGGATAATATACTAGTACATGTACTATGAGCCGTGCTAAAACAGGTATTTGCATTTTTAAACAATAAAATGCTTTCTTTTGTGTTTCATGATATTAATGTTGTAGAACTTGTTTATCAATCGATGTAAAGTAAAAAAAAGTTTAGTTTCAGTTTTACCTCCATAGCCCAAAATACGCACCAAAGAAATCATTGTATTGTCGATTAAAACTAAGTGGCTTAGGAAAACTGTTTTAATGCTCTAAGACCAATTTAAACAATCACGAAATAGTAAAATGTATAATTCATCAAAAAGTATTAACTGTAGAAATTTTAAAATCTCATCATCCTTGGAAAAATACTTATTGGATCTGCCCATCAAATATTTTTGTTTTTACTTTTCGACCTGGTAATGCTTAATTGCCTATAGAAAGAGGTACATGTAGATGGTATGATAAACCTCGTAAAAACCGAATATGTACCATATGTAACTGTAATAAGATAGGAGACGAATTTTATCATTTATTTTATTGTACAGATTCTAGTATAACAGTTAGAGATAAGATAGTTTTATACATACCTTTATACATTTATATTTCTACACACAACCAAATGTTTACAAATTTCAACAACTATTTAATATTAATGATAAAACAAATGTTGATTAATTTGTGTAATTCATTAAAACTATAATTGAGAGAGTTAGCTCTCTAGGTTAATTGTCAATTACTACTTTTCTACCTTTTTTCTTCCTATTTTCACCATTCAACACATGTATTGTATTATATGTATTGTTCATTGGATTTTTCTCAACATTGTAAATTATGCAGTTAAAAGAATAAAGAAATTGTCAATTGACAATACACGTGCAAGTTTCCATGGTACATGTAAGTACAGTCTGCTTGAAAGTCCGAGGTCAGTGCGTGGGAGTCCGTGCAGTTCGTGCTCTCCGTGTAGATTTAGTTTCGATCGATCAAGAAATAATCCGCCACAAATAAGCAGCAAAATTATATAAAGAGAACATCAATGAACAAAGTAAAAATTATTAATTATTAATAGCTACTCGATGTTGACATTTAAAAAGCTAACCAATGCATCTATAACAGTTTATGAAAATTAGAAGATTGCGTATATGCTTATGTTGACACTTATGTCGTAATTTGTTTTGCGTAGATATCTGTCTAAACATACATAGTGGATGCAAATATATACAAGAATATGTACAGATGTATATGTAAAGCAATGAAAAAGCAATATCACCATATTCCAAAGGGGAAGATTAGAAAGAATAAACAGATTAAGAAGAAATAAAATTTCATTCCCATGATAAGATTATACATCTGTAACATTACAAATTCTAAACTTTATCTTGAATTATGTTAAATGAAAATTTTGACAACATTCGTACCGTGGTTTGGGATATAGACATATTGATACCATTGGTGCCTTCCCTCAATGTAGATTCTCGTTTCCTTTTTTTGTGTGTATTATTTAAGGTCAAGATCTAGTAAATGAAAGGTTCCTACAGGTTTATGAAATTCAATAAAGAAATTCTTTCATTGATGCTTCATATTCATATCTTTGTTTGATAGGGTGTATCGGGGCTTAAATTTTTGGTAAACACAATTAAAAATCATGTTTGAAACAACCATTTTCTTTGAAATTTGAAAGAAATAAGTAACAAATCTCGGAGTTCTGTCCATATTTGACAAATGAAATATATCTAGAATGCCCACAGTCTCTCCAAAAACGGCATTAAATAACCTCTTTAAAATGATGTCAAATTGAATATAGTTATCGGGATTACTTTTCCCGTGAATTAATGTAGAATGCCAAGAAATTGTTTCATTTTCTACATAATTCATCAAACCAATTATGGTTTTCGCATCAAAGAGGCACTCTGGAATCATTTACTAGATCTTGACCTTAAGAAATGAACTCAATGTTTACCCAAGTTATACGAGTATAACATGGGTTAGGGCAGTTAACGCTTCGCGGATTATAAAAAAGTGCAAATTGCTCGAACCCAGGTTATACGAGTATAACTTGGGTAGATATGGAGTTCATTTCTTATGATTTAATTTTCTATAATTTACTGTACAAATTGAGTCATTTTAAAAATGATATTAATCTGTTCAAAACTGCAACGTAACTTCAAGCGGATTATTACGTTTTTGATGTTGGTGCATTGTGACGTGTCTTCTGACGTGCAAACCAGGTTATACAAATTCAACTGAATTTTTCTATCCAATCAAATGCCACGTTACAACCAGAATTAATTCATTTAAAAAAAATCTTTTAAAGAGACAGCACAGCTGAAAAAACTCATGTTTTACTTCAGATTTACCCATTGTATCCTTAGGAAATAAGAAATAACGTTGATAGTGACAGCTGAAGTACATAAAAATCCCGTTCACAAACCTAATTAATGCAATTATGAGCTTCAGGAAATTGAAGAGTCGTACACACCAGATTAATCTTATATCGTTTATCTGTACCACGTGGATTTTGATTTGATTGATCACATACCTAATTAATGAAATTATGAGCTTCCGGAAATTGAAGGGTCGTACAAACCGGATTAATCTTATATCGTTTCATTTGTACCACGAGTATTTTGATTGATTGTATTTGACGTGCTGATAACTACCAGATCTTTGCCCGACTGTGGTCATCATGGAATACGAGGTAAAACGGACACTCTAAACGGAACACATCATCACTCTCTCGATAAGTTATAGATAGTTTGCCATTTTCATTCATTTTACATGAAAAGACATTAAATATGTCAAGTAACCCCTCAAGGGGCCTCACTTACAAAATGAATTTAGTTTGTTTGTAGCAACTCCTGTGATAAAATTAAAAATTAAAATAAGAAAGCGCAGAAAACATTCTTACAAAATAATTTTAGTTATTTTGAAAACTTTGAGCAATTATTGCCTGGAAGAAGTAGAAAAGACATATTTCTATCAACAAACATGTCCCGGAGAATCTTCGCGAGCCCTGCATGTGTTTTGTTTACAGTAAATACGCATGTATAATGGTATAGAAGGCTGAACCCTGTAACAGGTTGCGATGCAAATATTTTTGGACCATAAATAATTATTAATTTTAATGAAATAAATAAATTATTTAATGGTGAAATTTTCTGAAAGTTTATACATTTATGATTATTATACTTTAATGTTAAATATCGAAATCTGATTGGATTAGACACAGTTTATAATCCGTTCTATTACCCGAAGCGTTAGCAACACACTTGGCAACGGGTACATGTAACACAACGAATTATTACTTGCGCGAAAATATGCACGTACGGTTCGCCGTAGAATCCACGTCAAAAATATAAGCAGTAAAGCTTTCTTCAAAATTAAGACATTTTGTATAATAAAAAAAAGTGCCTGTTTCGGAGTGCAACAGTTGAAAATGACCTCCTCAAAAACCATTGTCAACTTCCGCTTCGGGTCGGTTGACAATGGTTTTCTTGGGGATGTCGATTTCAACTGTTACCCTTCAACACAGGCACTATTTATATAGTAGTACAAAGATACCGAACCTGATCGGAAAAAAATTTCAATCCGTTTTTTTATAAGATGCGCCGTATACTGTCTCTTTAAAATGTTAGAGGTTAAGGTAGTACAAAACAGGTAAGCCCAATTTTTTCTACAATTCAATTTTTCTGATGAGTACATTTCCGCACGAAATAAAAATCAGACATGAAATTTTTAGCAAATTTGCTACACTCAAGTAAAATAAAATATAACTGATTGGGTTATTAATACATCGTTATATATTACACAACAAAAGAATTTGAGACTTCAAGGATTGTACTTATTAAACAATCCTTTTCATTTTATGACAAAATAATAACCATAATAACGAAACGTTGTCTGTGGTTAAGTAAATTGTATAAATTCTGTTAACATTTTATTCATATTACATATTCCTTAATTTTTTTAATGCCTTTTTTGTGGGAGAAATACATTTGTCAAATATTAATACATACAACACAGTAAGTTTTGAAAGACCATGATTTGGGTAGTTAACTCAAACGGTGAACACTTTGGTAGTTTCAACAGACACTGATTTGTTACGTTTTTGTCCGAATATAGATGTCCCTTAGAATAATCCACGTTTTCTGATCTTCATTAATGTCAACAGAGACGCACTTTATATTGTGAAGATAGTCCGTCACATTGTAATGGAATTCACCATTCTCGAACTTTCCAATGTTTTTCCTCTCTGCACACTTTTCGCCACTCTCTTTAACTACATTTGACACACTCACCGACGTTGATGACGTCAATTTGTCGTCTGGGTGATGATTGTTTCCGCTATATATTGAAATGGATGAAATGTTGACATAATTTTGAAATATGACTCTAAAAAATGAACCATTTTTAGGGTCTACAGTCCAGAAATAATTCTGAGCACTTAAGAAATAAGCTGCTTCAGGTTGATAATTCTTGTAATGTTCCATATTGGTATCAATTTTAGCATTTGGGTTTGGAGAGTCGGGCGTCCATCCCATCTCTTTCCGCTTCCTATAACCTGGAAAATCCCGATCCTGTATTTTCTGAATTTTATTTTCCAAAGACGATACAAGGCCAAGATGTTGAAACAAGGAAGGTCTCGAGCGATAATCTTTTGCCTGTCCTTTGATTCGTTTCAGATCATTTATTAACAAATCGCCTGGGCTTTCGTCAAAAAGAACCAGTAAAAATTCTGCTACTTTTGGTAAATCTGAGCTTTTGAACAAAACACCTATAAATCCCAATCCAGAAAAACGAAGAAAAAGCCACTGCTTTTTTAAATTATAAGCAATAAAATTCTTGATTTTGCCGAGATAACCTGATGTTGTAATGACGTCATCTTCAAGCTGAATATAGTATTTAGATATATTTCTAGTGTACGTCATAAGATATGAATAATCCAGATTCTGTTTACTTCTCCAAGCTACTCTTGTCATGCTGTCGTTGAACTTTCTCTCCAAATACTTGAAATTAGGATAAGCAATGTGAGGTGGATGAACAATCTGCATAAATCCTGAATCCACGTATATTTTATATTTTTGATAGATTTCCGTGGCTCGTTCCACTACCCATGAGTGGTTGCTGTCAGTGAAGAAAATGACAATAACAACCTGTTCCTGCTCTTGAAGGGGTGTGTGTATCACTAAAGAATCCAGTGTGGTCTCTATGTAGGAAACATCCTTTCTTTTAACCGAAGGGATGCCTATTGTTAGAAAACCTGTTAGGCAAAGAAATATTAATCAGTGAAATTATTAATATAAACTTTTCTATGAGAAATCGTCATTTCATTTCATAACCCTCGATAATATACTCAGTGTTCTCTCCGATTGACTCGCCGCTATGTGACATTACGAATAGCCGTATTAAAAGCTCCCTATTGAAAAAATAATCATTCTTCGACTTGGCTCGCGAGTAACACTTTATCTTTAAACTGATACGGATTTCTGCTTGTCGTGATTACCTCGTGTTTGGTTGATTTTCTCGGGTTAATAAAGCCTCAAAGTTTTATGTAGAGTTTTCGGGTGTTTTGAAAATCCCAGACAGCTCCGTCCTTTTCCAACTAGTCGACTGACCAAACCAGACGCTTGAGGTCCAGTTCGCAACCACGTCCACGAGGGCGTGTTTCTTGGCGTGATGGTGGCTATCATAATCAAGATTGATCATGAAGAAACCCCAAGTAGTGGGCATACCACAGATCAAGAACATTGTAAGAGTATAGCAGATAAAAGGAGGCACTCTAGTTAGGTCCAGTAGTGGTTCCAGGACGACATTTTCCCAGTGTTTTGTTTAAGATCAGCTTTAATGTTAAAGGTGAGAAATTAGAAAAAAGAAATTTTTGCCGTCCGTTTTTCGCAATTTTTTAAAGTGATTTAACACTTAAAGCTAAGATACTAGTATTAGAAAAGTATACAGTGTCTAATGCAGGTCACCAGCTGTCAAGTCATTAGAAAGCTTAAATATTCCATTACTGGAGAAGAGGAACAAACAGTTTGACAAAGGAGATGGCAAAGGAGCATTCTCGACATACAATCGAGAGTAAGGCAACATTCCAAATAATGGAATATTTTAGAGGGTTATAGACTCTCGTTGAGTTGATATCGTGGATGAAATACATACATGTTAATTCCCTACTCGAACAAACTGTATGTTTTCACTGTATGTTTATACCACTGTAAAGATTTCCGGACTCTATAGAAAAGCTAAGGTAATATTAGAATCTAGAATGCAGGAGTATTAGAAAAGAGTGAAAGCAAACTATTGTGTGAGAAATTCATCAAAATCTTAAAAAAGACGTGGATAAGACATAAAGAGGCTGTTGAAATTGCAAATGCATTTCAGCCTGACAAGAAGGAAAGAAGATAGTCTTGCTACAATCGACCATCATTTAGTACTAGAACAGAGCCTAGATTCAGACAGCCCTTTCAGGAAAAGCCCTCTGGTAGGTTTACAGGGCTGAAGACCTGGGTACTAGATCAATAAAACCAATCAATACTTCAAGAAGTCTGACAGGTACGAGTACCATACCTCAAATCATAGAGAGGTGTCGAATTTATTTTCGGTATCAGAGGTAGAAAATCGGAAATAAGTTTAGGAATTCTCATTCTTCAAATGTTTGATCACGAAAATGTGAGGAGGACTAAAGTATCTTATAAAAAGAATAACAAAAAATAACATGGTTATTTTAAGCACAGTTTAAGAGATCTCTTTAGATTGGATAAGTTATCTATGGTTCAGAAAAAATCCTCATTCCCCAAGTTTTTGAATTTAGAACAAGAAAAAATTGCAAGAGGAAATACCTATTATAAATCTGGTACAAAAAAAAGACATTCGTAAAAGTTGCTCCAAATCAAACTCAATTTTCTAGCAATATGTTTACAATTTTCAGAGTTTGACGGGTTTTGGCCCATTATAAACATGAACTCTTTAAACAAATTCCTTCTATACATATAAACATTTCAAGATGGAAGGACTGCTCGTGGTTCATGATCTAAAAGAAAGGGACTGTTACACGTGAAAGAGAGATCTGAAAGATGCCCATCTAAAACTTCTTTTACTTATAAAAGAATTATTAGAAATTTGATAAAATTAGACAATGTTACAGCGATAGCTCACATAAAGAGATTATTTTCTAAAGGGGGGGGGGTCATTATGGCTCAATCAACTAGTAAAATAAATTTGGGATTGGTGTCAAATCAATCTAATTTCCTTGGTTGCCGAATTTATACCAGGTGCTCAAATTCAAGACTTAGAGCAGACTTGGAATCAAGGAGTCAGTCAGGGAATTTGATGTTAGACAAATCTGTTTTCAGTCTTTCAGACAACCCATGAACCTTTTGCTGTGGTGCAAAGTAGACTTGTAGACTCGTCTAAACCATCAATATTTCAGTTGGAAAGCAGACCAAGGGGCAATGGGGATAAATCCCTTTCATTACTCTTGAAAAGAAATGAGAGCTCACATTTTTCCTCCGTTCACTCAGATAAGCAAATTAAACAACATTTAGAGAAAAACAAATAGAAACAATTAGCAAGTGTTGTACAGATTGCACCAGTACAGCTAACTCAGCCTTGGTATCCTCTTTTGTTAGATATGTTGATTCACAATCAAGTCTTTCTTCCACCTAACCCAATCTGTTAACATCACCAATAGGTTTAATTCATCCCCTAACAGCAAACAAATCCCTACATTTAACTGCATAGAAAAAATATGGGGGGAATCCACAAAAAAAATTTCTCTATTAAAAGTGGCTTCCTCTTTACACCACCAAGCATGGAGACCAGGAATTAGAGCAGCTTACAAGAGTGTCTGGGGAAAGTGGGTTAGCTGGTGTGGTACACAGTCAATTGATTCAGTTCATTCCCCTCAGGAACCTATAGAAGAGTTCTTGACAGTTTTGTAAAACGATAACAAGCAATACAGAACTATTAATACTTACCGATCTGCAATATCAAAGAATCGTGTGCTGATAGACGGTCAAAAATTAGGATTATGATTTACATGAAAACAAATTTTAATACGAGGACTCCAGGCCAAAAACCAAGATACCAAAAGTCTTGGGGTGTGAAATTTTGCCCTAGTTCAACGAAAACCTTGATAAAAATGATGTTGGTTTAAAATGTTGGTTTAAAGAAGCATGGTCACGTTTTTGGTCAAATTCTATTTTTCTGTTTTTATTATTTACAATGCTTTAGAAATGCATTTCCAATGACCAAATGAAATTGGAGAGTCAGTAGTAAAGTTATAAGCAAGATACAGGGCTCACAAGTCTTTTTTCATGTAAACAAGGCTCGTGCCCAGTTTTTGTTTACATTAGTTCAATATACCGGTAAAAAATCTTTTTCAAGCTGATTTTTCCATCTTACTCATTTTAAGCATAAATAAACAGATCTTAAAGTTTACCACATTCATTTTCGGTCTAAAACTGGAGTTTTCACTTCAGCGTTCAAAACGTAAACAAAAGCTTTGTTTACATAGCAAAGAATTGTAAGCTATTTAATTCGCTTATAACTCTACGAATGACAGTTAAATTTTGGTTGCCTATTTAAAATGCCTTACTGAAGCATTGTAAACATTAAAATCGGGAAAATAATTTTTGACCAAAATCGTGACCATGCCCCTTTAAAAATGTTATCATGTAATTTAGTGACTTAGCTAGCTTTGACTTCTGCTGGTGGAGCCTCCAAACTTAATCAACTAAATGTGAAGTTTGTCAAAATATCATTTAAGCAATCAAAACCCACAAAGACTTGCAAAATAGGGAATCCTTTTCACTCAATTGTGTTAAGTGCATTTGAGACAGATTCTTTCTTTGTTGACAAATGCATTATTTCCTATTTGGAAAGAACAAGTACATGAAGTTATAGAGAATTAAATTGCTGACAACATAGACAGATCTTGGTTATTATTGAGTTTGGTAAAACCACATCACCGAGTAACCATGATAAATGACAATAACAAACTTTCAACAACTAGCTTTATTTCAAGATGGTTGAAAACTATAACGACTTAAGCTGGCATTAATACAAATCAGTTTAAAGCTCACTCTACAAGGTCGACTTCAGTATCAAAAGCACTTTGCAGGTATATCAGTATGAGATATTATACAACAAGCCCACTGGGCTAAAGAGGGAATTTTCGCTAAATTATTGTAAACCTATACACAAGTCAAGTTTCCGACAATCAGTATTAAAGAGATACTTAGGCCTTGAAAGAACACTGAGTATATTATCGAGGGTTATGAAATGAAATTGTAGGTTTCATAAGCACACGTTGTGTGTGCAATTGTGAGGATTCGGTGTGTTCCCACACCTATTCGAAGAATAATTTTTCAATAGGAAGTTTTTTTATATGGCTATTCATAACGTCACCTAGCGACGAGTCAAGCGGAGAGAACACTCTTATCTCAGGTTATTCTTAAAATTAGGATTCCATTGCAAACACTACGTATGCATATAAAATCTTCAATTTATAAATAAAATTATCTTGTATCATATTTCAGACGAGTTATGATTTCTATGAGTTTATGGTTCGGGTGTAGTATTTTCCACTTATTTATTCATTTATCTTATATATATTTAGTCTCACCTGGTTTTCTTCTAAATTTTCCAAAAAGTAATGCTTCTTTGTGATTTATTTTAAAAAACATGTCTTCTAGCAGCTTCCGGTCTAATTCATGTGAATGTGCATCTGAGATCATTGAAATATTGTTCTGAAAATATTACATGCAAAATGTATTGTCGCGTGGGCTTTGGTATGATATTTTTTTTAAACATGCAACAATGATGGCTAGAGCCAGATACAATGTAACATAAAATTAAAGACCTTTAAATCATGAATCAAATAACTTTGCTAACAAAAATGGACAACGATCCCTTCATTTCATCCATTGAAATGCAATATAAACGATTCGATAAAATCCATAAGTAAAAGATAAAAACAATGGTCGGTAGACTTTTAAATTCATTTTTCATCGATCAGTGTTTCCAATTTTTCATTATCTCTAGTGAATGTTTTGTTTGAGGCTAATTATAGAATCAGAATTTCAAAAAGAGCATTCTTTCATGTAACAAAACATGTATGATATCAATTTCAGGCGTAACCTGAAGTCTAATGATACAGTGTATGTAAACGCCTAGTATAGTGGACGAAGACCTGAATAACTAATCTAAATCACGTGTACGCTAAATTTTGATCAACGTCAGTTGTTCGATCTGCCATTTTTCGAAGACGATGTTAAACGGATAAACCGATGAAAAACATTAACGCTTAAAGCAATATATTTTTAAAAATAACTAAACTTCCAGAACGCCAAATATCTAGAAATGAAGTCGCTAGCGTGTAGCGAATATCCTTACCTCAAGCTCTACAAAATATAGTATCTTCAGAAATATTTATCAGTATGCATTAAAATTTTCAGATCCGAATTGAAATAAATAGATATCTCAAAGCATAAGTTTTTGTCACTTTACGCGGATTTTTCACGATTTTATCGCATCTGTGAAATTACTTTTGGATCAACTCTCGGAATTCTGCGTGACGATAAATGAGATTAAAATAAATAATAAAATTTAATCGAAAAAATCTTTTTAAAGGTAGCTCACTGACCTTGTAATAGTTTTCTTAACAGCAGAAAACGACTTGATAATGCATGATAGAAAAGAAATATATAGGTAAAAAAGGCGAAAAATAAGCAATTTTGGTTGAAAAAGATAAGATTTTTTTTAAATTTCATAAAATAAATATAAACAAACGCTTAAGGTGGATTTGAACTCGGAATCTTCTGTTTACGAGCCTAATATTGTAAACATTGAGCTATATGATATTCAAACAAATAGATCAACACAAACAATTTCACAAAACATTTAAATCGCCTTGATGTGACGTACTATTATAAAAAGTATAAAGTCTTGACGTAGTGAGCTACCCTAAAAAAGGAATATATGGCAAACCGATTTTTGTAAAGGACGACAATAATGTAATTTTGTTTTAATCAGGGCCTCTAAATTGATTTTCTCACAAAAATATGGCTTACAGAAGTTCATAAACTTGATTTTTTGTCATTTTGGTAGTAGATTACATGCACAATTCTATAATTACGACATGAAAAATGCAGCTCACGTGGCTAGAGAGGTTCATGTTTTTCTACCTGAAGTGAACATAGATATAAACAAATTTAGAGTATTATTTAGATTTCAAACCAATTTACGATATTTACAAATAAACTGTGTATGTACATATATTTAGTAAAAAATTCCAGTTTAGCATGATATTTGTACATCATGAAGATTAAAGTACACGGGCTGGTCACCCATAATCTATTGTGATTGGACTTAATAATCAATAAAGTCCAAATACGTTTAACGTAAGAAATGTTTTGTTTAAAAATAACATGCTAGTTCTGTACAATTAATGGTCCAGAAACTGAGTATATCGGCATTTATACTCGTATGTAGCCTAGATGTTGAGTATATTGACATATATTTACCTCTGCCGCCATGATATCCTCAACAGACTTAATAAGGCCTATACGTTGGCACAGTTAAAGCCACTGATGTTAAGTTTAATGTTCGGATTACCGTATATTATTGATTACACAGCGAAACATGCATATATATCTAAAAGCAGTTAAAAACGGTTAAGGACATATTAATAAATCATACATGTTCATTGTAATTACGTAATTGTTGACTTGTAGTTATTTCTGTTTTTGCTTCCACTAACTTTAATTTCGTTGGAGTATTCACATATACAGGTACCTACAATCTTTAACTAACGCATACTCAGTAACTCCAATCTTCTAGGAAAAACTTTTATAGAATCTGATGTCTGTTTCAAGTTCATAAATAATTTAAAAAGTCTGGTTTGAGTCATGACATTTATGGTTTATCATATTTTTTGAAATTGAAAACGGGAGTTCCATGGCCATTAATGTGATATGCACGATTGATCATACCATGTTCTGTACTCTTACGCTGCAACGCGTACTCTTTCATGGCACAACACGATGCTATTAATTTTGAAAAACTTATTTCCCACATTCTCGGTTTTTATAATTAGTCTCACAGAACCATCGGAGCTATATTTTAACTCACGTGGTCTAATAAGTTTAAAGCCTCTCTTAATGAAGAAAAATTATGTGTATCAAATAGACAGTCGTGGATTTTTTTTTTCATACATATAAAGAATTTTAAAAATATTAATTGAAAATTCAAAGCGCCTGCTTGAGTCTAAACTTACTTCGTCAGCACTTAGATGAGAAATATTACTGCTGACAGGAACAAATGCTCGACTACTGGCATCTCTGTGTGTAAAATTTCCCAGATCTGCTGTAAATATGAAGAAAAAAATTGTTTTGAGTTTTTAGTTATCAAACACCACATTTAATTTTTTAAAAATACATCATAATTGTACAAGTACTTCATATAATAAGCTAAGTAGGCATGAGCATAATCGAAGGATGTGCTTAGAGGTCGTGACGCCATATTTACCTTCTGAAAATGTAAACTTTACATAATTTACAACTTATAATTAATAATAATAATAATGATGATAATAATAATAATAATAATAATAATAATAAAAAATAAACGGAAGGAGATTTTACAATAACGGTCTACCGTATATTGATATGCTGATAAATTTCGGCCGATCACAGTTGTGTCCGTATAAGGCATCCGGCAAACTTCACTATTTGCGCACACATTACGCTTTGCATTATTTTGTTAACTATGCAGTGACAGCTTCATTTGAATATTTGATTAATAGTTTTATAACTAAGGCACATTATTTTGATGAATTTGACTTGATATTTAAAGATTTATACGGTTACATAATGTTTTGTTTTTCTTTACATGCGTAATAATTTTGTTCGGATTACTAAAATTAGTTCGTTCCTTGCTATTTCGGAAAGCATCAATTTTGGGCGAGATTTTTCCTGTTTCATGCATGTTGTACTTTTGGTATGTAACATAAACAAATTTCATGCTGACAACTGATATCACATGCCGATAATTCCTTTAAAAGGAATACTTGTTTCCCTTGCTGAATTAAAATAAAGTTTTAACTAACGCAGTAAATATCTAATTAACACAATCAATATCTATAGGGTAAAATCAATCAAATGATTATGAATTATGGACAAAATCAATATTCGAGAACCAAAGACGTAAACACAAAGGATTTTTCTCATTGTATGCCTTTGAGAAACTGGAAACTGGAACGAGTTCCGAAGCGTTTACATTTGAAGTTTGATGAAATGACTTCCGATTACCTACCCACGTTTTATGCATACAAGTTTTACTTAAAATTTTCACAAAGACAAATACAGCTGCAACACTACAATCTGAGTATTAGTTAATCAATTGATCAAGAACAACACACGTATTTGATTTTCCGATAAAAATTGCGATGGAGAGGTCACAACTGTTAAATATTGACGAGCAACGAGAGCAGATAGAATACACCGAAACCATCAACCATCACATAACATTTTTTTGTTTTCTGCAATCAGGGTGCATGAATTGACACAAGTTGAAATACAATGGTCCTCTGATAAAAATTTTACATTTTCAAGTTTGACAGAAATGGTTCTCTATAATTACTTGATTACTCTCACTCCACCCCCTTCCCCCTTAAACGTTGGTGGAATGTGAATTTAATATGATGCAATAAAGCCGGGATTATTAGATATCAACTTATATGAGATTTAAATCAACTTCCTCCGAATAAGAATTGTTAAGTTCTTTCTTTTCAAATATTTTTATACAGAATATGAAATTTGTTTCAGTACTACATCTAGTAACCCAAGTACACAATGTAATTCAGAAGTCAGTTGGCGGAGGTTGTTTTGAACATTGTTCGATTTCTTTCATTTCTTTGAAAATTATATTTTATCATATAAAGCAAGTGTTATGATTTTTTTTATTCACTGACCATTGAACTTCTCGCCCTGAGGGAAAACAAACCAGGTTAACTGTAAGCCTATAACAATATAATTTGTTTACATAGCCGCCATACCTTTAGTCGTTATTAAGACCTTGTGTCAATATTTACCTCAGTAATGGTGTGCTTTGAAATTCAATTAGGAATGCTTTTAAACAATAGCTTAGGGAAAAGTTACCGTTGAAGGCATGAGAATAACATTGACAAAACTCGTTCACTAAGTCAATTACATTTGTAAATATACCTACAGTAATGTACAGGAAGACCTAGGAAAAAGTAATGCTTTCAACCCATTTTATCTATTTTTTCCTTTAGCCTTTGTCACAAAATAATGTTTAAAGGAAGTTATTGAAGACCTCTAAACAAAAAATAGTTTTTCCTTACCTTTGTAGTTCAGTTTGTGGTGGCTGGTGTTTGTGGTAAACACTTGAAGGATGAAAATGAGAGTATATGCGGCAAATATCATACAAAGCAAATTGAAAAAACTCCTAACAGAGAACCGCATCTCTCTGAAAATAGAAATTTGGGTTCATATGTCACTATCAACAGTAACATCGATAATTTTAAGTCAATATGTATATAAATAAAAAATACGTCACAGATTTGCAAAGTTTATTTTCCCTTGGCGTAGAACTTGTTTCTCTAGTAACATTTTGTAGAAAATATCCGGTTTTGGGAGTAAAAAAACAAATATTACTGTTGAAATACTGGTACATTTATGATTATAATATTCTGAACAAACATTTTCTTTGTGCAACTATATTCCTTAGTGTTTGAACGAGATATATTGGAGATAGGCCTGCTTCAAAACTTATATTCCATAAACTCTACGAGCAAAATCTGAATAATTTGTTGCCGCAAACTTTTATCAAGTACAACAAACGAGATATATCAAGGCATTATTTATAATTTATCAACTGATCATCTTCGCTAGCCAAGGGTGACGATCCACGGTGTTTCTCAAATTATTTGATTAGATAAACACCGTGGATCGGCTAGCGAAGATGCAATAAAATATGCTCAATCATAATTTATGTTTTCAAGACTACGTGTATTTCATTAGAAAGCAATTTTTGGTCTTAAAATACATATGACATTATCAATAGCGCGATTTGGTTTTTATGTCAGAAATGTCAACTTGTGTAGTTTTCGAAATAGATGGTATAAACAACGTTTATAGATTTAATGATAGTCGACGCATTCGGCCAAAGTTTGTGTAAAGGAGAAGGTGTTTTCAAGTTGGTTTAAACCTTTTTTGTACCGTCTTCATACAAACAAAGCAAGTCCTTTTAAAAATACTTTGATTTTGTTCATGTCTAGACAGATACATATACCGGTAAAATTGACTTATCTTAATCCTCTTTTTAAACAACTTTTCTGTTGTACATAAACAAATCTCATTCAATTTGTTGCTAATTAAACGATTAATAGTCGTCCATCTTGTTCACACGACCCGAAGTCGGTCCGTGAGTTAGATATGACAGTTTTAAAACAGGTACATGCACGACCGTTAAAATATACTTCTACCAATAAACCAATTTTTATAAGACACAATCGCTATTAACCTTTGAAAGACAATAAAATTTCCATTACTTGAATATTTCGATTTGCATTATTGAATTCGTAAAATAAATCAAAAATGATTCAAAATATGATTTACATAAAAAGAAAATGAACCAACTACATGTAGTTCAAGGTAAAGACAAGAAAAAGTCGCGACTCTAAACCAACAGTATATACATGCAATTTTTACAGTTAAAAGACATTTAGATGAAAATGATTTAGTGTACTTACATGGAACACCTGGGATAGCTTTGTAACAGATAGTGAAAAATGGATCGGTTCACAGTTCACCTTCTGCCTGACCCGACTCTAGGGTGCCCGAGGAGGGAGGAGGGGAGGGTGATTAGGAGTTAGGAACAAGTAGAAGTCGGGTAAATCCCTTGGTATCTGTTTACGATTACTTTTGATTTGTCTGTAACGAAATGAAAGTAGTTTGTTTAAATGACGAGATGTCAATTAATTTCTGCGAAAAAACAGGTGAATAGGGATTTAACGGTTAACGATTTCCTAGCTATTCCCGCTCAGACGAAAAGGGATTCTGACTACAGCAAAAATTAATTTCGAATTTCAATTAATAATTTAGACACCTCTGCCATGTGAGACATATATATTTAACGAGGTGCACGATGAAAACAAATTGAGCTAGCGGATGAAATCGAACATTCAAGCCTCTTTCTCACCTTATAGGGTATTAAATATGATACTTACAATCAATCATAATGTATCCACAAATGTATTCCTGCTATTTGTCTCAACCCTCGGCTTGTGGGATGTTATTATATCCGTCTCTAAAAGTATATCGTCCGTTTAGGATGCATGGTTAACCTCAGACTCCGGATCGCAGAGAATTCAATTGTACGGGTTGTACGTATACCCTCTAGCAATTCCTTGTCTATTGATTGAAAAATCAATCGAGTGCTGGGTACCTGGTCCTAGAACAAATCCAGTGGGATATAAATTCTTGCGTATATTATACACGTATATAAATTTATTTTGGGTATAGTAAAATTTTCTCGTCATTAAAAAAAGAAGAAAAAGTTGATCGAGTTACCAGTGATTTATGAACGCTATGAAATTAGTTTCTCGTGTTTGTCTTTAGTTATTTTGTTTTTGAGCACTTTCTTTCAAGTACATTAAATTATACAGAAAAACGCAGCCTTGCTTAGATTACAAAGATTTATGAGCTTATTTCTTAATTTGTAATACAACCTTTGACTTTCAAATTTGGCCAAGTGTTAAAAATACCTAAACTCCCGAATTGTAAAATACATTTTTTTGCTCTCTAAATCATTAAAAAAAAAATTCCGTACTTGAAACCTTTAAATTAAAATCAGTAAACAACTTTAGTTAAGAAAATTTGTGGAACGCAAAACCTTAGAATATAAAAGTGCTTTAGACAAATAGATCTCATCACCAAAGTAACACTTAATAATCTCGAAGCTCTTCTAGGCATAGTACAAAGATATTGAAATTTTATGACCCCGGGTGTCGCGATTAGATTTTTACTATTTGGTGACGAAACCAAACAACACCCTTTTTTCTAAAAAAATATCTTTGAAAAATAGGAAAGAAGAAAAAAAAAATCACACAAAGCAAGGCTTGTCTAAGGTAGCGTATTGGTGCCACATTACATGTAACACTTTTTTATTTTATGGTTTTTCATTCTTTATTCTGTATGAAACAGCATGTACGGGAATTAGGCTATTACGTTCAAATTTAATACTCTCAATATGCATGTATCAACCTGCATGGACGATCTCATGCTATAGCACATTAAAGTGTAAAATTTACAGATTAATGTGTAAAATTTACAGGTTAACGTTTAAGTTTTACAAATTAAAGAGCAAAATATACGCATTAAATTGTAACATTAATGAAAAAAAAAATAAAAAAGTATCCGATATTGCTACCTGTGTATAATATATATAAACAATTGGGAGAAAAACATACGAGAAAAAAAATTATGGAACTTTAGACATCATTTGGTACAGGTAATTTTTATGTTCCATTAAAATCTGGGGACCGACGGGAATTGTTTACAAACGTACAGCGAGAGAATTTATACCTATTCTGTTAAGAATTTTGGTTGTATATGTATAATTCCACAGCCTCTAGTACGAAACACAGCATTATGATTAATTAACGTGTATATATATATATATATATATATATATATATATATATATATATATATATATATATATATATATATATATATATATATATATATATATATATATATATTTATGCATTGGTCTCTTATAAAGTAGGAACTATGATTGCATTATCTTGAATATTAATGTAAAGTAGTTTCTTTATGGGATCTATACTACACAAGCTAACATCGTACACACTATTAAATTATCAGCAACCAACTATATACAGACTACCATTATATACTAATATACATGCATAAAATAAATATGGTTTACAATTGTACTAATGCCACAACATGCATAAAAGTATGATTCAAAATATTTTCAAAACAGAATTTGCTTTGTATCGATCTACAAATCCAGTGGTATGAGTCTTATACTAATAAACAATGTTTAATTATTAATTGACTAATTGACAATTATTAGTATAGGACACTTGTATTAGCATTTAATTGTGCTCACCTAGCATTTCTCACGGTTGTTTTGTAAACTCTTCACATAAAACAAAATTTGATATGAGAAAATAAAGTTTCCAGGACAATCTAAATTTTACGTGATTTCTATGGTATGTGCATTTAGTGTGAATATGACAGAAAACAAGTTATAAGGTAATTTTGGACTAACTCTAGTTATATGTACATGTATATAACAAAAACTTGCCGCTGATGAATTTTGAACCAGTGTTTACACCCCCCTAAAAAGATAACAAGAAAGAAACACACCAACCCTCGAAATCAATTCTTCGTTCATCCAGTAAATCAGCCAAGGTGTGTCAATGATTTCTAACATTACCTAATTCATAATTAAGTTGTTGTTTTCAAAAAACCTAACAGTGGAAGTGATGCCCGAAGGCACTAGCGAAAAAATCAAATCTTTCGCGTATCATCGTCTTAATTTATTATGGGAAACTGTGTACAAAGTGCTTCCCACATTAATGAAGCAACAATAAGTGATCTGGTGATTAATTCATGATGAGATAATCAGTAAATCTGCATTTATCGCGTTAGCAGTAAAAGATAATAATAGTACAGCAAAAGGAAACGTCGTTAATTAAAGCTGGTAAAACACACGAATCACTAAACTCGACGTACACGCGAGCTAAGCGAATATTTTTTCTCATGGAACAAGTAGTCTCATAGGATGAAGTCTGGTGTGAGTTAGTAGTCTCAGTTAAGTTGGATTTTTAAGAAAAATTAGGAAGCTAGAGCAGGTGGATGTAAATTTTCACTGAAAAACATCTCCAGAAAGTCCCGGATTGGATTTTTTTCACCAATAACTTATCCACATTTGAGGAAATATTGCATACGGTATATTGCCACTCGTGAATGATTTTCGTATTATTTTTTAACGATTTTTAAGCTTTGTTTTTGTATTGAAACCCCGAGAACGATATGACAGTACATGAATAATTTAACTTATCGTGATATGGGCTAAATTGACTGTCTATGTCTGATTGCTTATGTTTACAGATGACGTAGTTATAATGCATACCAGTAAAGTTTTCATTTTTATCGACGACCAATTTCACATTACCTATTAATATACCAGGTATACATGTATAATAAAGAAACAAAAGGAAAAGACGTTCCGATCAGTATGCTGTTTTCTATACTTAAAAGAAATACATGGATGTATGGGGAGTAGTGGAGATTATTGGTTTAGGTAGAGGTACTTAATTTTAATCTGACTAGTTGTCTGTTGCTTGGGCCTCGGTTGAATTTAAATTGTGCTCCTCTAAATTTTAAAGTAAGCCACATTTTTTGTTTAATACAACAGGGGAAACTTGAACGTCTATGAGGTTACTTATTCTTTCGGGTTGTTTGATGTCCAAAACTACGAAAGCCCATTGAACTCATTTACGTAGGTAAAAAAAATTATATCGCAAATAAGCGAAACTTTCGCGAATAAACGCGTAAAATTCGCCTTAAATTGCAAACATTATGCATTTTGTATACGGTACGGGTTATATTAAGCGTATTTCCAATCAATATTAGTTCAATTTTTATTTCATATTTGGCTATGAATAAACACAAGTTTTCCGGTTGCTAGTTCAATTCTCTTAATGTTCAGTATACTACCTATAACAGTTTATAACAGATTGACAATTAATCTACTAACATTTTGTCAGCATTTAAATATTCCACAGTGATTATATCTACATATTTACACGTGCATCCAAAAAATAATAAAGCTCCGATAATACAATGTATATGAAATATGTAGATGTAATGTATATACATGTATAGGAAGAATTTATTTATTTTGATTCACAAAAATATCAAACTTCAAAGGTGATTCTAAAATCAATGTCACATAATTATGTATCGCGCTTTTCATGAGCGCTTTATTATAGAAGTGATCAACTTTGTATAATTACAAGTTTTATCGATTATCATAAGAAAAATAAAAAGGATACATAATTGTTCAAAACGTTATACATATGTGATATCGCCGCGACATGAATCAGGTCTAGTGTGACGTTTTTTATTTCAGATAAATAGGACTAATTAAGAATCTGAAAACAGTTTCAATCCACAATTTTTTTCTAGGTATTGTTCATATTTAGAGAACGTACATGTAGTTTTGTCCTCTAAATGTATATTAAATATAAGTGGAATATATCTTTTGAAAACAAGTCAGTAACAACGGTTTGGAGATTTCCCATACTTGAATTATATAAATGGAAAGTGCATATACATTTATGTTTCGCGTTTATTCGCGTTAATTCGCGAAAGTTTTGCGTTTATTTGCAAAGGTTATGCGTTTTTTCGCGTTTTTTTTGGCGAAAGTTTCGCGTTTATTCAGGAAAGTTTACATTAAAGAAACCTACGAAAATGAGTTTAATGGGCTTTCGTACAAATCAGTTTTCACCACCCCCGAAAATGTATTACACTAAATGATACCCCGCGCAAGCACGGGAATTAATACTTTACACATTAATATGTTACAATGTCTTTAAATACGTTGACTAAGATTTTTTTCTTTATTTTTTGTATATACTGCGTCCGAACTTTTTCTTAATTGTTTACGTCAACAAATTTTTAAAATTGAAATAAACAAGAATCTGGCTGGATATTAAGAGGAGCGAGCAGGAAAGAAAATCTAAACTGAAATTGGTTATACATGCATGTATGTGGCCTTAATTCTTTTTGTTGCAGTTGACGGGAAAAATTATAAACTTTTTTTTATTTTATTTCAAAAGAGGGAGTGGATGTATAGTGCGTCGTATCTCTTTCCTAAGTTTTGTTCTTTCGGTCAAATTTCACTATCATTTTCATCACTGTCCCAAATAAAAATTTCAGAAAAAAGACTGTTTTGAAAAATCAATAGAGTTGTCAACACAATCTGTTCATGCTTCACAAATTATTGTATAAGGTTTATTACGAATATGTCGTGGTATAAAAATGTATGTAATGTAAAATCGTTGTGTGTATGCATGTTTTTTTGTATAATTTACACTAAAGTTGTCCGATCCAAGATATCTGCCCTATGCATGATTAACTCGACCTACACTTTCCGCCACGATGTTAATTAGTGAACCCGCGTTCTTAGTTACCCCGTTCTGGAAAGTTCTATCCATCTAAACAAAAATCATATCAAATTAGCCCATTTTATTTACTCAACTTTTCTGCATTAACCGAAGATGTCCGATCAAAGATATCTTCCCTCGATGCACTCGTTTTATACTTTTCGTTTTGATGTCTTTTGGTCAACCCGCGTTCTTGATCACCCCGTTCTTGAAAGTTACTCAAATCGCGCATTCAAGAAACAAATTGGCTCATTTTATTTATTCAACATTTGTCAAATCGTAATTTCTATGTATACTCTAAATACGTTCCCAGTAAATATATTCACTCTTTTCGCAATCATTCAGTATTATTAACATTGCAAGTATATATTTTGATGCAAACTCCCACCGACTTGGATCCCTCAAAGCAGGTCCGCCACCTTACTCTCATTCTTGCTATTTCGGGCTGGTTTATCAAAAAGAAGTAGGTTTTTGATTAATTTTAAAATAATTACTTATCAGGTATTTAATTATAGTTCACTGACATCATCTCACACGTCTTGAAATACTAAATGTGTAAGCAGTTATTCTGGTGGAGACATTTTATAGTTTATTGGCAAAATGACTGCATTCATATATTTAGGGAATAAGGAATCATTCTTGGAGTATAATGAGGTGATAATTTTGGTCGGGGAGTGATCAAATCCAATAAAGCCAGAAGGGCTTTATGAGAGATTTGATCACGCCCCGACCGAAATTATCACTTCATAATATTCAAAGAATGATTCTTTATTATTACTTATATTAACATCATTTTTAGCAATTGTACGATTAAATATCTTAATATAAATAAGCAAAACCCGCTTTGAATTTATTGGACGGTATAGTACAAAATCGACACGTAGTGTTATCACAGGCAAAGACACTGAAAAATGTAAATATATAGATTTAATAAGCACAGATGTACGAATAACTTTTGACATATTATTTACATCATCGTGCTTTTTCAGTTTTTCTTCTTTGTAGCTGTGGGGTGGGGGCTCTTGTCACAACATTGTGGTAGCGATAAGGATGCTTTTGGTGATATTTTCTTTATTCAGCCGAACTCTAAGTATACTTACACGATTTGTTACATGTACTTTAAGACAATATAAATGCGTGTATACATTTAAACAGAGCATGATAAATAAATTTTTCCAGATCTAAGACATCTGATGCCGATTGAATTCTTCACTCGTATCTTTTCTGGATTCTCTTGATATAATGGACAACGAGCCTATGATTTATTGTTCGAAAAATCGTACTTCCTACAAAAATGTTATCCAGAAATAATATGATGATCATATTTGCTAGCCAAGGGTTTCTGATCCACACCGCTTCTCACGAACATCTTCGCTAGCCAAGGGTTTCTGATCCGCACCGCTTCTCACGAACCCTTGGCATATCGTGCTATCAAAAGTAGGTTTTTTTCCCCTGGATTTTGATTGGGGTTTACTGAAACCGTTCGACCAATCAAAAAATGCAAAACATATCTGATTTAATCGACAATGTTTTCCTACTGTTTATTTACGAGTGTCTTTAATTAAGAATAGCTCAACCCCTTATTTTTCTAGTCTTTCTGTTGTAGCCTCCATGATGCATTGTGGCAACGCACTTTGAAAAAATTACGCACTTTGAAAAACTTTTTCAAAGTGCGTTAAATTTTGGACAAAATCAACGCACTTTGAAAAATTTTTTCAAAGTGCGTTAAATTTCGGACCAGGTTAACCCACTTTGAAAATTTTTTTCAAAGTGCGTTATGAAGGTACATCAACATTTTTTAGTATCGAGACACTTAACTCACTTGAAAAAAATATGTATAAATCACAAATTGTGAAATTAAATTCTTAATTTGTTGATAGTATGATGATTTGTTACACTATTGAATCTAATTTACCGTCTTAAAAATCGGGGATAGGGGTGGGAGTGGGGGTTAGCCAAAGATACAGGTCAATTACCAGTGCTTCATTTCATTGATTACGTACAGGAAGGTCCCCTACCCCTCTTTTTTCCTTCCAAAACGTGTTTGATATTCAGCAACTAAGAGTAAATGTATAAAATCAAAAAAAAGGAATACGCTTTGTTGTAAATTAAATACAGTGATATTGAAAAAAAAACGAGCTGGTCAAACAATTATTTCTCCAATGGCATGTCAAAGAATCTATAAGCGTTTCAACATAAACCCTCTTTTCAAATTCTAATTAAATAAATCACTTCATTTAAAAAAAACTCCATGTACATTGACAAACATTAAATTATTATATACTTAAAAACTGATCCTCTAAAAGATCATGTTGTTTTTGATAACCATAACTAACGTATCCTTTTTTAAATCATGTTTGTTTATAAGCACATGCAATTGAAGACAGTTGAAATATGTTATACATTATCTCCATTATCAATAAATAAATTAAATAATTTTCGTTTCTGGCACAGCACAATGTACCAGATAATTAGTAAGTTTGCTGCATACACAAAAAAAGGAAAATGCAGTTGCTAAGCGATGCAGTTTATGTCATATTTGGATAATTCAGATCTCCCGAGTTGTTCTTGATGTAAATTGTCGAACGGTGTAAGCTTATGAAAAAAGGAAAAAAATTCTAATCTAAAAACTGTTTGTCAAGTTAGCTGAGAATGCAGTGGGTTCTTTCTAAAGTATATCCCATTAAGCTACACAAGGTTAAAACAATTACTTATTGTATCTGAAATTAAATATTATTTCGACTAAACCCTGAACAATTTTTCTTTCAAAGTGCGTTAATATCGACGATATCAACGCACTTTGAAAAAAAATATTTTTTTTTCAAAGTGCGTTGACTTGGTCCAAAAATTAACGCACTTTGAAAAAACTTTTCAAAGTGCGTAATTTTTCAAAGTGCGTTGTAACAATGCATGTATCATTCAATGGTGCATCAACAGAGGCATGCACTATATATATATATATATATATATATATATATATATATATATATATATATATATACCGCTCCCAGTCTTACACAGCTGTTACCCCTTTCAAATGAATCTATTTGTAACATTTCACATTATTGCTATCTATTGAATACACTAGGCATTAAAACGTTCTTTCAACTTCTCAATATCATTGTCTATAGATGCTGTCATTTCTGCACCAGCAGGTACGTTAAACTACGGCATCTTTCATTATTTGGCTAATTTTAAAATAGGATAGGAGATTACGTGATAACAAAAATCCTGACTTTTTGATAGCACGATATGCCAAGGGTTCGTGATGAGCGGTGTGGATCAGAAACCCTTGGCTAGCGAAGATGTATGGTAATATCTAATTTTTTTTCCATTCTGTGCCCATTCCGGCGATTACGGCAGACATTTTCCTGCAGCTACATGTATCTGTGACGTCACTGTTTCCATATATGGTCATGTCAAAATTCGACAAACTTGTAGACTTTACATTTGTCGATTTGTAACATGGTGCTATTTCAGAAAACGGAGATATAAATGCAGAGACTACCGATGAAAAATGTTTATTATAGTGACAGGTTACATGTAAATAACAAACAGCATTTTAAAGTTGCAAATGTGCATCTGTGGGAAGAATTACATTGGAGGTCTGCGGAGTCAACTTTAGAGTGTTTATGTTCGAGTTTTACAGATAACACGATCAGAATTACTTATATTTATACTCAGGTTCACACGCCAACACGATTGCATAGTTTACATGACTAGAATTTTGAACATGATTACCCTCTATAAGTGACGTCATATTTTTTGTGAATTTTATTGAGAACTATCTGTCTTTAGTAACTGATTAATGTTCCACGAAACAATCATCTTCGCTAGTCAAGGGTTTTTGATCTGCACCGCTACTCACTAACCCTTGGCATATCGTGCTATCAACAGTCGGGATTTTTTTCGTCACGTGATCTCCCAGACTATTTATAAATCAGTCAAATGATGAAAGATGCCGTACTTTAAATGTCACTGGTGCGGCAATGAGAGCCTCTATAGACCTTGATATTGACAAGTTGAAAGAACGTTTTCATGCCCAGTGTATTCAATAAATAGGATTATTGTTAAATGTTACATATTATAGATCGAATTCATTCGAGGTTGTAAGACTGGGAGCGGTAAATCCTTCATCTATGAGTGCATGCCTCTCTTGATGCACAGATTAGGTTGTACTTGTCATTGCACCATTGCTAGCTACATGTATCACGAAAACTAGAAAATATATAAGGGCTTTGAGCTATGCGTGTTAGAGACACTCGTGAATAAACAGTACGAAAACATTGTTGATTGAATCAGAGATGTTTTGCATCATTTTGATTGGTCGAACGGTTTCAGTAAACCCCAATCAAAATCCAGGAAAACAATCCCGACTTTTGATAGCACGATAGGCCAAGGGTTCTTGGGGAGCGGTGCGGATCAGAAACCCTTGGCTATTTCGAAGATGCGAAACAATATATCCCATTTTTTGGTACATAGAATTTCATAACAAAAGTCAATTCAAGGTTTCAATATTATTTGGTTTTATGCCCAACTCTTTGACATTATATGGTTTATTGTAAATAAAATTTGGCCGTGCGCCGTGACCTCATTTTTGTAGTTTTAAATTTTTAATTATTCTTAAATATACTGGAATATTTTTTTAATTTTGTTGAGTTCAAACGAATTGAAATTATTAATAAATTGTATGTACCAAAGATGCACGATTATATGGCGTTAAATAAAAAGGAAATGACAAATGTAACCGTTCCTTTCTAACGGGTGCTTAAGAGGGCTGGATAGTCGTGGCCATTTTTAGACTATTTTAATCTCTTAAGACGAAGAGCTCTATAACGATATAGCAAATATTCAAATTTTTATTTTTTTCTTTACTTTTTAATTGTTCATTATAACCAAACAAATAACATCTGAAATTTAAACGATCTCCGATCCTCAACTTGTATGTAGACAAATTTAATTAGTTTTGTAGTGTTAATATTACATGCAATTATTCAACGAACTGCTTAGCATAGTGGTTTCACGGAGAACTACTAACCACTGGGAAACCGGTACAACAGTCTCTTTTCTAATTTGATTTCAACTTGTATATTTATTCAATTATATCTATTGTTGGAAAATTTCCAATAACTTCGTAAAATGCATGGATACCATCAGTGAATTTCTTTCTTATTTCATTTCGTTTATAAAGTTTGAAGGATAAATAATTTGTTTATGATGAGAAAAATACTTCGAGACTGAGGATTGGAGAACCTTAAGGAAGATCTGATGGTTAATTTGTTGACTACTAATCTTTCGGGATATTTGTTTTGTTCAACAGTTTCAAATGATCTGCCACAAACTATAGAGCTCTTGCATCATTCAGCATAATTCGAACATTTGGTGTAATCGCAGATTGAATTAAACGTTTGCATGAAAAAACCCCTTGCACATCATTATCATATTTACCATACAAAGTAATTCAAAATTATTGTTTTAATGATAGACTAATTGCATGGAATTAAAAGCCTTCCCGTTTTGATCTTGGAACAGATAATTTCCCCATGAACAGGTTATTTTACGGATGTATCTATTATAATAGTCTGTCGCAAGTTATTGCTTCCATCACTTTTTGATGATTTTTAAATAAAAATACACATACCTTTGAAAGAAATGCTGTTAAAATCGATAACAGGGAAAATATCCAAGATATCTTCATTGACAAATTATCATTTTTCACTCATGAAATTAACGAAAACAAATATCTTACAGAGATTTATAATGGGAAATGTTTACATCTTTTCTCCAATCGGAAGTACTCGGGACACCTCGCACAATTTTTCAACGTTATCATCCGGGCTTTAGCATGGCTGATGCAATAAAAAATCCCCGTAGACTTTCTATTTTGGAATGTGTATTGAAACCTGAAGGGTAGAGGGGGCTTTTTAAAACAGATAATCTGGACATTTTTTATCTTAGTGGATAAACGTAGTTTGAGCATAAAGGTATTAATGATTATCGAAATATCAAGCAAAAAGGGGTGGAAGCAAAAACTCGGGAGAGAGTTTAGTCTATAAATTTGGCTTAAATCTTTCCGATTCTTCATAATATATAGCAAATTAAACGTTCTTCGTCAAATTTTCTTTTTCTTTGATTCAGTTAGTTAAATTTAACAGCAGGCCAAACAATAATGTACGCACTTACCGAACACAGGAATGCCACTGGAGCAGTCTGACGGATGGTACTGGATATATTACCGTGTTTGCACCTTAAAAAGAATCAATATCAGCAATTTCAAATAGATACTAATGTATGACGATGTGCCTAGTATAAAATAAACGCTTTGTTATTAACACGCCGTTTTCTGCTGATGTTATTTACTTCCTAGTTTTCGATCATAAACATCCTGACAGTAAGTGTGGTGACTATAAGTGAAGTGTTGTTATCCCGAACCTTGAACAGACATCATTTATGCATATTTTAACATTAGAAGATTCTTTAGTATAAATATATTGTAGCTAACATAACAATTGACGATAACGGGGGAGACAACCGTAATGATCGTTGCTTACAATATCTTAAAGTCATTATTTGAGGTTTCCATTTTGACTGTTTGTTTAGAAAAACTCTTTTGAAGAGATATATTGTATTCGGATACTAGTATTTCCGTAACCCGAATAAGTACGTAATAGTAATTCACAAAAGCGTTATATCGATGTATTGTACAAAACATACAGCTTAATGCAGCAACATTTCAAAATTTATGTTATACGATATTATTATACTTTTATGTTAAATACTGCAATCTGATTGGTTTAGACGCAGTTGACAATCCGTTCTCTCTCCCTCGCACGCTTAGCAACGGGCCGATAGAACGAATTGTTACATGCGCGTTAATTATGCGCGTACGGTTCGCCGTAGAATTCACGTCTTTTCTATATAAAAGCAGTAAAATTTGCTATAAAAATTAAGACATTCAGTATAATAAAATAAATAGTGCCTGTTTGGGAGGGTACCAGTTGAAATTGACACCCCTCGAAAACCATTGTCAACCTCCGCTTCGCGTCGGTTGACAATGGTTTTCTCGGGGTGTCAATTTCAACTGGTACCCTCCCAAACAGGCACTATTTATATACTAGTACACGTACATTTATATGACTCTTATTAAAAGTATATTGGAGGAGAATTCATCAATTTTGATTTATCTAAAATAAGTGAAATATCTCTTTTATGATAATTATGGGGAAAAATGATGTCAATTGATGTTGAAGCCACGCACCGGATTTGGTGAGAGTTGGTTCCGTAACTTCGGAGAAGGATTTGATAATCTTATAACGGAAGACGGACTACAACCCGGATAGCAACAGATAGTGACTTTGGTGACCTAAAAATATGAGCTTTATGGGCATCTAATCAAATTAAAAAAAAAAATTGGTGGTTGTAAAATGTTCATTAGAATGTATAAAATGCACAAAATGCAGTTCAGTTTTACATGTATGTATTCCAAATAATAACTTTTTGCCTAGATGAAATGATAAATCGGAAACAGACACTTTAACGTGTACGGATGTGTATGCTAGATATCTTAAAGCACACGTTTTTGTCACTTTACGCGGATTTTTCACGATTTTTTCGCATCTGTGACATTACTTTTGGATCAACCCTCGTATAAGGCAAACATATAATTTCACACCCGAATCCGATCTTTTGAGACCAATATGTGAAAAGATGTTACTATTGTACTTGTTCCCCGGCTCATAACGAATATAAAACTTTTAAATTGGCTAATTTGTAATTTTAAAACATTACAATGTAACATGGAGGATCCAGAAAATTTTGCGGAGGATGTCTGATGGATATACTTTGTAAGGTGGATCAAAGGTCTATTCTTGGTAATTTTAGCATTAATTCCAGAAATTGGAAATATCCTATGTTTAAAACTGCATGGTCCAATTTTTGGGCTATTACACTATCAGATAATTTTCCATACACACCAATTATCTTATAAAGTTATTTATAGACTTTCGAATATTTACACCAACAGGATCGGTCTCCTTTCAAAGTTAGAAATATTTAAAGTAAATAAAATAATTTTTTTATGGGCAAACAAAAAAAAACCCAAACCAACATTCATCATGGGATTGTTAAGAAAAGGGAACCGTTGGTTTCGTCCCCCGAATGATTAGGTTTATTCAACCCGCATGTTATGCATCGATTGTAAACAAAGCAAACTTAAGAAATATTAGCGAACAAAATGTACACAGATTTATTTTTGATTTGCTAAAACAGTATGACCTTTATTTATAGCGATGTCAAACTCGTAATACAATGATAGCCGCCTTGACGTTAGGGGCAATATTGTTATGAGGCGTAATAACGCGGTACCCTTTTGTGTCGTTTGATTTTAAAACAAATTTTATACATCATTTTTTTCATTGAAATATGGCTTAACTGACCGGGAAAACTACTGCAATGTCTTTTATTATACACATACTTAGCATAACCATCGTTTAAAAGCGTTCACAAAAGCTGACACTTGTATGAAATCGGACCAAGCAGCTGTAAGTAATGCATTTCTAACGATCAACCAAAATTTGATTGTCAGTCGTAGAGTTAAAAGCAAGATACAGAGCTTACAATTCTGTGTTTGACAACAAGGCTCGTGCCTTGTTATGTTTACATTGTTTTACTATACCAGTAAAAGTTCTTTTAAAGCTGATTTTTTTATCTGCTAATTCGTTTTGAACATAAATAAACAGTTCCTAGCGTTTGTCACATTTATTTTTAATCTAAACTTGGAAATTCAAAATGTAAACAAAAAACATGACCGGAGTTTTGTAAACATAACATACATGTAGAATCATGAGCTCTGTATCTCACTTATAACTTGACAACTGACAATCAAAATTAAGTTGACTATTAGAAATGTCTCACTGAAGTATTGTAAACATTAAAAACACATTGTTGAATGTGTTCTTATTTGACTTGCTAGCAGGAAAAAAATAGATGAAAATGAAGGCGCTCTTAATCTAAATTGAAAGTTTTCACCCATATAATTCATTATAAAATTAAAAAGGCATGGAACTCCCCTCCATTGTATGCTCCAGATCTCGGCCGGAAGTGATGAAAGTTTTAAACTACGCATGTTTCAAACTATATTTTTATTTTCATCAAACAAGTAATAATGCAGAAATATTTTCCATTGGAGTTCGCTAGGGATAATTTTGTGTTCAAGGGGTTGGAGGCCTATTTATTATTTTACTATGTGAATTTAATAGATTTGAGTTTTCAAGGGGGGGAGGGGAGTCCGAACCTCCGATCTCCTTCTAGATCCGCGAATGTAGGCCTAATAGTGTCTGGAAATAAATTTGATATGCAGAATGCTAACTTGGACATCTTGTTTTTATAGTTTAGGGATGAATTTTTTCCTATACACTAATCTAAATGAGAATCAAACCTGATTTAAATGCCGTCTTTACCAATATATAACCGATGTAAAAAAAAAACAATCAAAATATCATGGCACATTGGAGAAGCTCAGATCTTATTGTTACCACGCTCCTTGAAATCTACCCGAGTTTTCCTAAATTTTCGATTTGAAAAGCATAAATAAAATCTGCAATGACCTTTGTTTTACCTGGTATATCGATGAATAGGAGATTTTAAGAATTTTCTGAACTATATTCAATTCTCGTATCTCGAGAATAGCGACATGTACATGTAGGACCGCACGCCAGAATAAATTGAAAGGGGAGGAATGTGTGATTATATACTAAAACCTTATTGTCGTTTAATATTGTTTATATTTAATTATCGACCTTATTAATATGAATTCCTGCATGAACATTGATTGTAAACATACTTGTGCTCTTTTGCTAATAATATAGACTAGTATCGTTTCACCGAAATTGTTAAACAAGACTTGCGTTTATGCAATCTGAACCTCACAGCTTAAGTTTGAGTGCTTTACTCTTTTTTTTCGAAAGGTGTTGAATTACACAATCTTCAATTGTCCAACACGAAGTTATTTAAACTTTTTTTTAAAATTTCACATTATCAGCTTATCGGTAACAGAGATTTAAAAAATTGTCTGGTTCAATGACAAATATTGTCGGACGAATAAAAAAAACCTCAGGCGCTCTACGCAAGTAAAAAGCAATGAAAAAAGACGAATGTTTTCTGACATGGGACTTCTGTGACAAAACGGGTTCAACTGTAACGGCCTGAAGGAGGCTGGGTAGTCAACGAATTAACCATCTATATCTCTTCTTCTCCCTCTTTTTGCATTGTATTCAGTTCTACTGTCGACCCAGATAACGCAGTAGTTTCGTTGGTTGTACCTATCAAGTCAGCTACTGATTTATTTAAAGTATTCGCGTGTGCGGTTTAAAGGGAAAGGGCCCGTTGTATAGAATTCAGGTGTATCTTTTCAAAATTTATAAAAATATAAACACTAGAATTAATTTTTAATCATAGTATGTTCAATTAAATTTTCTTGAAATTTCCCCTATTCCAATAAAAGAAGAATTTTTTTTTTATCATTTTCACGAAGTTATAAAGCCTTAACCCAACACTGCAAATGCTCTTTATACAGAGTTTGGTCAAGGCTGCTTGGTCCAATTTTTTTGTTATTACAGTATCAAATCATTTTCCATACACACCAATTATCTTAGAAAGTTATGGACTTACTCCTATTTACACCAGCAGAATCGGTCTCTTTTCAAAGTTAGAAATGCTAGACGTATTTAAAGTAAATAAAACTAATTTCTTGATGGGCGAACGAACAAGAGGCCCATGGGGCCACATCGCTCACCTAAGCAACAATGGATTTATATGGGTGTTCAAAAGATATTGTGCCATATGGCCACTCGGTAGAATAACAAAAAAGAATGCCGTAAAGTATCCAAATTTTACACTTATTTTTGCGTACACTTAATCTTTGACATTGTACCTTTATGAAATACCATTTTTACCGAAAACAAGATCCTATGCAAGATATAAAACTAAATGTTTGGTAGGGGTACACCTTTAACTTCCAAGTACCTTTCTTTTCAGTTCTGCCCCCTCCTCCCCACATTTTATAAAGCGATCAAAATATATGAGAGCATATAGGTACAGTTGCTTCTTCAACTTCTTACTAGTTATTGTATTTTATTTAAATAAATCTTATATGTGAAAGAAGAATATTGCACCTCAATGCGCTCAAATAAAAAAAAAATTCAAAAATTTAATTGGTCTTCCGCATTATAAACGAGTGCTGTTTACCTGGCATGAATTCGTGCGATGTTTTATAACCTTACTCACTTGATCGATGAATACACTCGAATGAAAACTGGTGTCCCGTGAAATGTTAAAGAGCTATTATAATCAATGCACAGGCGTCGGAACGGGGTGGGTGGGGACTACGCCCCCCACTTTATTTTGCAAAGTTAGACATAGCCATACTCAAAATCATTTCTTTTATTTTTTTTTTTTGCTTGTCAAGATTTCTGACAAAGTCTAGCCTCCCCTATCCATTTTCAATTTGCTTCAGACACCTCTGCAATGTATTGACAGGCATATCACTCTATTTTACCACGGCCCACCCATTATTTTCATCTTTATTCAAAAACAACAAATGGCTACAAACCAATATGATCTTCTGCTGTAATATTTTATTAAAAGCGATAATACATTTATCCCGTCATAACTATGGAAAACGTTTTAAAGCGATCGTTTATATTTGTGTCTGAAAACCATCAAGGTTGGTGTAGATTTCATATAATACATCGTATTAGGAGGGGTCCCAAGAAAGTAGTTACAGCATATCTTCTTTTAATTTTTTGTACAAGTATTTGACGTTTAGCAAGAAATTTCTAGTGATCAATCAAAATTTCAGCGTCAATCATAAAATTATAAGCAAGATATAGAGCTCGCAATTCTGCTAGGTTTGAGTCAATTTTTTTGTTCAAATGAGTTTATTACATTCAACTTTAGATTTTTAAACTTGATATTTCCTATTCAGCACTTAAAATGTAAGAGAACAAAAGCAAGGCCTCAGCTCTGTGTGCAAACAGAAAACTGTGAGCAAAGCTCTGTATCTTGCTTATAATTCGAAGCTTGACAATCGAATATGGAAAGTAAATAGAAAATTGTAAACAATTAAAACAGAAGAAACGTGCACTAAAACAAAGAAAGATCACAATTTATTTTTCATCACATATATACCTATATATTTCTAGCAGCGAAAACAATCTCCGTTTATACTGAAAATGCTGAGCATCTTAACAAAACACTTTGCATTAATCAACCATTCCGTAGAGATCGTAACGAATTACCAATAAATGTATAGTATTTTATAATATGTAGTAAGTGCAAATGTCAACGCATTGAAATATTTAACCTCAATTTACTTCACAAAATCGGCACAAATCTATGTTGCATGTTTCAAATATTCTCTTCGCACGTAAAGTGTTGCACAACCAGCAAATTCATCTTTGTCAACCCGTGTGTCATGCGTTCAAAATGGCTGCTTCAAACAGAAGAACTTTCGTTTTCGAGGTATGGAATACCGAACCCGAAGTTATAAACTGATTGACAGCTATTATTTCTTTAATATTATTTACGTAAATTACTCAAATTTGAAACTGAATTAGATCATAATTTTTGCAATTTATATTTTCCTTTCCATAAGGATTATTTTTGCTGAATTACGTTGAATTTGACTCAGTAGTTCTTGAGAAGAAGATTTTTTAAAATGCACCCCCCTTTTTTACAGTTTCGAGGTTTTCTCCGTTTTGAATAAAGATCAGCCTTTCATTTCTGCAATTTATATTCATCTTCTTATAAGGATACTTTTTGCCAAATTTAGTTGAATTTGGCGAAGTGGTTTTAGAGAAGAAGTTCAAAATGTAAAAAGTTTACAGACGGACGGACAGATGGACAGACGGACGGACGGACAGACGGACGACGGACAACGGGTGATCAGAAAAGCTCACTTGAGCTTTCAGCTCAGGTGAGCTAAAAAGCAAACTAAAATGCATTATGGGAATGTTTAGAAAAGGGATCCGTTTGGTTTCGTCCCCCGAATGACTGGGTTTATTCAACCCGCATGTAATGAATCGATTGAAAACAAAGCAGGGGGAGTGATCTGCCCCTGTCATGGTGGGTACCCTATCGAGCACCCTAAATAATGCGATTGACTGGTATACAAATGTGGATGGTGGATGTTATCGAAGTAAGTTATTATTTACGGTTTATACCATGACTGTAGCATAAAATCGTTGTACACTGGCATGAACCGAATTGCTGACTGTGACTTACAAACGTTTTTGTGTTCGTGATATGCGCTCACCAAGAATTGTCACAAAGTCTTTTAGTTAGCATACTACACTCAACTATACTTCGTCATAGTGCCGAATAATATATCATTACATGACTGAATATTTTGTGTCAAAATGTTCGATAAAGACTCAAACAAAAGAGGTTTTGGTGAACTTTTCCTTGATATGTCAATGTCGTTCAGTGAGGCTCAATCTCTGATCAGTCACCTGCTATACCCACACAAACATCAACCCCAGAATACGACAGAACTGACAAAGTTGACAACCCTACATTTGTTGTTTGCCACTTACTATATGTGATGATGACATACAGCGTATTGCTGTAGCTGTAAAGTCGTTACTAAGCGCCGAACTGGCAACAATAAGTACTCAGATTCAAGACATTGTAAAAGCTGAAAGCCACTCAGCCACTGAAGGAAAAAGTTACCGTTTTAGAAAAACAAAATAAAGACCTCTTTCAAAAAATCGATGAGCTTCAACAATACGGTTGAAGACTTTTGGTTCGAGTGACTGGTATACCAGAAACGGCTGACGAAAACACAAGTGACAAAATTCTAGAGGCAGTATCGGCAGTTGGTATCCCACTACAGAGAGATGATATAATTGTGTAACACCGTGGAGGCAGACCAGATCGAAATCGAACACGCCCAAGACAAATTATTGCCAGACGAAAGTCTGTTGATCTTAAATTATATCTCATCAAAAACTCGAAAAAATTCAAAAACAACACAGGCGCTCGAAATATGGCCATCAACGAAGACCTGACCAAATACCGGGATAGATTCATGTTCCTTGGTAGGCAATTGTGCAGAAATCACAAACTGAAATCGGTATCTTCCTCCAATGGCAAAATTAAAGTTAATGATCTCAACAATCGCGACCATTACATTCGGGTAGAGGCAAATCTACATGTAACTCAATTCAGTCACATGATAAACTGCAAATAAACATCACCATGTGAATATACAGCTACCTTCCACATCTGTATATTTGTGTAAGCAATGAACGACATATTGTTATGTGCAGTTTTGGTGACTCACGTTCACACGCTCGACACTCAATTTTGGGTGTACACTAAATACTCTGTAAATATATGCTACATGCAAAACACAACTTATGTCTTCAATGACTGTGTTTTGTTTCTTACAATTTACTTTGTGTTGTCTTTTCTGTCTGTGTCGAGTTCGTTTTACTCAAAACTTTCGGAAAAACCTGTTCATTTTTTGTGTTTACATTGTTTTGTGTTTATTTTCATTCATATATTTTTGTATGTTATGGCACCTGATCCTCCCTCTATCTTATTGGAGGTCTGTGTTACTCTGCTTTGAATTTGTATTTCGTTTTCTGGATTTTTGAGATGGTTGACGGTTTGTTATTGTCATTTTTCCTATGTCTTTTTTCCATTTGTTCGTACTAATTGTTATATACTTTTTTGAACATTTTTTTCTGTCATGCTAAAAACTTTACACATATGACTGATTTCGCAGTTTATTTCGAAGCAAATAATTCTTTCGATTGCAATCCGTTTTTTTTTTCATGTCAAGTCTATCACAAGATATATAATGGGTAACTCAGTCGAGCAATACCGAGCTGCAATCGGCTTGTTTTATTTCACATGTAGAGGTGTATCAAGAGTTTAATTCCCCACTTGCAAATTTACTTTTTCTTTTTTATTATCTTTGCAAAACTTTTTGCAGCTCTTGTTGAGCATAATGCAAAGTTCTGTATATATTAATTTATTTTTCCAATTTTTTTATGTTTATCCTTTTACTGCTGTGCGGAGATATTGAACTTAATCCGGGTCCTTCTATTGTAAATATTCTACATCTCAGTATCCGCAGTATTAGACACAAGTTAGGTCATTTATACTACTTTGTTCACAACTTAGATATACTATGTTTCACCGAAACCCACTTAGATCCCAGTGTTAGTAACGATTACCTTATTTTAGACGGTTTCAGTCAAATATTGCGTAAAGATAGAAATTGTTTTGTTGGTGGTCTAATGATTTACCTTTCCGATAAAATACGTGCTACTAGACGTCCTGAATTTGAACCCGCCGGCGTTGAGTGTATATGGTTAGAAATAGATAACCATACCTGTAAATATGTTCTTTGATATCTATATCGTCTATATCGTCCACCAAATTCCGATGACATTTTTTGGACTAAACTTTCCTTGAGCATATCCCGAGTAGGCGAGCACCCAGAAAAAATAATAATTGCTGGTGATATCAATGTAGATCTCCTCACTGTTCCATTTTGAAATTTCTTCTACGCACAACCTTGTTAACAATATCCATTAACCGACCAGAATTTCACACACGTCGAACACACTCCTTGACCCAATTTTCACTACTACAGATATTAACGTCAACGAATCGGGAACATTAGTAATGGGCTCAACCGTTAGCGATCACAAAGCGACATACATAGCGCTTTCGTCAAGTCTAAAATGCAATTTGTCATACAAAGTCAGATATGGATCTACAAAGATGCTGACTTTGATAAACTAAATTCCTTAATTCAACATTGCGATTGGACAAACATTATTATGGAAGCTGATACTGTATATATAGCAGCAGATAATTCTACCACAAAATTTCTTTCGTTCGTTCGGGACTGTATTCTGGAACAAACAATAACTATTCGGCCTCGCGCAAGCCATGGTTTGACTGTATTACGGAGAACGGTCAGAGTTAGAGACCGTCTGTGTAATAAAGAAATTGAAACTAATAAAGATTCTGATTGGTCTGCATATAGAAAGGTCCGAAATTCAGTTAACAATATGAAAAAAACACGCTATCTCAATTTATTATGACAATATAGAAACGTATTTAGATGATTCAAGCAAAAATAATACTAAGTTATACTGGAAGATGATGAAAGATTCATTTCATATGAAACTTTCAACTCAACGGATCGAATTTCCGCCAATTCAAATTTCTTATGTAAACGGTACAACCAAGTTTGTTTATTCAGATATTGGGAAGATCGATTCTTTTAATACATATTTTTCTTCTATTTCTTCTGTAGACAATAATAATGCGACTTTCCCTAATATGTATAGTTTATGTAGAGAAACACTTTGTAATATTTGTATAGATGAATAAGAAGTGTTAGACATTAATTCAATATTACCTGTACACAAAGCAATTGGTCCTGATTTAGTTTAGAATCGTGGTCCAAAAAGTGGCTTATCAAATTTAATTCAACAAAAACAAAGGTTGTTTTTTTTTTTACTCCGAAGCATAACTCTGTTTTACCTAAATTATTTTTTGAAGGCGATGGACTAGAGTTTGTCCCGACTCATCGCCATGTAGGACTTTTATTATCACAAAATCTCAGCTGGTCTAAATACATTGATAGTATTGTAAACTCGCATACAAAAAAAGTAGGAATTTAAAAAAAACCCTCAAGTATAAAATGGGTAAAGAACATCTATCTAAATTTTATATTTTATTTATTAGACCCACCCTTGAATATGCTTTAATTGTGTGGGATTGCTCTTATGTGCATGATGCAGACAAACATTGAAAAGGTTTAATTATGTGCTGCTCGAATTGTCCCTGGGTTGCCAATTTTTGTATCAAGGGAAGCACTTTACTTAGAAACGGAGTGGGCAATTTTACAAATCAGACGCTACATCGCTAAGATGAAAAGTATGTTCAAATTTAACATGGGGACATTGCCAGACTATTTATTCGATATTATTCCTAGCAAGCGGGAAAAATATCACGATACAACACACGGAACAATGATCAGTTTAATGTTCCTAAGTGTAGGTTAGATTTACTTAAAAAAATCATTTGTACCCAATGCTGTAAATCAGTGGAATTCACTAAATATAGAAGCCAAATCAGCCACCTCAATCAATTTGTTTTGCAAACATATGCCTAATGTTACGAAACCCCCTATTTATTTTTCTTTTGGTAAACGGTGTACCAACATTATTCATACAAAGCTTAGACATAACTGTGCATTGAATTATGATCTTTGTAAACGCAATATTATAAAAAAAAATCCGGTGTGTTTATGTGGTCAAACAGAAGATGTGTATCATTTCTTTTTTTTCTTGTAAAAACTACTCTAGAGCGAGAAACAACATGTTTGATCAATTATTCATGCTAGATTTAGTCAATATTGATACTAATTTACTTTTATATGGCAACAACAACCTACCTTTACATAACAACAAAAGCATTTTTGCTTTTCTGCAAAAGTTCATAGACGAATCTTTGAGATTCAAATAATTTTTCTTTGTGTATATCAATATTATAATATACAAGGGTTTATCCAAAAGTAATGTCATACTATGCACCGCGCTTCTCACTGGCACTGTATTGTATAAAATGATACATCAACATTTTCCTTATCAAAATTCAAATTCGTTGAACACTTAACAAGATATTGATGTTTATAGCATGATATATACGTGACATCGCCGCGTCATGAATTTACGTCTTTTTCAAGGTTTGTATCTATGAATAAATTACATGCTTCACAATTTGAAAAAGCCCCAAACAACACAATACATGTATTTTGAACAGATGTATACCATAGACTTTTTCTAACTGTTTTAAAAAATTAGGAACCGTTTCCGTCCATTTCGGATATCTACACAATGCCGTTTGTCTCTAGATCAAGGAATAAAAAGGCTGGACATGCGAATAGTGATACGATGCATATTTTGCTACGATGGGTAGAAATCACTACAAAATGTACTGAAATTGATATATCAACCTAACATTAACAGCGAGTGAATGCGGTACCCTTAACGTGGTTCCAATATCTAATAAAAGCATGTGTCATGGTAATAAATAAAGTAGATAGACAGAAGATATACATGTACGTTCTGAAGGAAAGTTAAAACTAGGTTCTTACGTCATGAGCCCTATCATAAAGCTACGTCCATGACTTCTTGAAGAGACCTCAAAACTGATCGCATATTAAATAATATCCAATATACTACCCCATCGATTACAAAAAGATTAATTAGTTACTTTATGAAAAAATGGTTTAAAAATGTAAAATAAAGCATCGTGGCCAATTTATACACAGTACTAAATTACGATATTCTACCAGAACGCCAAAGATCTAGAACTGACGTCGCTAGCGTTCGGCGACTATCCTTGCTTCACGCTCTACAAAATATATTATCTTCAGAAATATTAAAATTTTATAATAAATGCATTAAAATTTTCAGATCTGAATTTAATTAGGTAGATATCTCAAAGCACGAGTTTTTGTCACTTTACGCGGATTTTTCACGATTTTATCGCATCTGTGACGTTACTTTTGGATCAACCCTCGTATTTTCTTTGTTCTAAATTTATATGCATGACAAATATTGTTATATTTAAGGAGAAAAACTTGTAAGTTGTTAGACCTTGTTTCTGATCCTTTTGTTAAATCAATAAAATATGTTCAAAACAATAAACAAAGCAAACTTCAGAAATATTAATTTAGCTAACAAAATGTACACATATTTTTAATTTGCCTGAACATTATGACCTTTATTTAGATGTCAAAGTCGTTATACAACCATACCGGTCTCGACGTCAGGGGCGAATTTTAACATGAGGCGAAATAACGCGATACCTTTTTATGTCGTTTGTACTGTTATACAATTTTGTACATAATTTTTTTTTACATTGAAATTTGGCTAAATTGATCGGGAAAACTACTGCAATGTCTATTATTATACACATACTTAGCATAACCATCGTTTAAAAGCGGTCATAAAATTTGATATGAAATCGGACCAAGCAGCTTTAAACAAGCAACGTGGTTCGGGAGAAGGCAAACATTTGAGAAAGGTAAAGATGGGCAACCAGATTGGCGGTCGTACGATTGTAACAGGTTGAAAAAAAAACAGTTTTAAATAATTTTAATTTAAGAAAAATTGAAATTATCGCTGTTGTTTGCCTCATTTTCAAAGAGCGAGACCACCGTCTACAATTGTATATATAATTATGTAAGTCACATTTCATGTACAAAATTCAATTTTTAAAAAAAATTATTTCTCTGTTTTTGGTTTTCAGACAAGTGGGTAATCAGATTAACTCTTATGCACTTTCGGTTGATTTGAAAAAAGCTAGTCAGATTTTAAGTGTTGTTACCATTATCACCCCTGCGAATGTTATAGTCATTTAAATTTAGACCACGTGGTTTTAAACCCCTGGATTTATTACATACTTAGCAACGATAAAGAAAACATTCCGAACACATTCGTAGGGGTGATTATAAACCTTTAAAACCCTATGCATCACCTCTTTTGCACAAGTTTTGTTCCTTCCTACTATCACCGTGCAAAATTCACTGTTTAATTATAACTTTATTTTGGACTTAACTTTTTTAAATTTAGTACTATTTGTAATATTTTCTCACAGTTTATTTCGTACAAAGTTACTTATTTAATAACTGATTCATACTTTTCGGACTCTGTGATTTCAAAGCGACAGAGTGTCATGTCTCAAGGACTGCTAATCTGTTAAAACGTGCAATTAACTGTTTTTAATGTCTAGGACATCAACGACTCATTGAGTTTATTAAATTATTTTATATCTCTCAATGTTTCACTCAGCTAACTTATGTCATCAACTGTCAATTTATACTTATTGTTCAGATTCTTATATATAGTCATGTAAAATTGTCAATCGGCAGTCTGGAATACGGCGGGCAGCCTCGGCTAGTCGTCCGACTCACCCAGAGTCTTGAGTCCGGAGGCCAATACTGGCCACATCCGACTTGTTTGTAACATGTCTGCCTGTTAAATTATTGTAATGAGCCATCGTTGAGTCTAGTCAAATAAATACGGAATCCTCCATCAATTGCCTGTTTATTTCTCTGGAACTTTTGGTGGACCTTCGGAAATACGGCATACCTATCCTTCGTTTTTACCTTACGACCCACAGCGCGCCTCAACCTTATACCTTGTACCCTCTACGCCAACATTCCCTCACCCCGTTCGTACTGCACACGACGGATGCGGTTCCAGACGAATTTTCTCAACACCGTTCAAATCGACGCGATCACACTACCACGAATATGAGTAACTTTAACGAACTACACATCTTTAAAAATCTCTCACTGTAAACTCATGATGCACGGTTTTATGGAACAGTGTATGGCCACACTTCCCGCAAACTGTTGATTGCATTGTGTTGGGTGGGTTTGTGCTGGCGATGGACAGACTACAAACCTGTGCTTCGGAAGGCACACCTTTGCTGTAAACGTTCATCGACACACAGTTATAGATTGATTCATTAACTAATTCACATTTGTACCATTACTATATGGATTTTCCACTGAAAATGATGAGGTATATCTCAACATAACCAATGCAATTGTATTGGGTAACTACTACATAACTTAACGGTCTTACAATAAATCGTTTCAATCCATTTAACACTGCACTTCAATCTTTAAAAATGAAAGAAAGAGAAAGAAATGAATTTCCGGGTTCAAGTTGTAGTAATCTGCGCATGTACAAATGTTATGTAGACTCTTCATTCGCTAAATGTCCGAAAAAACATTGAATATGGACTGTGAAAGTCCATATTTAACGACTTTAAAACGATTGTCTAAATAATCTTAAACTCATTCTGGTAGTTAAGGAGTTTAACAACCTACCTTTACCGCTGAAAATGCCCATTGAAGACGGAAATATGATCTAGTTAAAGTTTAAATTATTGGGTATCTAAAGAAGGAAGCGTGATTATGTAAAATTCATGATGCGTAACAAAACCATATCATGCAATAATACATCTACTAGTTAGTTTATATTTTCTGTATTTACTCTTTGTCAGATTAATGAGTAACCAACAATAAATAGTTTTGCAGTTATAACCGGCGTAAATCAATAGCATTAAGTACTGCTTAATTTTCCTAAATGTAAATTGTGTTTAAACAATTCGGATTCATTTGAGAATTATATTTTGTTAAATTTGCATAATAATAGTTTAAGTGCATGTGGGTAGGTACCTAAGTAACGAACCTCTCAACACATCCAGTTTAATGCTACTTATATGTTGTGGAGTATGGGGATTTAAACTTCATTATATATCTGTTGCTATTGTGTCTATGCTGCAGAATTCAGTGTGTAATTGCACACACCTGATCTTGAATAGATCATGCAAACAGTACGGCACCAAGTGGTATCATTTTTCTAAATGGGGGTTGTTTTCATAGCTTACTGAACGATAAGAATAAAGAAAAGAATTAAAAGTCTGGAGAAATAGGTGTTTATGTGTAAACGTGTAATTCAAACAGAATAAAAAGATATCTCACTCCGGCTTCCTCCCACAGCAATGACCCCCTCGCACTAACATCCGCGCCAACGAAAGATATTAATATAAGTTGTAGTTGTAGAACTTTTTTATTAATCGTTGTAAAAAAAATAAAGTTAAGGTTCAGGTTCTCGAGAGAATGAAAGACACAAATTGAATATAATTAAATCATATGCATTTCATAAAGGTGCATAAAATATACTAACGATATCAGAGGATAAGGTGGTATGTACAAAATTAACGTATATGTATGTATTTTCCCAACATCCAAACACCTGAACCCGACCTGATCTAATGACATGGACATCGCAAATCTGATAGAGACATTTTTTTTCATCAAAGATATGTTCTCAGTTAGCAAGCTGTTAGAAGGTGTAAAATTGAGAAATAAGAGTGCTTTTTCAGTAAAGATGAGAACCAAGGGGCAAATAAAATTCACAGTTAAGGTAAAGCCGCCGACATTCTTTCCCTTTAACATGATGAACTTTGAACTTTCGAGAGCAGTTAATGTGTTGCAATGGCATAGTAGACGATTAAAAAAAGAAGAATTTATGCATCTTCTCTCTATGACAAAAAGAGCATTATCATGACCCTGATTATGGCGCCACGAATTTCACCTTAACGCTACCTGTAGATCCCGTGACTCTGGGGCCACGGATTTCACAATTTTGGTTACTTAAGTCTTTTGAGCACATCCTTGTAAAATTGCAATCATATGTTAACTTAAATACTACTTGAGATGATATTAAATACAATGGTCAATGGAATTAATATTAAATATTTTCATCACATGGGTTTGTACAAACTATAATTAAACTATAATTAAATGTATCTTCGTGAGATTACTCTCAACTTAATTTACTTAAAAGAGAATGGTATTTGAAATATGAAACTGCAAGTTATAGAATTAATTAATAGAAGCCTATGAGTAGTTAAGAAGCTGTTTTAGAAATTGCCTGATTTTTTACAGTGTTTGCATTTATGTTAAATTCATAGTCCTGGGGTTTGGGATCATAAATACCACACATAGTGGTTCCTATTCCATACAGATAGGATACACTGTATTTGGTCAAAATTAGTCTTATTATGTCATAATTCTTCACTCATAATGAGACAATCATGAATATTTATATCGCACTGAAAAAGAGGCAGATGTCATATCGAGGAACGCAGTCATGGCGGAAAGTACGATAGCGTCTGCAAACTCTTCCCGTGATTTGAGAGTTGTTCCTCCTGTTACGTTTTGATTCGTAGAGGAGACCATCAAGAAATCATCCGCTAGTCTAGGCACGAAAGGGTTTTGCAAAGTATAATACTTTAGCAATACTAGTATATTTCTCCACTTGAGTAAACAAACAATAAACATTCGACAATCAAATAACATGCAGTATTTACATATAAACAATGCTTTTAATATTTCCTCACAACTGAAATGCAATATTAATGTAAATTTTTATGAATAATTATTCTCTGCTGACCGGTCACACCCGCCGTGTGCTCTTTGTCGTAATAGGGAAAAACGGAAAAGTCCGTACACAATTAGTTGATTAATTGTGGTTTAACAATTAGTATGAAAAACGCCAGTCAGCATGCGACCCAGTGGAAGATTATATTTGCTGCTGACAAGGTCGTTGTATCGACCATAGAACTTACGAAAAGATGACTTCAAATAAGACTGTTGATAGTCCTATTTTATCAACTTGTTTGTCAGTAGCGTTTTATCAACTTGTTTGTCAGTAGCTTGCCTCGCCTTAAAAACTGTTCATAAGAAGAGCATGCACTTGCGTATCGAATTAATTGAGAGACAAAACACCATATGCAGGTGATGAAGGTATATTGCTACATAAGGAAAGTTAACTATAGAAAGATTGAAGTCATCACGTTTATCATAAAGTTTTGTTGTTAGGTTACCATCAATGTCCATTTGCAGTAAAATATCCAACGTAAGTGTAACGTGCCGGGGCTATAACTTGATGAGTTGGAAATATTCCAATGAAGGAAATATATATATAATATATAATAGTTAACCAATGAAGGTCAAATTCCAGGTTGATCAGTAGACTTATACATAGTCAGAGGTAGTGAGAGTACAACAAGAAATATTCCAGGGTAACAATAATTTATTTAGGTTTAAATATTCATCGAACAATATGCACCAACTTAGAAATAAATAATACCAACAAATCTGTACAGTCGGTAAGGTACGTCAGACGTCACGAAGAAAGTTGTATGAAAAGTACAGATGTATCCAATAAAAGTGAATTCCTTAATTTGCTTATTTGGTTATAGAATTATCGTATTCATTATAAATATGGGTCTAATTCAGAGTATTTACGTACTGGTGCTATCTTCAACCGTAGCCGGCGTTCTGCAAAGTCGAACTGAAACTAGCGCGTTGCTAGCGACGGTATTTATAGACTCTAACAACCGACATGCGCACTCGGCTTTACATAACCAAAATGGAAAGTAGAGACAAACTATGGCGGACGATGCTACCGAGTGCCGCTTAGGAATAAACAGATAAATACTATAATTGTCGAGACGTCCAACGAAATACAAACATGTATAATAATAAAAACAAAGGTAAGATATTTTAAATATGGTAAAAAAACAGTGATAATATTTCCATTATTACTAGAACAGGTTCGAGGACGATACTAAAAATAACCTTAACCCCTATATAAATAGTTTCTTCTATTAGAACCGTTTTAACAAGAGCTTGGACTTTGGGTAGTACGTGACAAACTCCGATTTGATGAAGGCGGGGTCTACTCGTTGTTTACTGTCCAGTTATTGGCTAATAGATATGAATACATTGAACGCAGTGACACTCGTCCGACCTTATCCAGGGATGTATATTTCGCTGAAACAGCGTCAATTTCACACAGCAGGGCAGATCTTGGCAAACAACTTTCCGGTTTTGACAGTCTATGAATATTAATGAGCTTCTCTTAGCGAATTAGAAGAAAGGAGGTCAATATTTGAAAGCTTGTTTTGATGAGTAAACTAGATAGTAACATCCCACCGAAAGTCCAAGCTCTTGTTAAAACGGTTCTACTTCATTACCAAAAAGGAAAACCGCATGGTTTGTCTTCTGCTAAAAACAACAGGTATTTACGCTATTAATAAACAATGCACCATCTTTGAACTGATGTACTAAATACAATGTGATGTAGTATAATTAATAAATTCCAAGGATAAGAAACAAATTGGTAGATTAACACTGGTAATCATCGGAGATGAATTGGGTTACGTTACCAAATAAGAAAACAGTGATACATGACACATCGCATATATGGTTCAAATGTTCACAAATGCTGTAATAATAAGATATAAGAGTTATAAATATTATAATCTATGCAAGTATGATAGTAAATGCATATTATGATACATTTATCACCATTACTTATAATGTAAACAATGAGGGGGAGGGGGGGGGCTCTTACACTATCCCCTCTTAAAAAATAGTTCGTCCTCGATAAAAACACATCTTCATATACCAATAATAATAATCTGTAATATTCCATATGTAAATGTAGAAATACGGGTAATATACTCAATGTTTAACACATTGTTTTTGAACACATATATGCACATAATGATAAATATAACACTTCCTTTGCTAGAAATGCATAGCAACAAGACTGATGAAGATACAAGAATGTGAGATCAAGAACAAGGTGAGGACACAATCATTAAAAGGTTAATAATTAAATGTAGTATGAATTAATGACATACAATTATAAATATAAAAATTAGATATCTAAAACATGATCCATTCCAAAAAATGGTCATCATGCATAGTATGTTTGAGTAACTTAGTGGTCGAACATTGAACTCCTTTCTCCACACAGGATGGACAAGGGGCTGATTTTGGGGACACATCCTCCGATGTCTGGGTGGCGACTTCTTTGGTGATCTGGAAATGTGGATCCTTTGTCCAGGTAGCAGACAGGGAATATGTTGTGCCATCTGGCAGACTGACCCTCTTAACACGTTGAATAGCCCCGAATCATAGGGGCATATGGTGGAGGGATCTTTGTCCACATCTCCGAGCTCTGGAGTGTGCCTCCTGCAGGATTCGGGATGCTCCTGATGGGAACATCGCCGATGGGGCTCCCGCGAAAAACAGTCGAGGGTCAGCTGCCAGAAACGCATAGGGGTCCACATCCCCACTGGCTGTGGAAATGTCATCAAGACGTCGAAGGAAGAAATCGGGAACAGGAGTGACAGTCACAGATGGATTAGTGGCACCAGATGAGGGAAGTGTGGCCTGGTCCAAAGACTCCGGGACAACTGGACAGGTGCCATGATGCTCGGGACTGCTTACCTCGGCTGAGATGACAGGAACCACAGGAGTCTCAAGAGTGGAATGCGATGGTGACCCGACTTCAGACACAGGGAAAAGTATCTCTTTACTATCTTCCTTGGGGGTCAAAAGTTCCAGCAGCCTCCACTACATAGCTAAGTAAGTTATGGCCCTTGGTGGTAATTTCTACAGGCTCCAGGGAGATGTCAAGACTTAGGGTCGCAAGGGTGTCAACTGCGACCTGGAGCCATGGTCAGGGGAAGGAACAGGTGACGACACTGAAGGCACATTGGGTGACACAGATGCAGAAACGAAGGCAGGCACGGCAGGAGAAGGCACAGTTGGTGGTTTCCAGATAGTGTCTGGCTGGACATGGTGATGAATCCGATGAACCCTTTCCAAGTGGTTCCTAATCAGGTATGGTCTACTCTTGGGCACCACGTATCTGCAGTGAGGACACGCCTCTGTAGGGCCGTGCTTGTCCTTCCTGTGCCTCTCCAGCTGTGTCCGAGTGTCAAATGTCGAACACAACCATCAACCCTGCACGAGTATGAGGAGTTTCGGTGGTAAGAGTATAAATAAAGAGTATAAATAAAAGGTAATATTACATATGAAGTTGAATATTGAATTAATTCAATATTTTGTCCTATGGTCTCATCAGCTGTCGTCTGGTAATGACTAATAAACATTTTATTTTCCATGATAGATTGTCAGAAGAGTGTGGTGTACAATCTTGACGTCGCCCTGTGTGTTTTGAATTTTGTAGACCAAGTCACCTATTTTTGAAACAATGGTACACTGTGTATGGACCCTCCCAGGACTTGGAAAATTTGGGGCAAATACCACCCTTTTTGTTATATTACAAAGCCACAAGTTATCCCTGAAACGAAATATTTTGAGCGTTGTGATCATAGTGACGTTTTTGTCGATCACTTGCTTTGATCATTTCTTCACTTGCAAGGGACTTGATTTCCCACAGGGATTTCTGTAAGTTTTGTACAAATGAACATTTAGATTTGGACTTATTGTAGGAGAGCTCTCAAACAGAAGATCAATGGGAAGCTCGGGTTCACGACCCAACATCATTAAATTGGGACTAAATCCAGTGCTATCATGAACAGAAGTTCTGTAAGCTATCAGCACCAAAGGTAAGTAAATATCCCAATCCCTCTGAGTTTGTGATACAAATTTTGTTAACATGGCCTTTAAAGTTAAACGTTTAACAAGTCTATCACTTTGTGGATGGAATGTTGTTGTTCTGGATTTGTCTATTCTAAACAATGAACATATTTCTTGAAACAGCTTGTCCTCAAATAACTGCAATAATGAAGCCCTCTCCGATTTTTTTTATATCTGATGTTTACTGGAGAGGGCTACAATTCCATAGGATCTCTGTAATGGTGCAAAATTAATTTTTTAATGCGTCTGACTTTGGTCTGAAAAGATTTTTTTTAATAATTGTCTTCCTTTAGATAAAATCATTTTTTAATTCAGGTTGAACAAACTAACCGTATATAAATCAAAACCAGATAAAACACATCAGCATGTTTACCAGTCGTCCTTTTCAGCAGCCATGACAGTTCTCGCGTGATTTTGTGGGATTTACGCTTGGAGTATTGATGGGGTTGATAAAGTGAAATTCACTGTAAATAAGCGATCTTACCTCGTTCTATCACTAAAACATCATTTAAGGAAATAGTATATAATGAAAAAAATCATACTTACCGCGTTAATTATGTTTAAATAGGGGAATTGCTATATTCAGTTCAAGATCCGCTGCTGAATTTTCATTGGCTGTCCCAAAATAAAACCGGTCAAGGTCAGTAAACATGGCGGACAAATTCAACTTGCGCTGTTGACATACACGAAAAATAGCCGATATATGGACTATAGTTGATAGTTTTGGATTAATTTATGCCATACACATCTACAATGTTTGAGTTCAGGTAAGAGATGCAAATGTTATTGTCATTTATATACGATTTGAGACGAAATCGTTTCGGGAGTGAATGACTCCCGCACTAGCACCATTACGGAGATCCTAGGAGTTGTAGTCCACCCCCCCCCCCCCAAAAAAAAATAAATTGGGAGAGGGCTACATTATTGCAGCTAGCCCTCAAATTGAGTACCTTGGCCAGTATGTACCTGGCGAGGAATGCCAAATCTACATATAAACTTAAAAACAAATACTTTTGCTCTTCTTGCCTCAATATTTGGAAGGACAAAAGCCTCTGTCCATCGGGTGAAATAATCTGCTATGACCAAGATGTATGATTTTCCTCTTGGAGTTCTAATAAGGGGACCTTCTAAATCAAGGCCAACTCTCTCTAGATGAGCACCAACAATATACTGCTTCATAGGAGCTTTAGGGCTACTTGATGGGTTACTAGATTGACACTGTATACATTCTTGACAAAATTTTAAAACATCATGTTTGATTTCAACCCAATGAAATCTCTGTCTAACTTTTGCTATTGTTCTATTGACTCCTGGGTGTCCGCTAATTGGATCGTTGTATAACATTGTCAGAACCTGACATATGTGATTTTTAAGCAAGACCAGCTGCAAAGATATGTCTGATGTTTTGAGATGGAACCAATTTCGGTACAAAATATCATTTTCTATGACAATTCTGTCCCACTGTGACCAGTAAGATTTGATTTTTGAATTCATATGAGAGATATAAAATTTCCCTTTTCCATTTATCAATTATGCCTATGTCCGGATCAGATTTCTGAGATTCTGTTATTTCCACCTTTGGAATACTTGCAAACCAAGAACACTTATCATCATTTTTAAAATTTTCTTGAGAGGTTTTAGAGGAGGAAGAACAGGACAACATTCTAACTGTTGCATGAACGGGTGTATTTCCGTGTTCGTATGAAACTTCCTGTCTTTCACAATGGGTAAACTCTGTGCAAGGACGTCGGGATAGTCCATCAGCATTACCATGCTGAGACCCTGATCTATGTTGAATATCAAAGACATATGTTGACAAAATTTGGAGCCAACGGACAACCTGGCCTTTAGGGTGTTTAAATTTTAAAACCTACCTAAGAGCATCATGATCAGTACGTATGAGAAACTTTTTGCCATATAGGTAATAATGAAAGTGTTTCACTGATTCAATGATTGAAAGTAATTCACGTCTGGTAACACAATAATTTCTCTCACTTTTACTAAGTGATTTGCTGTAATATGCAATGACTCTTTCAGTCTTGCCATTTGTCGGAGACAAAACTGCGCCTATCCCAAATGCACTGGCATCTGTGTCCAAAATAAACTATTCATCAAGAGATGGATATCCTAACATTGGGGAAGTAACAAGTGCATTTTTCAAGAGTTGGAAAGCCTGTTCACATTCAGAAGACCATGAAGACGTTTTATTTTTCTCGGTAAGTTTATGTAAGGGATTTGCAATATGTGCAAATCCTTTTATGAACCGTCTATAATATGAACATGTACCTAGAAATCTTCTGACATCATGGACATTTCTAGGTTGTGGCCAGTTTTGAACGGCTCTTACTTTACTAGGGTCTGTAGCAACTCCTTCACTAGAGACAATATGTCCTAAGTAATCGACTTTGTGTTGAAACAATTGGCACTTTTTGGGAGAATTTTTTCAGACCTGCTTTTTCTATTCTTTCTAAAACTTTTGACAATCTTTTAATGTGAGATTCAAAGGTATCTGAAAAGACAATGATATCGTTTAGATAGGCGAGGCATGTTTGCCAATGTAAACCAGACAAGACAGATTCCATTAATCGCTCAAAAGTAGCAGGAGCATTGCTCAAGCAAAAAGGCATTACATTAAATTGAAATTAGCCCATATGTGTGCTGAAAGCAGTCTTTCTTTGTCTTCATGATTTACTTCCACTTGCCAATAGCCACTGGCTAAATCTAAAGTTTAGAAACATTTAGAACCTTTTAAAGTATCTTTGGATTCATCTATTCTAGGAATAGGGTAACAGTCACGTTTTAAAACTTTTTCATTTAGGCGACGATAGTCAACACAAAGTCTAGGAGTGCCATCCTTCTTTTCTACTATAACTAAACCAAAGGCCCAGAGACTGTTTTAAGGTTTCAGTAATATCATTATGTAGCACCTGCTTAATTTCGTTTTCTACCATGTCTTTTCGGGCTATATGTAAACGTCTAAGTGGTTGTCTAACTGGAATAATAACATTGCCAGTGTCAATTTTATGTTGTTCTACATTGGTTCGTCCTAGGTCATCTTTGGATTTAGCAAAAACATGACTATGTTTGAGAATTGCTTCTTTTGCCAACTTGGCTTGCTTTTGATCCAATGAATTCTCTATAGAACTCCATAATATTTGTAAATGTTCAGGGATCTCTTGATTAGTTTCAGTTTTGTGATATTTGTCGGACAGTATGACACTTTTTTTCTTGATATTCTGCTATAGAGTGTACTTTCGTAACAGGTTCACATTTGGCCGCACAAGTATGTTTGTACAGTGTTTGTGCTTGATCATTGAAATTGGCTGTTCTGATAGGTACCTGACCCGAACTAAGGTTTACAAGGGACTTTCCAACAAGGATACCCTTCTCTGTGAGTTTAGAATCCAGAGGTTCAATGATGCCTTCAGAAGCAGGTGCTTGTTTGAAATCAACAACAGAAGCATGTATATTCATCTCACAACGTGGGGGAATAACTACATTTTCATTCAATATGATACGAAATACTGAAGATAATTCACTTTCTAAATGACATTTCACTCTTTGACCTTCCATAAAAAGATTTGACCCTGTAATATCAGTTTGACAATTGTACTTTGACAAAAAGTCATATCCCAAAACCAAAGGAGCTTCTACAGCTGCTATAACTACGCTGTTGAAAAATCTTACCATTAATTTCAAGGGGAAGATGTTCATAGCCAAAATAACAGACATCACCTCCATCAGCCATTTTAAGTTGTACATTGTCAGTTATGATCTTTGGCTTATCTGCCACGGGCAACAGATTGAATTTATCTAGATGCATAACTGTAATTGTAAATCCAGTATCTATGAGGCAATTCATTTCTATCCCATTAATATTTGCCTTAACAAAAAGACCATTTTGTATTGGTATGTGATTCTCATTTTCAAAAGAAGATGATGAAGAACAACTTGGCCCTTGGCTCCAGCTATTATGCGTTTCCCTGGTTTTGATCAAAACCAAATGACGTTTTGTATTCTTTTTGACCGTTCTTTAAGTCGTTTTGTATTCTTTTTGACAGTTCTTTAAGTCATAAAGTCTCTTCCTACAATCCTTAATGAAATGACCTTTGTACCCACAATAATGACATTTCCCATTGTTTTTGCTTTGGTTATTGAATTTTATCTTGTTTCTGTCATTTGGAAAAATCCTACTGTTTTGAGAGATATGACGTATGAGAAAAGCTGAGGACATATTTGTATTTTGTGACATTTGCTGCATCCTAACACCTGCCTGTTTTTGATACATTCTTTGTTTTCTAATATTTTGGAAGGCTTCAAATTCAAGAGCCAGATTAACAGTATGATCCACAAATCTTGGTCGTCCTTGGTGGACAGCCCACTCTATTTCCTGGTCATTTAATGAATCTATGAAACAGTCCCTTGCTAACTGTTCTCTCACATCAAGAGAAGCATCTGGATAAGCATATCTTATCAGCTTTTTAATTTCGTGAGCAAGGTATGAGAAAGGTTTTCCCCTTCTACGTAGTCTTTTCTTTATTTGGGCCCTATATAATTCAGATTGATTCTTTGGTTCGAATTTCTGTGACAATGTATGAACTAAGTAATTGAATTCTTTTCTGTAAATAGGAGGGACATCACTAAGTACTTGTTGAGCCACCCCCCTTAAACTTGTTGAAAGTTGAATTACTTTAACAGTATCATTCCATGAAGTTCTGAGACCATTTCAAATTGAATATAGTATTCTTGCCAACTTGTTTTTCCATCATATTTTGCAGGTTTCTTCAGATCTACACGCATCATTTCTTCAACACACTCAGCAGAACCCGCTGGACCCTGAGGGCTGCGAGATGGGAACTGAGACATTCCCTGGGTTGCAGTTTCGGCAGACCTTGACCTTGCGTCCATGATCGACTGTGAACTGTGATCACTTTTTGCCCGTCCGTCTGATCAGAAAAGCTCACTTGAACTATCGGTTCAGGTGAGCTAAAAACTACATAGATGCTCATGCATCTTTTTAATGTCAACTTCAGAGTACTTGTGTACACAATCCGAATGGCTTTGAACAAAATAGTTTTGCAAATGGCCGATGACAAGGTAAGTAAATTTACGTGATCCATTTTTATTGTCCCCAGTCGCAACGCGGAGCGGGGACATAGAAATGCCGGGCGTCCGACCGTGTGTCCGTGCGTCCGTCCGTCACACTTTTTTGTAAGCGCTCTCATGCCTACAAATTTTGACGGATTTTCATTAAATTTATACCAAATGTTTATACACCTATTACCTTGCTCAAGTTCGAAAATCAGCATTGGTCTATACTTTTTGTTGGAGTTTTGGGACTCTGACCACAATAATGACTCCGTTTTATCCAAAAATTGACCTTGTAAGCGCTCTTATGCCTACAAATTTTGACGGATTTTCATTAAATTTATACCAAATGTTTATACACCTATTACCTTTGGTCAAGTTCGAAAATCAGCATTGATCGATACTTTTTGCTGGAGTTATGGGACTTTGACCACAATAATGACTCCGTTTTATCCAAAAATTGACCTTGTAAGCGCTCTCATGCCTACAAATTTTGATGGATTTACATGAAATTTATACCAAATATTTATACCACTAATACCTTGGTTAAGTTCTTAAATCATCCACGATTTAACATCCTACACGAATTAATAAATAAGGGTAATAAAATCATATTTCCTTTGTAGGTTTTAGAGAATACACGAAATTACGTCCCCACGAACCTGTAAAATTTAAGCAATCCACGAAAATTGGCTCCCACGAAATTTAATGATTCCACAGTATAGTATACTAGTATACTGCTTGAACGGCGGGGGACCCAGGAATTCTATTCTTGTTAATAAAGCAGTTATCAATGATGTCAAAAAACGGGACTTTAATTTATCGTGGGGGATGGTTTTATAAAGTGTAGAAAGGTCGTAAGTTTTGATGCTATTTTTTTTTATAAAATTTTGGGATTTCAGTTTTCTAAAAGCTCCTTGGAATTTGTAAGTATCCACATCAGATTTACACCGCTTCTTGAATATACTGATGCACAGTACTCTTGAAGTTCCTCCCTTACTGCTGTTACTGTAATATTTTAGTAAGGAGTAATGAAAGAGGCGTGGTAGAACATTTACTTGAACCCGCTAGATATCTTTGTTTGTAAGGATTTTTATGAAGTTTAGGTATCTGAGAAAGGTAAGGTAATTCAAATTGATCATGGTTGTTGGAATATTGAAACTATTCAAAACTGACATGATTTTGAAGAATGTCTTCCTTTGAAAGAGAGCTATGAGTATAAGTTGTAATTCCACTTGCGGAATAAAATGCAAACTCTCTAATATACAATATATATGATAAGCCTTACAAAGATACTGTTGTTCCCTGCTTTGTAAGTCGTGTAATCTATCTTGTTCTTTTTCACTTCTAAATTTTCAAATATAGAAGGATAGAAAGATGCTTTTCTTACTGCGCTTTAATCGCTTAATACGATATTTTAACATGCATCAAACACTTTTAGTCCATTCTGACAACGTGTCAAGTCTTCTCTTTCATGTTTGGCCCATCGTCTGGCGTATTCCTCTTAAGAATTCATAATTTGTATGAAATTAGAATGCCAGTTGAAAGATCGGGGTTCACTGAATTTTGGACATTTAAGAATAAGTGACTTAAGGTCATCATTATTTACTATATTTACGTCACCAGTAATGACATGTCCAGCAGGACTATCCTGAGGGGTGAAAAGAACAAGAACATGTTGAAGGACTACCTTTCAGATGCTCGATGTCGAGGCATTCTAGAGTTTTTTGTATAATTAAAAAGTTTGGAAGCAATGGTCCATGTCTAATTGTAACAAATACAAGAAGTCGTCTTCAACTTAAAATATGGTGGAATACAAGACTGGACCTTTGTGTGATTGAAGATATTGCTAATATTTACAGCGTCAGTGCCTTTGTTGGCATGTTGAAGTTTAAAGAACAAACGTGGTTGTTGAGCTGTTTCTTCGTCACATGGCGGTTTAAAAACCCTATCGTTAGCAATATCCATAACTACCGAACCTAGTCTGTATTAGGGTGTTGAAAAATCAAATTTGGCATTTCATTTACTTTTTCAAGCATATTATTTAAAAGTTTTCAAGGGACAGAGTAAAGTTTGGATCGGATGTGATGAAGACCTAACTGTATATTTACATGGTTTATTGTAAGACATGGCGGCTACGCTTTCGTCTATGTGTATTGTTAAAAACTCTCATCACATTTACATTGTTACACTGTGGACTTGAAAAGTTTCCTTACACTATCGACATTGTCGTTGCAACTGTAACGGAATGCTGTGCCTAGTTTTCTAATCAATCTTTCAAATTGAAAAGTCCACAGGAAAACTACTACCGGTTAACAGGAGCAGAGCGAACACGGACCTCTTTAAAAATATAGAGATAGGACCAGGTGCCATAGAGGAGTGAGCATCCTCTGTTGACCGGTCAAACTTGCCGGCGGAACAAATGAAATATAGCTTCTTGACAAGTATGTACAAAGATAAATAAAATAAAGCATAATATTATGTATGGTGTTCTGAGCTGTCTGTACTGATTATTTACGTTTTTCCTGGGTTTTTTTCCAGCAGAAAATGTGAGACTGTTTTACATGTATCCTGCATGGTTTTGATAATTCTAGTAGGAAAACTTTTAGATGCTCTTTCTTACCGTCTTCTTTTTCATCTTCTTTTGAGAGGGTTCTGAAATCTCCTCTTCCGTGTCATTTTTGGTATCTTTTGACTGCAGTGAACGCAAACTACACAAGTTTGAATATTGCATCATTCCTGCATTTCGCTCTGAACAGATACGATTTTGGTGCTTAATTAACCGTTTTATTTTACTCAAAAACTTGCGGTACGGTCGTTTAAAAATGTAAAACCTATCCCATGCCTGGTCACCCGAAATTGTTGTACAGTTGTCTTATCCTCTGAGATCAGTTTAGTGGAGTGGCAATCTTCTCACAAATTTTCTTCTTATTTATAGTTATGCTCATGAGATATTTTTTCCTTTTTACATGACAAAAACTTTTTTTTTTTCAAGAGTCCCCACTTTAATCGTCCTTTCGTTTCTGTGTTGTCCGTGTCTCGTCTATCTATCTTATCATGTTGATGTTCGTAAATCGTACTTGTACTGGGACCTGCAAATACATCGTCTAATTCGATACAAGCTAGTCCTCCTCTACTTGCACTTGGGCGTTCATTTCATTCCTTTCCACATTTAATTCTTCCGTCGCAACCTTTCCATGCTTTCTGTCTGGTATCAGGTGCCAGTATTAAGAAGGCTTAGGTATCTTTGGTGAATTCTTCTACATTTTTAAGGAAGTAAGAAAAACCTTTAGTTAAAAGAAAATTCCGATATTCAATTAAGTGGAGCCTTCTGATATAAGTATTCATGATCTGCAAGAAAAGTTGTTACTGATTTCAGTTTGTGTTTGATTTGTGAATCTTTTCTTTCGCATGAATCTCCTTTTAAATTATGGCGGAGATTGTTAAATGAAAAGAGTATTTTAATATCATCCAAAGTAATTTTTTGAAACTTCAGGAAATATTGAACATTTCCCTTTTCTAAAAGCTATTTTAAATTAAAGTTACTTTTTCACAACATATTTTTATACAAATGGAATGTCTCTATACAGACACGTGTCCCTTAACACGTTTATAAGAAAACAATCAGAAAATTAATGTTCATCCTTAAAAATGTGATAAAGTTATACTTAATTTCTAATAGAAACCTGTCTCACAAAGAGATGTTTTTTCGACGTTAATAGTGATGGGAAAAGGAAAGAAATCCTCACCAAGCCCGCGTACGCCAACTTTCCCCTGCCATATTGAACTTGTTCAATGACGTCACTCACCAATCATACCAACACTCTAGAATGTTAAAAAATTGGTGACCAACATTTAATGTGAAAGTAAACCAACAGTTAACATTAGGAAAAAATTGTTGCCGTCGGTGATAATTTGTAGCATGAAAATCTATGCTATCAATGTTAAAAAACCTGGGACGCATCTAATGTGTAACCTTCTGATACTGACGCCTTCTCCATGGTAAAATTAACCACGTTAAGTCCAATCAGCGTTTTTGATATTGGTCCATGGAACTGCATCAAACACTTTACACACAAAACGAACATGAAATTTTGCAGTGACACTGTGCACTTTGTACACTTTTATTTTTAGGTGAAATGTGTCACTAAATTTTAGTGAACATGTTGTACACGTTACATGGGTACCAATTTTGCCCCATTGTTAGCAGACCTATTTTTGTATTCTTATGATGCAGTATTTATTCAAAAACTTGTACGTAAAAAAAATCACTCGCTGTGGCCATCAACTCAACATTCAGGTAGATCGACGACGTATTATCAATTAACAATTGTTTATTCCATATTTACGTCGACTCGATATATCCGAGTGAACTTGAAATAAAAGATACCACAGAGTCTGCGTCATCTGTTTCATATTTGGATATTTTACTGGAAATGGACATTGATGGTAATCTAACAACAAAACTTTATGATAAACGCGATGACTTCAATTTTTCTATTGTCAACTTTCCTTACTTATGTACATGTAACAATATACCTTCATCACCAGCATATGGTGTTTTTGTCTCTCAGTCAATTCGATACGCAAGGGCATGCTCTTCGTATGAACAGTTTCTAAGGCGAGGCAAGCTACTGACAAACGAGTTAATAAAACAGGACTATCAACAGTCTCGTTTGAAGTTATCTTTTCGTAAGTTCTATGGTCGATACAATGACCTTGTCAGCAAATACAATCTTCCACTGGCTAACTGAAGTTTTTCATACTAATTATTAGACCATAAACAATCACCTAATTGTCAACGGACTTTTCCGTTTTTTCCCGATCACGACAAAGAGCACAGGCGGGTGTGACCGGTCAGCAGAGGATCCTCACTCCTCCCAGGCACCTGATCCTACCTCAATCTCTTAAGAGGTCCGTGTTGGTCTGCTTTGAATTTGTATTTCGTTTTATGGATTTCTGAGATGGTTGACGGTTTGTTATGTCATTTTTTTATTTGATAGATAAGAAAGTCGAAAGAACAAATAAAACCCAAACAAGAACAAAAACGAATACATGTAAGCACATGTCAAATGAACCTAGTCCCTTTAAGTGCCTCAACTGTTTCAATGACTGCACAATTATCTTGATATTTACATGTATATGTAGACATACACAAATTAGTAAATACGTTAACAATTAATCTGTTTGAAATGGCCACGATGCATTGGTAAACTCTCGAAATGAAACTTAATGATACAGAAATTTGTTAATGTTGTACATTTAAAATAAAAGCTCCAGATGGTTAAGTGACCATTTATTTAATTTTAATTATCATACTTTATAGTAGCTCATGGCCCTATTTGCTTTCTCTCAACATCTGGACATCAGAGAGGATTACCATCATGATGAAAAAGTTTCTCGTTCTTCTGTTTGTACTGTTTTTTAAAAGAGAAGGTAAATTCTGTTTGTCTGTCTGTCAAATTAGAACGTGTGAGTACATGTATTAGCTTTACCTTATTATACATTCATGGCGCTCTCTGAATACCAGTTTCCCGCTATACTGATTTGGATTGGGAATGGTTTCACGTAGAGCATCTCTTTCTCTCCCTCTCTCTCTCAAATATGAGACTCTTACCTTATATTTCGGTAGCGCTGTGTGAATGTCAGTTCCCCGCTGAACTAGATGGGGAATGGTTCTCTGTGGAGAATTCGTTGCCTCTCCGGTTAGGTATCAGCGGAAGTTTCTGGAACCAAATCACCGGACCGAAGGACTCTCAAGCCAGCTATATGACATGTAAAGACATCTTTATTCACCCACGCAGACTAGGGCAAGACGACACACAGGGAAACAACATGACAATATTGATGGAGTACCACAAGTAAAATAATTTACTTAAAGGGGCATGGTCACGATTTTGGTCAAAAATTTTTTTCCCGATTTTAACGTTTACAATGCTTCAGTAAGGCATTTTTAATAGGCAACAAAAATTTGAGCGTCATTCGTTGAGTTATAAGCGAGTTACAGAGCTTACAATTCTTTGCTATGTAAACAAAGCTTTTGTTTACATTTTGAACGTTGAAGTGAAAACTTCAGTTTAAGACCGAAAATGAATGTTGTGAACGATAGGATCTGTTTATATATGCTTAAAATGAGTAGGAATATGAAAAATCAGCTTGAAAAAGATTTTTTACCGGTATATTGAACTTATGTAAACAAACACAGGGCACGAGCCTTGTTTACATTACAAAGAATTGTGAGCCCTGTATCTTGCTTAAAACTTCACTACTGACTCTCCAATTTCATTTGGTCATTGGAAATGCATTCCTTAAGCATTGTAAATAATAAAAACAGAAAAATAGAATTTGACCAAAATCGTGACCATGCCCCTTTAAGAAATACACAAGTTTTAAACGTGTTAAACGCTTTCGGACGATAAATGTATTGTTTTATATTAAAATAATAGATCATAAATCATGCATTGGCCACCGAACACAATAAAGCTTACGGAAGTCCACCGAACGATAAACTTTCATATTTGCACGCGTTCTTGTAGTTTTTGAATGTGTTCAATGTCCGGAGTCAGGTTCAAGATGGGGAGTTGTCAGAAAAAATAAAACCTTAATCCGAGCGGTAAAAAACTTGAAATGGTAGAAATGGTTGCTATGACTAAGATGAGAAAAAAGTCGGACATTAATGAATTTGACATGCTAAACACGATATGTCTTGCCCTTTGATGTTGTTTATATGTACAATGTATAAGACAGTATATACATTATGTAAATGTAGTATCCCCGAGTACGCAAAACTCCGGAACCATAAGCGGAAAACAACCCGCGTTTTTCGTTAAATCTACTTTTTTTGTTTGAATCTTTAGTTATGACCATAATTATCGTATTTTATATATTTTGAACAATTAAGTCGCGTTTTTAAATTAATAATCTCATTGAATTTAACGCATATTACACGTGTGCATCACGTTGGATGACCCTTAACTCCATCATCTGAACGTTTTATGAAAAGTAATCAACGTTAATGTAAATGTTCAGTCCTTTTTCCCGATAAAAGTAAAAATTAGACCATTGCAAAATTGAAATTATAATAGTATTTAGATAATTTTTTTTACCGGTATAACAACTATAAGGACGAAAACGAGTGATCATTTAAGAGCAATGAATATACTTGAATTCTGCTCCTCATCTCACTGCTATTGTTTTAGTGCAACATCATAACTGTACCCAATGACCGAAAGCATCGCATTTTCCCCATTTAGCACACTGGAGTACAGAACTTTGTCTAACAGCAACCGGGGTAAACTTTTTGCGCACACAGCACTTTCCTTCCTCTCTTATTTCAACGTCTGTTTCCTCGAAATTCCAATTATTGAACCAGGGCTTATGTGTTACTGCAGCTCCGCTTGGTCCGGTTCACTGATGAAGATTGCGTTTCTCTTCCTTTCTCTTTTAATATTGGTCATTTTTCTTGTTTGCTGCATTATTTGTGCTAGCCCCCTTTTTGTTCAAAAATAGATCCCACTTCATGACATGCATAAACAAAGTGTGTTAAAATTTCAACCACCTGTGGTCAATAGTTGCTGAGTTATCCTTGACAAAGATTTGTTCAAAATTTAGTATAAAATTGATCAAAGTCGTCTTTAAACAGTTATTCGATCATTCGATAATACTTATATCTTATATTCACGTATACATATATCTCATAATCAAAATACATGTAAAATTTGATACTATCGACAGGTATCTAATACAATGAAAATGTGTTCTGTTACAATGAAAATCTGATCTGTTTTTCTTTTAGCATGAAACATACGAATGAAATTGATGGGACCGTAAATGTGTGTGTTGATATTCTTTGGAGATCAATCAACGTTGTCCAATATAGGAAAGGTTACCTAGCTTCTTGTATTTTTAAAAGTTGAATTTTTCTGAAAATAGCTCAAGAGAAGAAAGTTACATATTTTTGATCAGTTAATATCGTGCCTTTTGTCTGCTATGGAATATATATTTATTAACCATGTACCTCATATTCTAACACTGTTTAATTCAGTGCATGTTATTGCTTTAGAATACATAGTGACATATGAGGGTGAAAATGTAAGTTTGTTTAGGATCTGTCCCTCCGTAAGAAACGCTTACAAGGGGGAGTTCAACCTACCTACAACTCTGCAAACGACTACCATGTATCGTGAGTAATCTACAGAGATTTGATCCCTGATGATATTAATTAATATTTATTTGTGATTTTTAAAATATTGATGATACACTGACAATTGTGACACAATCAACTAATCAAGTTTAAATGCATGTATATTTAAAAACAAAATGTACGTGTATTAAATGAGTACTTTATTTTTAATTTACTTTATAAGACACCTTTAACATTAAGCATATAACAGAACTTAAGGTATCAACAGAAAAAAGCATTAACATAATAAACTGATTTCGATATCCCTTTTCACATAGGTTACACGTATACTAACTAATTAAGGATAACCTTGATTCTTTATCTTTAAGGCTGGATGAGTTTTCCAATGAGATGTTCAGAAATAGTTCGACCTGGTGTTTACCAGTTTGATTATGAAAAATTTGGGATGAACGAAGTCTGTAGCAATCCTAGAAGTTTGCTTACTGCCTGCCCATCTCGAAGAGAGGACAAACTGGTCATGTCATATGCAACATGTGACGACGACAATACAACAGGTAAACCATTAATCTCTAAAGTAAAAGTAAAATTAAAGAAGATCGAAGTATACTCGAAATTACTCTTATTATTAAACTCAATTGCTTATCAAAATATTACGACATATTTTCGATGTAAGGCTTGTATGAAATATAAATTTGTAAGTGCGTTCTTTGGTAAAATGATAAACATCAACAATTTAGTGAATTTCAATGGTTTCTTTGGCCAAGAAACCTTAAATTTACGCAAAGGAAAGTAAAAGACTGGTTTTACAGCCCTATATATAAGATGTTGTCATAATCTGAAGCCCTTCATTAACGTCGGTGTCACACGAACGTCTTCCCGAACAGTCTTGTGAATATTTAATCAATGCAAAAAACAATCAACTTATAAAGTGCGTTATTAAATAGAGAAAATGAGTCATAAGTATCATTGTTGAATACATCCATATCAATAACAAATCGAGTAAATACAGCATGACTTCGAATTCATAACCAAAATATTTCATTATAAAATCATTCGTGTCAGTGTGCATTCATTTATTAAGAAGAAATAGTTTGATCAGAAAGTGTTTTCGTAGTTCTTGTACTTTTGAAGTAATTCATTATAACGTTATCATTCTTGATTAGTACAATATATAATTGTATGGAACAAAAGAAAATTCATAACAAATATTTATGAATATTGTATTCAAATTATAAGCCAAATGCAATTTCAATTCATTTATTCTCTTTAATCCTATAAAATGGTACAAGTTACATTAAATGTATATATTTACAAATAATCTGAATGAGCAAAACTAGATAAGTTTGTTTGTGGATAACAAAGAATCTTATAAATTTTGATTATAATTGCAGAAAGTATTTGAGAAATAAATTGAATTTTGTCAACAAACTACAGATCATTAAGAAAATGGGGTGGTCGACAAATTAAACATCGGATCTAAAACTTTAAAATGTGACATTTTTGAATAACAACTAATATTTAGTAAAGAAAAAATCCAAATATTTTAACTTAAAAAAATAAACATTTTCCTATATCTTTATACACATAGACCCCTTCGTCTTAAAGTGGTAAATATAGCTTAAAATGACTACAAAATCCATTCTTCTTAAGGCATTGGTTGAACATTATTATTCATTGTTAAAAAGTGTTCCGAAATCAGATGTGAAGAAATGTACTGTAACTCTCCTTTTTTAGTTTTGACCTTTGAGTGCCTCGGATCTTGGAAAGCTACCATGAATGGGCAGGAATACACTTACGCAGCTCTCCAGTCCTTAGATATTAAAGACATCGAAGAGAGCTTCAAATGTATGGTAAGGTTTGAAAAGGAGGAGAGCTACATATATATTATGGTAAGGTTAAAAAGAGGAGAGCTACAAATGTATGGTAGGTTGAATGTGAGGAAAGCTACAAATGTATGGTATTTTTAATTTAAGGAGATGCTACAAATGTATGGTAAGGTTGAATATGAGGAGAGCTACAAATACATTATGGTAAGGTTAAATGTGAGGGGAGCTACAAATGTATGGTAAGGTTGAATGTGAGGAGAGCTACAAATGCATGGTAAGGTTGAATGTGAGGAGAGCTACAAATGCATGGTAAGGTTGAATGTGAGGGGAACTATAAATGCATGGTAAGGTTGAATGTGAGGGGAACTACAAATGTATGGTAAGGTTGAATGTTAGGGGAACTACAAATGTATGGTAAAGTTGAATGTGAGGAGAGCTACAAATGTATGGTAAGGTTGAATGTAAGGGGAACCACAAATGTATGGTAAGGTTGAATGTGAGGGGAGCTACAAATGTATGGTAAGGTTGAATGTGAGGGGAACCACAAATGTATGGTAAGGTTGAATGTGATGGGAACTACAAATGTATGGTAAGGTTGAATGTGAGGGGTGCTACAAATTTATGGTTAGGTTGAATGTGACGAGATGCTACAAATGTATGGTAAGGTTGAATGTGAGGGGAGCTACAAATGTATGCTAAGGTTGAATGTGAGATGAGCTACTAATGTATGGTAAGGTTGAATGTGAGGAGAGCTACAAATGTATGGTAAGGTTGAATGTGAGGGGAAGTACAAATGTATGGTAAGGTTGAATGTGAGGAGAGCTACAAATGCATGGTAATGTTGAATGTGAGGGGAACTACAAATGCATGGTAAGGTTGAATGTGAGGGGAACTACAAATGCATGGTAAGGTTGAATGTGAGGAGAGCTACAAATGCATGGTAAGGTTGAATGTGAGGGGAACTACAAATGCATGGTAAGGTTGAATGTGAGGGGAGCTACAAATGCATGGTAAAGTTGAATGTGAGGGGAGCTACAAATGTATGGTAAGGTTGAATGTGAGGAGAGCTACAAATGTATGGTAAGGTTGAATGTGAGGAGAGCTACAAATGTATGGTAAGGTTGAATGTGAGGGGAGCTACAAATGTATGGTAAGGTTGAATGTGAGGGGAACTACAAATGTATGGTAAGGTTGAATGTGAGGGGAGCTACAAATGCATGGTAAGGTTTTTATATGAGTAAAGCTTCAAATGTATGGTATGAATATCTAGAAATTAAAAATGTTAAGGTATTATACTGTACGTTTGCATTTTCCAGAATGATAAAAAATGTAAATAACATTAAAAAAAAATTATAAATGCCCTATTACATATCTTCATTCTTTTGTCTATCATTCCTGAAATTTTGAACTCAGTACCTTTTTAGGTTATAAAAATCTTCGTGGACAAGCCGCCCCTCTAAAAATTGTTAATATCTCCAAACTGGAAGTCAAGTCACTATTTAAAAAAATGGCAATAAGGTTCAGAGCAATATCTATCAGATCTGAAAGTTTCATGTAAATCGTCCGAGTAGTTTTTGAGAAATTGCGTAGACAAAATAAGTAAGAAATAACGACAAGAATTTTGATATCTAGTAAGATAAAAACCCATCATTCTCATACTCTGAATTATAATCTCAATACGTTTTCTGAATACTAAACAGTATATAACACTGTGCCGGATAATTATGCCAGTGCCAAGGTGGCATTTTTGCACCCGCTTAAGATGCAGTTTCGGAAAATTCCATATATACCAAATGATAGTCTATTGTCTAGAGAGTATATAACCACTTTTGTTTTTAGTGTGTTTCACATGACAGGTGAGATATTTACCTTTAAAAATTGATATCCTATAGGAAAATGATAATTCCCATAGGAGAAACGATTCTCCTACAGGAAATATTGACAATCCTATAGGATTTCCTAAAAATCATAAAGGAATTATATTTCCTATAGGAGAAAGCTATTTCCTGTAGGAATTTGACTCAGACAGGTAGTATTCCTATAGGAAATCAAAATTTCCTATCGGATTTTATAAAATCCTATCGGAATTAAAATTCCTATAGGAAGTTCTTGTATTTCGATAGGAAATTTCTAATTTCCTATAGGAATACTATTTTTCCTATGGGAAAAAATAATTTCCTGTAGGAATTTATTTTTGAAACGTAAATATCTCACCTGACAGGTGAGATACAATAAAAACAAAGGTGGTTGTAAACTCTTTAAGCAATGTTCTATCATGTGGCATATTTGAATTTGTTGATACATGCAGCTTAGACGGGTGCAAAAATGCCACCTTGGCACTGGCATAATTATCCGGCACAGTGTTATATGCTCTTACACGTAAATCATATTAAACAAATACGATATCATCTTTTGTTTAACTAGCATTCTAACTCTAAGATTGAAAAAAAAATACAAATAAACCACTAAAAAAAGGGTAAAATTGATATCAGAAGAAACAAAATAAACTTTAATTACCTCTGAAGTATAATCTTGATACATAATTTATTGACATTTTACCTAATAAACTTTTATGATACCGTGTATATGGCTGCGTAACATACACTCAGTGTTAAACACAAATACTTATTAGTCTATTAATAATATCAACATGCGTACGGAAATCATTTTCGTTCATCTTGTATTTTTACGTGTACATTACACTCTAGGATAAGATGGAAATAAATTACGAATAAAATATTGATATGGATTGATTGTTTGTTAAAAAGAATAATTTGTGGTATTTATTTACTAGATGACAAATAAGAACGCAACGTTTCCAGACGGCAAGGAACGCTGGGCGATGTCAACGGACTGTAACCAGTTGTACGGCATTTTATTCGCTTCAGAAAAAATTACAATTTCAAAAGGTATCCTGTAACCTACCGTAGGATTTATTTTTAATCCCCAACCGGTTTCACCAGAGGGGACTATAGCTTTCTTCTGCGTCCGTCTGTCAGTCTGTCTGTCCCAATTCAGCTGTCAACATATTTTTATGCGTTTGAGGAATAATATGAAACTTGCTGAACAGCTTCAAAATGTCAAACAACAGATAAAGATTACACTTTTGTAGCGTCTTGACGACATATTTTCGAGAAAATGAATTTTTTACATTCCATTTTATTTACTGATCGTGTTCGGTGTGTACTGAATAAACGAGGCCAGTATGTGGTCAGTTATAATATCGTGCATGACTTGTATCATTACTTTTATCATTTCTAACAAACAAATAAGTTCTCTAAAAAATTGTCAAGTATTGTGTTGTACATTTTATCGGCATTTTATTTTTTGTATTATTACAATCGGGTTTTTTATCGGGTTGGGCTGTTAAATATTAGAGAACCAGTTTAACTGTTTGGTAAGATTCGGGGTACCGTACAGAAGACGGTAAGTAATGATATTGCGCATAGCAGTGCATTGTTTTCACAAATTTTTAACAGCGAATAATTAATTGACTTGGCGAAATTACACAAGATAAAATGAAGAGTATTATTTTCCCCACTTTGTATTTAATTTTGATATCAACTATATAGTTTTAATTTCCTCTGTTGTTGTTTTTTTTATCTCTTATTAAAGTATAACATGTCAAATATTATTATTAAACTGAACAGTGGAAAATCCCATAGAAAATATGTTACATACAATTATTTAAATGGAATTTTCGAGATTGTTTACTGTTTGTTATAATTATTTTTCATAATTTCATACTATACAATAAGACATTTCTTATAATTTCTTCTTTGTGATGGGGGATACTTGATAGGGTCTCAAAATTTTAACTTTCTCAAATTAAAAGGTTACCGGTAGGGGACGTGTATTGCTTATGCAATACACTGTGAATGCTTGTTTTTACAGTAACGTTCTATATGCCTTGCTTAAACTACAGTACAAAAAATGTATGTTACAGTAAGCATGTATTTTGTTTTGTCATACACTTTTTTAATGGAAAAATACGTTTGGAATTTATTTGACAAAAACAAGAGTATACATTTTTAAATTGTACTTTAGTTGCGTAAGATTTAGAGATTAAAGTATTTCAGTTTTTCGTTGAACATAAACCAAGATTTGTTCTACTAATAGACAGTGAATCACATGGAATCAAGTTTTGTTAATTTTCAAAAAGAAAATCAATTTACGTGATTTTTGTTATTGAAATCGAGATTTTTTTGAGAACAGTACAATTTATAAAAAAAATGGAAAGCTATTTTGACAGATTGACATACTTTTTTTTCATTATAATATAATTTAATACTATCTCAATTAATTTTTTCAGCTTCTCCAGAGATGAAATGTGATAAATAAACCATCATGCTTTCAACGTTGTGTTGAAAGTACATGAATCTCCATATTGATTTTTCATTCGTATACTCTCAGGGCTGTTCACGGAAGAATTCCCTGTGTTTAGTTTTGTCTTTTGAAGAAAGGTAACCAAAGTGAATCAACGTTGTCCAACAACAAGAGGCCTCAGAGCCTTGACCTGACTATTATGCGATCTTGTAGGTTTATTATCCACAAAAAGCAAATTACAACGATATTATGAGAGGAAAATATGCAGCTAAAAACAAGATTCATAGTAATACGTAACTGCAGGTCAGTAGCTCCCGGTCTGGAAAATTCGGATGTACGACCTGGGAGCAACAGTTCCATACGAGTTAAAAAGTTGGAATGTACGGCGCACAAAAAATTGCCCTAGTTTTGGACTGATTGATCTTATTTTCACACAAATTCTGTGAATTACCAAGAAAATGTATGGGTTTGGTATTCTGAGGCATTCAAAATAGCTGATTCCTTTCAATGACTGGAAGAGAGCATTATGACCCCCTTGAGTAGGGTAGGCATAAGTGTTGTAAAAAAATATCAATAGAGCCCCCCCCCCTCAAAACCCCACAGGAACCTTCAAGAAATATATACCGCACGGAAGACAGCGATAGTCAAACTTTGTGATGGTCATTGGTCCGAATGTTCTATGCGTCTATACGTAAATCTCAAACACTTCGAAACTATTTGATAAATTTCAAATATACGGTAAGCGAGTGGTCAAAATATGCACGATTTGTTAACTATAAGACTTGTTTTGGGTTCAACCAGTTGAAACAGTCGGGAAAATGATCCACCTTTTAAATCCAGTAATTAAATAGTAACAAATCTTAGGAAAAATAAATTATCGGGACATTTTCTGTTCAGATGTAACGATAACACAGGGGGGTCGTTTTTCGGACTACAGAACGTACGAGGGAGTAGAAAATATTGTATGTTTAATTTTACATTGAACTTTTATCTCAAACCATATCTAAGACACACGAGGTACAAAACAACATTCACAAAATTCCAAGATCAAACATTTAAAAGGCAAATCATTTAATTGATGTACTTTGTCATTTTCCTGGGTTTTTTTTATTGGGGTGTAATTTGATTGTTTTCATTCATATAGAAACACTAATAATGAGGATATATTTGAACATGTTTGAGACGAATAGACGCATATAGCTTTCGGACCAATGACCAACACAACGTTTGACTGTCTTCCATGCGGTATATATTTCTTGGAAATACTTGTTATAAATACCTACAAAAGGCGTGAGAAAATCGACTTCCTCCTACGTACATGATGAAGGAATCGACTCCCCCATACTTTATTGTCGACTTCCCCACGTTAGGGGTTGTATACGGTGATATATTAGTTAAAACAAAATAGGATGTGACAAATACTAGAAATAGTTTTGTTGTTTTCATATATATTTGCAAAAAGAAAAGTATAATAACCTATATAGACAAAACATGGTTGGTGTTATGTTTGCAGAACTACGACTAATGTATCCCGCTTGCTACTCGGACAGTGAATTTTGGTTACTATTTAGATATAACTAAATAAAGTATTCAAACCAATAAATTTTTAAGTTGACTCTCAAATTGTGACCATGCCCATTTAAAATAATAAATTCTGGCAAATAAGTTGTCAGTGTTCGATCGATGTTCCCTATATGTTGACTGTGTCCTGCTAAGCTTCACACTAGATTTGCAGGGACAGAGGAGACTGGCATTGTGAGGAATATGATAGCAAGAACGCTTAATCCATAATAAAAAAAAATTTAATTTTCCAGCAGGCCACAAGGGAATTGTTTGTTATAATGTCATTCAATGGATTGTTTTTGTTTTCGTTCTTCCTGCTCGATGACTTATTTCTTTGGTTTTAAAGACTCGTCAACATACAACGCATCTTGTGACTTCATCTGTGCCACTAACCTTTTATACATGGCTTCCTCGTCTTACGTGGTTCGACCGTTCCTCCTTGTATCAATCTTTATTCAGATAAAAAGAGTTACTACTACACTGTAGGAAAGCCGATGACCGTAATATATATTACGGTCATCAAAACATGTCGACAGAGCTGATCGGTTGGAATTTTTCATTCCTGATTTCTTTAATTCGTTGGCATATCTGTGTAACTTCTAATAAAAATTAAATGTACGCTAATAAAAACTTGCTTCTGGCTATTATATATTATTTGAATAAACAAAAAATAATGCTGTAGTACGACATCATTTTTTTTTAAATGATGACCGTAACAAAAAATATCAGGATGACCGTAATCTCTGTTGTTTCAATAACGTGTTTGGTTAAAAGTGAAAGTACAAAATAAAAGTCACTCGTACTGAAAAGGATATTTTTATAACAATAACCCCCAATAAAGCAAATAATACCTTAAAAACATGAGGAGTTGATTTTAAATAAGATATTATACATTTAACATGGTTTTGTACAAAGATTACGGTCATTTATATAATTGTTTTACTGTCATCATCTGCTTGCTGAGTGTGTTTGTTACGATCATCATCCTCAAAAACTTTAATGTCGTACAGCAGCTTTATTTTCTTAATTTCATGTAAGTTGTGATGGCCGATATCAAGGTTTCGTTAGTGTACATTCAAATTTAATTGGAAGTTATACAGATATGCTAACAAATGAAAAAAATCTGGAATGAAAAATTCCAACCGATCAGTTTGATGACCGTAATATATATTACGGTCATCGGCTTTCTTACAGTGTAGTAATCACAATAGTATAATATTTCATTCTAATAAAGAAACGGCGTATTTTAAAATTAAGACACGTAGAAGTTGTCAATTAAGGGGGTTCGTGGTTATTTTAAGACTGTATTGATCTCATTTAGAAGAAGAGCTCTATATAAAAATAGAGAAAAATACTGAAATGTTAAAAGTACAATCTATGAATTTTTCGTTACTTAATAATAGTTTATTGCTAAACAAATCATATCTTAAAATTTTAGACAGATCTGATGGTTAATTTGTTGACCATCCAGCCTCCTCAATATTTATCTCATTATCCTCCATTCTTAGAATATTTTTCCTTCTTGATAGCCATCAATATCTGACGCAGATGCATTGAATATAAAATCTGGCTTTTGAGATATGCCCATTTATTGAATAACTGACTGATTAACTGAATCATTTGACTTCCGGATTTCAAAATGGTTCCAAATTAAAGGAATAACACTGTGATAGATTCTGTTTAATGAAGTTGATAAGGGTATTCACTCTCAAGTTATTACATTGTATTACCCTGTTTTGCAACATTGAGTTTGCCCTCACTATTTTCATTGGATCGTGGATGTGTTCAACTTATAAATATCAATTTCGGATGGCGTCAATTAGAGATTAAATACTGTAACATATAATATGGATTTCAAATAAGTGATCGACAAATATGTAAAATAAAAAGGCGTTGCTATTCGAAATGAGATGTTAAAAATACAGATTTCTTGTACAGTACATGTCCATGAGTGAGTCATCAAAATGGCCGCCGTTATGAGACACCGGTGCACTCTTACCTGACTTCTAAGTAAAATATCTAAAAATAAAAACCCATAGTAACTTACCTCGAATTTAATATTTAGTCGCATGACCTTTTGTCCTAATGACCAGTCGTACACGTTTTGGAATGGAGGCATATAACCCTTAAATATAGTGCCGTGGAAGTGAACTCCATACGTTTTCTAAAATATTAAGGTCCGGTGATTGGGATGGCTAGTTTAAAGATTTGATATTGTTTTGGTTTATCCATCGTTTTGTTTCGTTTGAAGTATGTACGGGGGTATTTTCTTTGGGAACAATAATACATGTAATTGTTAGGGAAATGCCGAGCTAAAACCAGCCACGTATTTTCATCTCAAATGTCGATATATTTTCGGGAATTTATGTTGGTATATTGGCCTCAACTTGTGTAAATGTGGGAAATACAACCCCAAAACATGGCAGAAAACTTACGGTTGTCTCGTAGCCCCAAACACTCCGGTCGCCAAACTTCATCAGCTCTCCTCTAAACATAAATTTTGCTCGTTTATTTTTGTCAACCATAACTTGTGTTTCGTCACAAAAAATGACCTTTTTCCAGTGTCTACCCAAAGTCCACACCAGTTTTGATCTACACCAATCTATTCTTTTTCAGAATTGCTAATGTTTTGGAATTGTCCTCCTTGTAAAGCCTGAAAAACGTAATCTTCTTCTAACAGTTCGGCTAGAAACAGAAGAAGGTAATACATTGTTTGCTTCATTTGTTATTTCTCTAAAGTTTTATCGTCTGTCCGTTTTAACAAAACGTAATTTTTCTTCTCTGGCTACATCATAAAGACCAAAACTTAAAAAACAACTCAGACATTGGTAAAAAAAAAAACCCCAAAAACTTATCACTTATGACCATATACAGTACATATTTTCAAACTTTTTCTAATTCAACGTGAATTTAAAATATATTTAACAAATTAATTTTTTTTTCATTATACTCTCATGTTAAATACTGAAATCTAATTGGTTTACACGCAGTTTATAATCCGTTCTGTTACCCTCATCGTTAGCAACACACTTGGCAACGGGTAACATAACGAATTGTTACATGCGCGTAAATTATGCGCGTATGGTTCGCCGAAGAATTCAAGTCATTTCGTAAAGTTTTCTTTAAAATTAAGACATTCAGTATATTAAAATAAATAGTGCCTGTTTAGGAGGGTAACAGTTGAAATTGACACCCCTGGCAAACCATTGTCAACCTCCGCTTCGTGTCGGTTCACACTGGTTTTCTCGGGGTATCAATTTCAACTGTTACCCTCCAAAACAGGCACTATTTATATAGTGTAACATGATATGATTAGTAAAATTTGGTCCTTCTCTATTGTAGAAAAAGATTTAAAATTATTAGTTCTCTTCGGAATGGTGTTGAGACGTGTCTTGCACGTTATTTGGACACATATGCCTTGTTTGTGTAATCGTTGAAATGATATATATTTACTATATTTTTAATTTAGTTTGCGTAAATATAGCGTCCATATAAGGACATTTGCATAAAATATCGTCCTGCTGACACACAATCACACATCATGGTGTTCATTTACTAGACAAATTTAAAAACAATTAAATAAAATACAATTAAAGAGTGTTGCGATACGTCGTTATAAAGCAGCACGTCGGCGCGTATTGTGATTTCGAGTTGTGCCATTGTGCAAAGTTGTAATGCATGTACGTGGCTTTACTGCGGCAGCGTGCGGTGTGATATTATGTCAGCGCGACGGTGTTTCGTGTCCCAGTGCTGCAATGTGGTGATTTTTTCGAACGTCCTGTGAACTTTTCCAAATGTAAAATATTTTACATGTAACTATCTATTTTTTGCGTTCAATTGTATGTTGCACACGGTCCGTTTCCTCATTTTAATTTACACTAGATGATATCCCGCGCACGCGCGGGGATTAACAATAATTCACATTAATACATGTATAATACAATGCTTAATATGTTGAACCAGATTTTTCTATGTACTGTGTCCGAAAGTTTTCTTAATTGCATTTCTTAACATAATTTGTAAAAATTGAAACAAAAAAGCAACTGCGTGGCTGGAAATTTAAAGGAGCGGACAGGGATGAAAATCTAAATTGAAATGGATTATATACTTATGAACATGGCCTTAATTCTTTTTTGTTGCAGCTGACTGGAAAATAATACAGACTTTTTTTTATTTTTATGCATACACCATTCATTTATATAAACCTAGTGTTGTTACACAATAAAAAATTATTTGTTTATGGTTCACAAATTAATGTATAAGGTTTATTCCTAATCTGTCGTAGGAAAAAATGTATACATATGTTATTTAAAAACGTGTACGCATATTTATTTGCATGTCTTAAACCAAAGATGTCATCCAAGGTATCTGCTCAATTATAATCTCGCCCCAACACTTTTCGCCGGTGTTATTAGTCAACGCCATTTTTCTGAGCATCCCGTTCTGTAAAAGTTCAATCTTTACATCAAAAATAAAGTCGCGTCTATTGGCCCATTTTATTTATTAATTTTTTTGTATTAACCAAGGTATCTGACGGCGATGCATGATGACTCATCCTACATTCTCCACCATGACGTTAAATAGTCAAACCGCGTGTCCTAGTTACCCCGTTCTGGAAAATTCTATTCATCAAAACTAAAATCGCGCATTCAAGAAACGAATTGGCTCATTTTATTTATTCAACATTTTTCAAATCTCAATTCTTATGTATACCCTAAATAGGTACCCAGGAAATATATTCACTCTTTACATAATCATTCAATATTATTTCATTGCACCCTATAAATATTTTGATGCAAACACCCACTGACTTTGATCCGCCAAAGCGTGTCCACCACCTTACTCTCATATTTGCTATTTAGGGCTGGTTTATCGAAAATGAAAGTAGGTTTTTAATTTATCTTACAATAATTACTTACCAGGTAAAATTCAATTATAGCTTACGGACATCAACTCGCACGTTTTGAAATACCAAAGGTGTAATCAGTGGCTCGGGTGCAGGCATTTCGTAGTTTATTGGCAAAATGTCTTAATTTATACATGTAAGTATACATGTAGATGTTCTATCTTTGTCACATAGTGCCCTCTACCCATTTTGCCAAACATCTCGACACTAGATATTTTGTATACTATAAACGCTGCAGAATCTCATTCAGAAGGACGGGAATTATGGTAGTTTCAATGTCACTCACAGAATACGCATAACTTCAAGTATATTATGCCTGTGTTTTGGCCCTACACGTAAAATATACAACCAGGCAATTAATGTTATACATATACATTTCATTGACTAGAGAGAAGGCATGGAAACGATTTTGGTCAAATTTTATTTTTCCGTTTTTATTATTTAAATTGCTTTAGGAATGCATTTCTAATGATCAAATAAAATTTGAGAGTCAGGCGTAGAGTTATAAGCATGATACAGGGCTCACAATCATGTGTCATGTAAACAAGGCTCGTGTCCTGTTTTTCTTTACAAAGGTTCAATATACAAGTAAAACATCTTTTTTAAACCGATTTGTCTATCTTTTTATTTATTTCAAGCATAAATAAACAGTTACAAACATTTAACACATTCATTTTAGGTTTAAAATTGGAATTTTCACTTCAACATTCAAAATGTACACAAAAGCTTTGTTTACGTAGCTAATAATTGTAAGTTCTGTAAATAGCTCAAATTCTGGTTGCATATTAAAAATGCCTTACTTAAGCATTGCTAACGCGCGGTATCGGTATTCAATTTGTCTGCACAGCCTTGCTGTGTTATACGACCGACGACATCCAAAAATAAGCATTCAATGCTTAAATAAACCACCAAAGAAGGTATTCATTTAATTGTTTAATAAAAAAAAAGATTACTTCGATTGCAATCATCATTACAATTCTGCATTCGGTTTATTAATCGTAACTATTTTTGTTTCCTTTTCATTACTTTAAATGTTCCACTGAAAAACAAAAAGATCACAAAGTTAAAATTCTTAAAAAAAACTACCTGAGTATACGAATTATTCAGCATATCTTAATTATGCAGGATGTAATATCTTAACATCATGATGTTTGGCATGCCCTTGTAATTTGTAGACCAATTACATATAAAAAAAAGAATTTTGTTGGTTATTGCGAGTGTCAAGGGCAATGCCATTTACTAGTATGCTTTCGCATGTTTATGATCATTTTAAAAACAATCTTTATACATGTGTACGCGTGACATTCAAGTTGGTTTTTTTTTCGCATGTGGACAACTTGCACAAGAGTTTTCTGTGTCTTATAATGCACAATAGTAACTGAAAAAAACCTAAAGTCTTTACAAACAGGAATTATTATTTGCATACTGAGTTGACTCTCTTTGTATTTTATTCATACTCCTAGAGATTATTTAAATTTTGTTTTATACTTTAAAAAAACGATAAAGGGATTAAAACAGGAGCAACTACAAGCGTCTCGCGAAAAGGAAATGTTTTATTTTTAATGTGTTGAAATATTTAGTTCAGTTCAGGCTTGGGGTAATGCTAAATGTAATGGTAATGCATTACAATGCATTACATGTTTTCAAAGTAATGCTAGTAATGTGTACTGCCACAAATTTAGCATTACAAGTAATGGTAATGTAATGCAATACTTTCTAAAATCTAGTGTAATGCTGGCATTACATGGCATTACTTTGCATTACTATGCTTTTCTATGCATGTTCATTTTTTAGATTGTGATGAATTGAATAACTGAAATTGTATTTTATTAAAAATTGTTTTAAAGAAGAAAAATAATTCTTGAGATAAAAATATTTTAGTTGTATGATTAAAAATCCATTCTTAAATTGTCAATATAACTAGATATAACAACACAATTTCATAACATTTTTTAGAGTGTTGTTATTAAGAATTTTATATCATTTGAAAAATTTACTCCAATTAGTTGTGCATTCAATGAATTCTTTACTGTGAAGAATGTGTCAACAACACACAATGCCCCCAGGATAATCTAAGTATCAATACAATCTATTGGTTTAAGAGGTGCTAAACACCCCAATCCCCACCCTTCTCTTGGCTGTGTTCCATTAGAATAGAGAACAGACATACACCCTTAAAAGCAAAATGAAGGTCCTGTCCAGCTATTATCTCTGGAAGTTTAAAAATTACTTCCAGTATTATAACCCATTTGAAAATAATTTTACTCTCTCTCTCTCTCTCTCTCTCTCTCTCTCTCTCTCTCTCTCTCTCTCTCTCTCTCTCTCTCTCTCTCAATATGTGTTGCATATTAAGTACAATAGTTTGGACTGATAGAAAATACAAGATTCATGTATTTTTTTCTATTATTGCCAGAACACTTATATCTTAGATTTTCGAACCCAACAGGATGCAGTTAAAAGATGAAACCTTAGTTTGATGATCATAAAGTGCAACAGCAATCTTGTATACGTCATTAAATTTGAACCTGTTAGTGAACATGAACCTGTAAATATGTTTAAGTGTGTTTTATATATGAACCATTTGCAAAAACTCTTTATTCAATTTTTAAATTACTTTTTAAAAACTTATTGACTTTTCACAAAGTAATGGTAATGCATTACTTTACTCATGTAATGGTAATGTAATGCATTACTTCAAGAAAACTAAGTAAAGGTAATGGTAATTTAATGCCCAAATTCATGAAGTAATGGTAATGTATTGCATTACTTTACAATGAAAAAATGACAATAACAATCCGTCAACTATCTCAAAAATCCATAAAACGAAATACAAATTCAAAGCAGAGCAACACGGACCTCCAAAAAGATGGAGGTAGAATCAGGTGCCTAGGAGGAGTGAGCATCCTCTGCTGACCGGTCACACTCACCGTGTGCTCTTTGTCGTAATCGGGGAAAAGACGGAAAAGTCCGTAGACGATTTAATGATTAATTATGGTGTAACAATTAGTATGAACAAGAGGCCCAGGGGCCACATCGCTCACCTGAGCAACAATAGCCTTAACTCTGATCAAATTAGCATTACAGTATCAAAATCAAAATATCTTGACAATTAAGTACAGTAGATCTTGCTCAAAAAATTTAAAATATCTGCAGATTTTTATCCACATATTTTTATGGTAAATACCAAGCCCCCTTTGCTGTTGTACCTGTAAGAAGATTTTTCTCTATTCCTATATACCCCCCCCCCCCACTTTGTAGCCCAACTTTTCTCTAGGGAATCATGGTTTGATCAAACTTTCATCTGCACAACCCGTGCTTTCACGCAAGTTACTGCTTTTTGGACTGAAAACTTTCCCAGAATATTTTTAAAGATTTTCTCTATATATTCCTATGTAAAAATTCATCCCACCATTGTGGCCCCACCCTTCCCCCGGGGACCATGATTTAAACAAACTTGAATCTACACTATCTGAGGATGCCTACACACAAGTTTGAGCTTTTCTGGCCTAATAGTCTTTGAGAAGAAGACTTTTAAAGATTTTCTCTATACATTCCTATGTAAAAATTCCTACCCCCATTGTGGTCCCCCCTACCCCCGGGGATCATGATTTAAACAAACTTGAATCTACACTATCTGAGGATGCTTCCACTCCAATTTGAGCTTTTCTGGCCTAATAGTTATTTAGAAGAAGATTTTAAAAGATTTTCTCTATATATTCCTATGTAAAAATTCATCCCCCATTGTGGCACCACCCTACCACTGGGGACCATGATTTGAACAAAATTGAATCTACACTATCTGAGGATGCTTCCACTCCAATTTGAGCTTTTCTGGTCTAATAGTTTTTGAGAAGAAGATTTTAAAAGATTTTCTCTATATATTCCTATGTAAAAATTCATCCCCCATTGTGGCACCACCCTACCACTGGGGACCATGATTTGAACAAAATTGAATCTACACTATCTGAGGATGCTTCCACTCCAATTTGAGCTTTTCTGGTCTAATAGTTTTTGAGAAGAAGATTTTAAAAGATTTTCTCTATATATTCCTATGTAAAAATTCATCCCCCATTGTGGCCCCACCCTACCCCCGGGGACCATGATTTGAACAAACTTGAATCTACACTTCCTGAGGATGCTTCCATACAAGTTACAGCTTTTCTGGCCTAATAGTTTTTGAGAAGAAAATTTTTGAAAAATACCTACAAATTTTCAATAATTCTAAATTATCTCCCCTTTAAAGAGGGTGTGGCCCTTCATTTGAACAAAGTTGAATCCCCTTCACCCAGTGATGCATTGTGCCAAGTTTGGTTGAAATCTGCCCAGTGGTTCTGGAGAAGAAGATGAAAATGTGAAAAGTTTACAACGACAACGACGACAGACAACGGAGAAATTTTGATCAGAAAAGCTCACTTAAGCTTTCAGCTCAGGTGAGCTAAAAACGTCAGTCAGCATGCAACCCACTGGAATATTGTATTTGCTGATAAGGTCGTTGTATCGACCATAGAACTTACGAAAAGATGACTTCAAACGAGACTGTTGATAGTCCTGTTTTATCAACCTGTTTGTCAGTAGCTTGCTTCGTCTTAGAAGCTGTTTATACGAAGAGCATGTCCTTGGGTATCGAATTAACTGAGAGACAAAAACACCATATGCAGGTGATGAAGGTATATTGCTACATAGGTAAGGAAAGTTGACTATAGAAAAATTGAAGTCATCGCGTTTATCATAAAGTTTTGTTGTTAGGTTACAATCACTGTCCATTTCCAGCAAAATATCCAAATATGAAACAGATGACGCAGTATCTGTGGTATCTTTTATTTCAAGTTCACTGGGATATATCGAGTCGACGTAAGTATGGAAATCACAATTGTTAATTGATAATACGTTGTCGATATACCTGAATGTTGAGTTAAAGGCCACAGCAAGTGATTTATTTTTTTCACGTACAAGTTTTTGAATAAATTCTGCTTCATAAGAATACAAAAATAGGTCTGCTAACAATGGGGGCACAATTGGTACCCATGGGAATTCCAACAGATTGTTGGAAGACTTGATTTCCAAAAACTACATAGATGTTGTCTATCAGAAACTCAATGTAATTCGCACCAAGCCTGGTTCAGTTTGTAATATCTTTTAAAGTTTTGATATTAAATCAGAACGTAATATAAACATAAGTTGCATACAATATAAAAAAAATAGTAGCTATGGAATTCACAAATAGACAGAAGTCCTTCACAGTCGCACAAAGCAAAATATATCTGTGAAGAAGAATCTCGATGGAAATCATATTATATTCAGGGAACTCCATTAGGATTTTGTACAATAGAAATTGATATAACCCCGGTCTTACAGTAGCGAACCTTAGCCATAGCTATGAGATCGTCTCTGAGCCAATATTTCTAAATCGGATATAATTGGAAACGATTCTCTTGTGTAAAAGTCTCTTATCAACAAAAAGACAGCTTGTAGAATGAAATGTCCAATTCTAAATATTTATGGATTTCTACAAAATCCCTATTGATTTCCTAATTCGGTATAATGGTTGAAAAAAGAGGAAGTGGGTGTAGTATCAATGCTGATTTGAGTATTTTCGTTTGGTAGTGATTATGATGTAGTAGTGAGATGAAGGGGTTCTAAATTTTACCGATATTAAACTCACTATATTGCTTGAAGTTTCGATGTTTTTCAAACAGAAACTTAAACTAAAGTGAGGAGATTCGACATACTTTTTTCAGATTTTTTAAATGTAAAAATCTAAAGTAATTTTATTAGTGGGCTTTTACATGCTCCACTGTCTTATTGTTCTCAGTTTAAGTATCATTCTATGAGTAAAGAAATAGCTGCAATTTTCTGATACATGTATTAATATCCACCTGTAAATGAATATTACAGCTAAGGATGTTTAAAATTAATTCAACGTTTTAAGTCACGTGAAAATTTAAAACCTCTAGTGAGAGAGGAAAAAAAATAAACAAACAAAAAACTTAAACAAATGTGTTTTTATTGAAAGTCACCTGTTCAGTTACCAATGCATAAACACTGTCAAATGAAACACATTGTAGGATTCAGTCCAAGTAAATGTTTGCGTTTTCCAAGCAAGTACATCTTTCTTAATCTAGGTTTATATCCTTTTTGTGAGCACATCATGTACATGTAAACTAAGTAAGAAGAAGATCATATCAAATGTTATATCCAATAGATATTCATCACCATGAACGTAGCAAACCAAGGAAAAAAATTCCTTTGATGGAAACAGTTTCTTGACACATGTGCTCACAGAATTCCGACGATTAAAATAATGACAATATTTCATACATTTTCACATTGACACATTTTAATTTAACGTATGCTATGTTGATGTACATGTACCACCACTGTAAGATCAATATACCTTTACTTCTACGAACACGACAGGGTTCTTGGAATATCTGCCCCTCTCAAGTGTAATCGCATCTCCCTTCCTCTCTTCGGCCAAAGCCACCTCATGGTTCTTTCTATTAATATAATTTATATGAATGTAATAATATTATAATTCATAACAAAGTAGTGCCATTAAAAATAAAAGTTCCTTTATTAGCAGCATACATATAAAAATAATGAAGCTATGTATTATTATGAACATCATACTTGTAAGTGAGGAGCATTTTTCCTGTAAGTATATTAAGCAAAATGTGATTTAACCTGAAAGTGTATGGAATTATTTTGTGTTATGTGATGCTTCACTGATAGGCAGGAGTTTTCTACTTTCACTTACTTTTTCAGGGGTTGACGTAATCAGACGAATTTTGCGGGAAAACAAATCTGACATCAAACCACGAAACTCGGACTAAAGATGGACAACTTGAGTAGCTTCAGTTTGAGGGATCACTCGTTGCTGAACGAAAATTAGGGAGAATGCTGTGTGACATTTTGTTAACATTATCGGCTGTGGAGAATGTATTAGTGGACTATACCCATATCAAGCAACAAACATCCGTCTTTGGGCGAAGGTGGTTCTAATTTGTGATAAACAACGTCAAAGAAGAAGCCGTAGTCTGTGGTTTGACAACCGACATAAAACAATCTCGGGAATTTTATCGCCAATTTCGATCATATAGTGATCCATTATAATTGGTCTGTTTAACCCATTTTTGAAAGTGTCTTTTATTTTGATAGTGGCGTAAACTCTCATTTTCCTCATATTACGAATAATGTTTAAATAAAGATCACGATGTTTTTTCTCTCATGCAGGATGTAGAATTAAGTCGCTACAAACCGGAACGGCTACTTCAAATCCGGATTTGTTTGGGTTTTTTTTCTCGAAACCTAAGCTCGCGGAAGTCGTTAAACGTAAAATTAAATTTGAATACTTCACAAAATTCAAAGATGTATTGCGTCTGGAAAACCGTTAAAAAGATTACGATTTTCATATATCCTTTTAAGGTAACTCCAGTGTCTTTCGGATCCGGTTCTTTTTTTACACGGCGTGCTAAATTTCCGGTTATTATTTTGGCACACAACAAGTGTTTTAAAATAATTATGGTTTGGTCAAAAAGTGGAAAATTTGTTAAAATATAACATCTCCGTCGTTTAGAGGGATTAGAGAAAGCAAGGAAAGCAACGAAATGTGTAAAAAGGTAAATGAGTGTGTAATATAATTTTACGTATTGTATGCATTCTCCTCCAACAATTACACTGCGTTTATGTAGCTTGACGACCCCATGTGTCCTCCGGGACAAGGAGAGGATAAGTAAGTACTTGTGTAATTAAAACTACATATAACACTGATTGGTGTTTAATATACAGATAAATATGTTAAAAAACTGGGATAGAAAGTATTTGACAGAAAGGGGGAGGGGGTACTACTGCACTCAACTGTATGAGTGTTTTGGCAGTCTCGACCTTAATTTTATATGTATAATACATTTTCATTGAATATACCAATTTAAGTGACTGTTAGATTGTGTCTTTTTGGTACATTTCATTTTTTTCCAAAGTTTGCAAAAAACAACTTGTAAAATTTACATTTTTAATATGGGGGTACACATGTTCAAGAGACTATCAAGCAAAAACTAGATGGTCAATTTTAATAAACTATGTTTTTTTGTTAACACAATATGTAACTCTTAATAAATATTCTTTAAAAAATGTATGTAAACTGAATAATTTTTTAGAATTTTTCAAAAATAGGCAATTTTTTGATTTTTTGGGGAAGGTCGTGGCAAGAAAAAATGTAATATTTTTTATATTTTCTGTAGAAAATCAATGAAATTTTTATGATTTAATGATAATCAATTGATTTACTTAAACTATAACCTAACATGATGTATTTTGGTGCATAATTGAATAAATTATGAGATCATACATCATGGTGTTAAATTTTGGCTGTTAAATTTTTGGACCTCGTGAGCTGAAGCTCACTGTAGGAAAACAAACGTGCAAAAGTATAAATATTTTGGTCTCTATAGTAAGTTTATAAGTTGTTTTAACTATTGAAATTAAAAAATGTTTGGTTTGACACGGATTTCTAAAACACTGGAGTTACCTTAAGGCGAAGATAAGTATTCACGTATTAACTATAAAAGCCATGGGCGTGTATCGTATTTGAAAGAATTTATAACAGGGAATGCAGCCACATACGTACATACATTTAGAGTAAAAATAGTGGTTGAAAAGGTAAAAGCAAGACAAAACATCAGTCTGTTTTTTTTTTTATAAAAAAATAAGTGATTCCGCCGGTCATGTATAACTAGATACTGCAGAAAAAATATATAAAGGTTGTATATTTTTTCTGCAATGATTGCTACTTGTATGAACGATCATAGCTTGCATGAATCATCAAAAAAAGCTTTATACTTTATAGATATAGTAAAACATATTTCTCTGTGAACAATAAAACCATACACATGTACATGATGTGGACGAAACATCTAGAAAGTCTGCTGCCTGTCCGTTGTTTTCAGTGTTATTCAAATCGATCTCGAAGTAGTCGGCGAGGTGTTTAACATATGTCTTATACATGTACATGTAAACAAAGGTTTATTTTGCTTGTAGTGATTTGCCTTCTTTTTTTCAAATGCGCTGAAAAGTGTTCAATTTAATGAAATTCATGATCTAGTTTTGTCAATTGTTTGTTTATACCCGATAGACTATACAACTTTTATCGAGTTTTTAAAAAAAGATATTCAATAGAAATATTTTAATGTAATATTAATATGATTAATAAAAAATACCGGGTACGATAGGCTTACAAGGACACTTCAACCGAACAAGGCATTATCAAAATTACTGACAAATTGCAATCTGCTTATAATTGTTCAACCGCTTCTCTAAGATAGCGTATTGTAAAGGATCAGATAAGCGGTTTTACAAGTCTAAGTTGAATAAGGTTGGCTAAATAGTTGAATAAAAAAAACTAGATTAGCTAGATAAATTAGCTAGATTTTTCGTTTTGAATACTAATTCGTTAAAACTAATGAGGGTCAAATGCAGTTAATTTAAATAAAAACAATCTCTTTCAAGAACACTAGGTTTCAAAAAGCTATAAATTCTGCAGTTTGGAATAGAGCACAATTGCAAGCCTTTCTCTTTCAACGGCTGGGCGTCTGTCCTCTGAAGTCAAACCTTAAATGAGGTACCTCTATCGATAAACTGATTTAGTGTACATGCATCTTCCCAAGTCAAGGGTTTCTGATCCGCTCCGCACTACATAAACCCTTGACCGAAAAGGCAAAGTTTGACGGGGTTAGAAACCTTGCACGCTGGTTGGTGTCATACAACTTTGCATGTTCCAAAAAGAAACGTTGTTTCATTTATGATGTTAATTGTGCATTGATCAATTTTGAACCGTTGTCAAATATATTTTAGACGGATAAGTAAGTATTTGACTTATGCTATCGGGTTTCTTTCTTTTCTACAAATTTGATTTGTTTCATGGGAGCCGCAATATTTGTATATTGTTTCTGTTTATAACGCATTCTCTGATTGGTCAGAACAAGAGGTCACAAAAGTTCAAAAATGAGTACTCTCACTAGATGGCGTAATCGTAAACCCGCATATGTATTGTCTTTCCGGCCAATGGTTTATATAGAGCGGAGCGGATCAGAATAACCAAAAAATCGGACCAAGCAGCTTTATTACATCCAGAATTTAAAAACTGATTATGTTTGACATAACATATTCATGTCCGTGCCGTGACACTACTTGAATATTAATGAAATTAGGATAAACTATAAAATTACTAAGATAGTAAAATATACGCAAACTTTAAGAGATATGCATGCATACAATTATATACGAAATTGAAGTCAACAGGCCGCATGCTCGGGATCAATGCCATGCTGAAATGTTCACAGTCCATAGCGCGCGTGCGTGATCTTGAAGAGACGAGGAAAATCAATATACATAATGTGTTTTAGACCAGACCATAGGTCTTCTCACTAATGAAATGAGTATATTAATGATAACACTAGCTGCAGGTCTGTAGCTCCCCGTCTGAAAAAAATCGGATGGACGACCTGGGAGCTACTGTGCCACCCATTGAAAAAATTGTGTATTTATTGCGCACAAAAACGTGCGCTAGTTTTGGACTGATTAACCTTATTTATACGCAAATTTTGTGAAAACAATTATGACCATTAAATTCCTCATGAAATTTACTATTGCAATCGTATCGGTCCGGTTTAAAGGGGCTTGGACACGATTTGAGCTCAATTTTTTCAAAATTTATTTTTTCATTTTTAATGTCTAGAATGGTCAATATGGATGTTTTTAATGCTCTGTAAAAATTTGAAAGTCAAATATCGAGCTACAAGCGAGATACAGAGGTTAAAATTCTTTGTTTTGTAAACAAAGCTCGAGTCCTGTTAATGTTTACATATGTCTTGAATTGGTAAAAGTTTCAATCTTGTGTTGCATTTTGTTGTTGATAAACTTATTTATGAACACATTTAATAAGTTTATCTTGTTTCCACAAGTTATTTTGTCAAAGAAATGGTAATTTCTTTACTTTACATTATTTGTAAACAAATATAAGACTCGAGCTTTGTTTACATAACAACGACTTCTTTCCTCTGTATCTCGCTTGTAACACGACTTCTAACATTCAAATTCTGGTAAATCATTCAAAATACACAAGTAAACTATTTAATACATAAAAATCAAAAATAAAATTTTCATCTGAAATCGTGTCCAGGTCCCTTTAAAACACATAAACTTGACCGGGAGCTACAGACCTGCAGCTACATGTATAACAACACATGTACTTTATTTACCAAGGACCTTCAAAATGATGATTTTGTACATGTATATGACAGGAGAACGTTTTTAAGAACAAACGTTCGAAAGATCAAAACTGGTTTGTGTTTGTCAATTTGGATATTTGGTTTAATTTCCAATTTGAAAGTTAAATGATAATAACCCAGTTCGAAATTATGCCAAGGTATTGTTTTTAAATATACTTAAAATTCTTAATTAAATCTTAGCTGGGATTGTGTGGTAATTAAACTTACAAAAAAGCCTTCAGTTGGCCCCTTTCCCATCGACAAACAAAAAACTCTTCTGCCACCCCTTCTCTCGCCCTTCAGACGGGAATAAACCTCGAATCCGTGATTATATATTCTATCGATATTTAACCATTTTGACCTTAAACATGCTGTATGGCTTAATGTAGGGTCAGTATACCTTTTTATCTGATATTGTATATTACTTACTTTTTTTCATTAAAGGGTGTTATTGTGTGCCAATATATTACTCAAATTTCTTTTAATCTAACCCAAGAAGTGACAATTTTTTTTATGTTTCATGTGGTGCATGACTAGATATTTTCTCTCTCTCTCTCTCTCTCTCTCTCTCTCTCTCTCTCTCTCTCTCTTTTTAAAATCTTTAAAAGCATGAATGAGATTGTCGCGTATGCGTAGACTAATTTGGTTTTCTTTTACGCCTTTATGTTGACAAATCATTTTAAGTATCAAGAACTTCAAAACGTTTCCAACTATTGTGGACCATTCAAAAAGACAATCCTTTTTTTTTTTAAAAGAAAAAGGTTGTTAAATTTTGAAAATACTCCGACTATTTGAAATACAAATCCTATGAAACATTAGATTTATTCAATTTAATAATAATTAAAGAGGTCAAAAAGTTGAACGTTAAGGTTTAATTTGTGATTGGTTTAGTTTAAAAATTCACAGAAAGGTTTTTTTTTTTTAAATGCAAACTTAAATCTCGACATTTTGTTAAAATTCTTTCAGTAGATTCTGAAGGGATTTGCAGACAAAACTTCCCTCCGGCAATTACAAAACAGCATTTTAACCTAAACTTCGTACCTCAGAATTACATAGTTTGGCAGATCTGTTATAAAAGCATACTAAGTTGCAACAATAGCAATTTGTTCTCAGCATGTTAAGAACATGTTCATGCATCAAATAGAAAAAAAATTCAATACGACCATTGCATTTTCCATCTAAACCATATTCCGGTAATAACTGTGTAGTATACAAAAACTTCGATCTGGGTTGCTGTGTATATTGTCCAACATCTATGGCAAGGTCAGAAAACGGATAATAAGGTGGTACAAAATAACATGATAATCTGATAATGACTAGCCTGAGACAGAGGAGATTCGATTTTATCAACTGCTATAGCAATTTGCTTGTAAATTTACGGAGAACGTTAGAGCAGAAAACTGTTAAGTCCGGGCGGATCCAGTTTTCTTTAGATCACAATGGACGGTTTGAAACTTGAGAAATACATGTACTAATGTATATTTTTTTCAAGTGTATATCAAGATAAGTATAGCTTAAAACTTACGTTTACGTACTCAGAAATTTCACTATGAAATTTTCAATTGGTTTAATTCAAACTTGGTTTGATTGTTGGTTTTTGAGTTATAGTTTTCAAATATTCTGGGGATAAAAATATAAGTTATCGATTGTCAAGCCCTTTTAAAAACAAGTTTGATTGCACGATTAGATCAAACTTTGTTAGATGGTTTTCGTTTTGCGTCTTAGAATTCAAATATTCTAGTGATAAAAATATGAATTATTGGTTGTCATGCATTCTTAAAATTGACATGTGGTGATAACGAACAGTGTTTAAATTCGAAAGTCCAAAGGAGATATTACAAAACAGGAGCAGAGCTAACACGGACATCTTAAAAAAATCAGGTAGGATCAGGTGCCTAGGAGGAGTGAGTATCCTCTGCTGACCGGTCACACCCGCCGTGTGCTGTTTGTCGTAATCGGAAAAAACGGAAAAGCTGCATGGTCCCGATTTTTTTGGCTCTTACAGTATCAAATAATTTTCCATACAAACCAATTATCTTAGAAAGTTATAGACTTTCGCTTATTTGCACCAGCAGAATCGATCTCCTTTCAAAGTTATAAATATTCAAATAAATAAAAATAATTTTTTATGGGCATGCAACCCCCCCTCCCCCCCAAAAATGCATCATGGGAATGTTTAGGAAAGGTAACCGTTTGATTTCGTCCCCCGAATGTTTGGATTTAATCAACCCGGATGATATGCATCGATTGTACACATAACAAACTTCAGAAATAACAGTTAATAACATGTACACGGGTTTATTTTTGATTTGCTAGAAATCATATTTAGACTCTATTTAAAGCGATGTCAAAGTCGTAATACAATCATCTACGCCTCGATGACACGGGCAAATTTTAATCTGGATCGAAATAACGCGATACCCTTTTTATTTCGTTTGATTTGTTAAAAAAATTGTACGTCCTTTTTCATTGAAATATGGCTTGATTGACTGGGGAAACTACTGCAATGTTTATTATTATACACATACTTAGCATAACCGTCATTTAAAGGCATAGACAAAATTTGATATAAAATCGGACCAAGCAACTTTAATTTTTTTTTGATTGCACGATTAAATATTAAACTTTGAAATGGAAAGTAGGAAAATTATTTTTGTTTTAAAATCGACCCAAAAATATTTGAAACCATAATGGTTAATCAAACATATATCAAATTCGCAAATATGAGTAGTAATTTTTAATAAGTCGGGAAGAAAAGGGGAAACAAACATTTTTTTTTCATGTGGCCTTAGCTAAAATGTACATTTATAGTTGACATTACAGATCAGACGTCCTTCAAATAAACTGTATTAGTAATGCCATGCGTCTACCCTGTAACAGCAACAGATATTCTTGGACTTGTATTCCACAATTATATTGAAATACATGTAGTTTAAAAAGTACGTGGAAAAAATGCAAAAGCAAATCATATTTTTGCAATTTAAAGAGCAAGATTGACACTGAACATATTTTTTAAAAATATATTTTATAAGTAAGATATAACCGACTTTTAATAACACATTTGTTTTATACAATGACAGCGTAAAACGAAAAGAACCGAACACATATACCTACATAATTAAACACAATATTAAGAAAAACATAAATGAAATTTACTCCAGTGTCGTTTCTGTGGATTTGACATCAGAAAATAAATTACAGGATTTATACTGTTTCCCACGCTTAGCATTACGTGAACGATCAAGTCAGTTACGTCTGAGGTACTGGGCGCAAATCCTTGAAACAACAGAATTATGACCTTGACTGCAATAGGAACCATCGTGATAATCTGGACAAATATGACGATTCCTGATATAAGCGTCATCCTTTTTGTAATTTGTGTGCACTCGTGAGTCCGCGATTTCTTCAAGCGATGGATTTTCAGTACATGTAAAATAGCAATAGGAATCATCGTTGCTGCGATCAAATAAGAAATGTATACGATTTCTAGCACAAGAATATCAAATTCCTCGGTGATGAAAAGTCCGCACATACCATAGAGAATTCCAAGAAAGAAACTCAAAGCCCACACACCCACTGAGGCGTAAACAACCCGTTCTGATGTGATGGAAAAACGACTCCATAATGGGTGCACCAAAAGAGCATATCGAACGTAAGCGAATAAAACAACGTGTAAACATGAACTCTGGACTACGACCATCCCAACTCCGGCAGAAATCAACTCGAACTCGACCGGCGATGGCAAAACATCCGGCAAAAAGACATTCCACGTCAGAATGATGAATCGCACTACAATGGCGCACAGGTCAGCAATTGCCATGCATGCTATCAGAAGGTAGGTGGGGGTTTTCAAGTGTTTATCACTGAATATTGAAAAAATGGTCAGTATATTTCCAATGCACCCAGTCGCCAAAATTATAGAGGATATTAATTTCCAGGAAAACGGTACGACCGAAGCAGATCCATGAGTTTTGGCCAGATCTTCCGTCAAATTTTGAGTTGCATTTAAAAGCTGTTCCAAAGTATTATTTCTCATTGTTCTCCATCGGCGAGAGTGTGTCTGAGAATTCAGATACAATCAAATGATAATAGTGTCCTGAAAAGAAATAAAAGTAAAGTCTTTTTGGGTTTTCCATCAAGTCAAAGCGATGTACATGTCAAGTAAATTAATAGAACCTCTTAAATGGTCCCCATCAAGTTCGTAATTGGATTTTTCTCGCTACGAGCATTTTGATCAAGATGTTCTATTGAGAAAAAGATCTACCACGTGACCAGACTTGTAATGACGTACATGATTTACTTTATCCAATGCTACAGATCAGATGACTTCCGAGTGGCTGAACACTTTTTCTGTGTATGTGATTTTATGATGAGACATAATTGATAGTCATCTTTTCGCAATTATCCGCCAATCGATTTGTATTGATTGAAGAATTTCCCCTCATAGGAAATGGCATCAAAGCCTGTGGAGGAGACTTGACGAAAAATCCCCCACCGTAAGTTGATGGACAATTAATTCATCGAAAGTTACTAATATTATCCGACATGAAATAATAGTATTAAGATCACAGACGTCTAGCTTTGTAATTGAGCTCATTTCAATTCTTATGAAAAAACCTTTCCCTATGCATGGAAAATAATTCTTATGATCAACTCAAACAGATCGCGATCATGAATATTTATTAGGTTGTTTTTTAAGTGTTTAATGGGAGATTTCGCGTCGAGTTATGACGGAGACATGTACATCCATTAATTTTAATAGAATGTACGAAAGTAAAACTACCAAACTTGAGAAATGTATAGTATGCATATTTGACAGTTAAACAAATAAAGTTACAAGTAACAAGTTTTAAAATTGTTGTTTTCTTGCATACATGCACAAAATCTGGTTTGAAGTTATTATCACGATAAATATTTAAGTTGCATGTCCATTTGAAACCAGTTCGATGGCAGTTTGATAGCAGTCTGTTCATTATTTTTGTCTTATCAAATATTTACTTGCCGAAAACCACGATCCTGTAGAAAATGCTTCAGATAATTTTTTTTAAAACAATACACATTAATCAAAATGACAATTTTTATAATGTTAGAGAAATTTAAGAAATAAAAAAAAATCCCTTACCAGTCAAGGAACTCTGAGAAACTTGGCCGTTTTTATGAATCATGAATTCTCATCCCCTTGCACGGTATTAAATTTCCAACCGATTGCAATTCACAGCAATTTAATTAATTCCTTTGCGGAAGCTGATACTGTGAACAATTCTTAAAAACATCCGACAATAAATTTTCTGGGAAGAGTCACTCCCATGGATATTAAAGTTCAGTTCCTTCTCTCCGGAATACACTGTACATCTGGTTGCTGGCAGCGTATAAATAATCTCTATCGACGTGTTCACGCTTTTCACAGGCGCGACACCTGTAGATCCTAGAAGACGGGTAATGGCCGGGAAAACTTCATGAAAGAGTCTCTCTCCGCCTTTTGGAGTGCAGAAAGAACAGTAACGCTGGGGATTTAAGAAGACCTGATGCTGTCATGTGCAATCTTAGAAATGTTTGCAGGGAAGAAAATATCTCGATGGCGTACACTCCTGGAACAAATATCATTCACGTTGTCTTTAAAATAACGTCATAAAAAGTTTTTTTTAAAAGTCGGTTACAATATAATGACGTGAATTGAGCAATTATATTTGATTGATTTTCAAAGCACATTTTGTTTTTGTGTGTGTCTTGGAAACAATTTGAATTGATAATCAAAAACAGTTTGTTTCTGTTTTTGAAACAACACAATATGAATAATATATGGTCAGGTAATTATGTATTTCATACTACAGACAAAACTATTTAGTATTATTTTTAAGTTTGTTTTATTAACATTAGAGAACACTAAAGTTATTGTTGGTACTATACATTACATGTAAAATCTAAGCTGGATTTTGCTCTTCATGATATTATTTGAAAAATGAAGATTGATTACATTGAACGTTTTGTTTCCTGTTTGTAAATACATGTAACTAAAAATTATTTTATTACAAAACTGAAACAAACATTTTTCAAAAAGAATAGAGAAAAAGATAATAAGTCATTTATTGCTTCAGTTAAAGGGTCTGAAACCGGAAAGTAAAGGTCTAAAAAAAAAACTGAAAAATAAAAATCATAGTCAAAACAAAATTAATTTATTTACGAATCCGCCTTTATGATCTAGACCAGAAAAACAATCAACAGACGGAAGGGAAGGCCACAGATGGCGAGACCTTTGTGGGATGACAGAGAGCCTTAAGTTTACGAGGTCCTGTCCACTGTTCAGGATTAGGGGGTGAGTCTGATGATGAAATGAGCTAGGATTATTATTCCACGATTTCCATTGTAAACATCCATCTCTGTCAGCGGTATACGGACTGCAGGACCATTCACTTAGAGGGGTTATGTAAAACGGATATAGCAGACGAGGCCAATCAAAGGACACTTCTAGAAAAAGTCACGATCAGACTAGTCTGTTGTTGGGATAACTTCTAGTCTGTTTTGGCTGTATTAATATTAAACATGTATTCATATTAAAAGGATTTTTTTTACAATACGTGTACCTACCCACAATAACTGGACAGTTTAGCGTATGAGAGATAGGAAAAAGTGTTATTTTGAAAAGTAGAAATTAGGTTTTTTTTGTAATATAATCTCAAATAAAAATTGATTGAAAATTGAAACGTGAACAGTATATGCCGAAGCGTCTTTAGTTTCATGATAGAATTAATGAACCAATTATGTAAGGCAGCGGATATAAGGCAATGTTGCCATATTCTTGTTGTCCACTAGTCGCTGATGACACATTACAGTGACATTACCAAGACAGAAACAGCGTTGCCAAACAATGCCAATGACATCAATTAATGCTTCATTGTCTGCTGTCAATATCGCGTTGATAATTTGATAATGCTCTGGGATCTATACCTGATTCACATAAACTTAAACTGGCATTAACCTGTGCTAAGTAGACAGAAGAGGGGAAAGTGATGACGTCTGTATTAAATTACTCCTGTATGATATTTGACAATGGAATACATATTTTGACTTCTTGGCTCTAACAATCTTAGTTAAACATTCGTCTTTTCATTTTGAGCACTAAACCGGTGGAATTCCTCTATTTATAGTTATGGTAAAGGCTACAAACTGCTATCAAATAACAATTTTAAAAACTCTTTAATATATGAAATATGAGCGTCACCATTTCATCTGCAGCAGGATCAACAGTTCTTAGTTTCCTGTTTCTGTTCAAATGGGAATAGCAAGTTTTTCACTGGTCTTATAACACGCATACCTCTGCCAATTACATGTTATCTTTATTGTCAATCATTTTACACGGGATTTTTATTATGATAAACAAATCCCCAACACATGGACACAGTTGCTGATAATAGTTTCTGGACATTCATTTTCGTCTTTAAAAAAAAGTTGTTCTTAAAATATGTATGTCTGGTTATATTAGTTAAATGTTGTATATTTATTAAAATCTTTCAGAAGAACTTCAAATTTATGGAAGACGAAGCCCAGGGGCCATAAAACTTGGACGAGCTTACAAAAATATCCATGTGTGAAATACAACTGGCAACTTAATGTAAAAAAAAAAATGTTATATTCATTGGGATCTGGTGAAGTTTAGTATTGTCAAAACGTTACAAACAAAATATTGTTCTTGGATATTTTTAAACAGAGGCTACAAGACTGTTTTCAACAAGATTGTAATGCATTTTTTTTCAACATCATTAAAATGTATTTTATATCGATACTTAAAAAACAATTTGTGTCTACAGTCTTATTAATTAGAACCAATTTCAGTCAAGTATATTCAGCTAATTACAAGATATAGACTTAGTGTGCATTTATTAATGATCGAGAAGGGAAGATTTACTCAGTTACCTAAAATGCAAAGATTATATGTATTTTTTTCTAATTTGGACGTTGAAGATGAGTATCACTTTATTTTTAAATGCTCGCTGTATCATGAATATAGGAAATTGTAAATAAAAAAATACTATTCGTATAAACCATGTATGTTTAAACTGTTACAATTGTTGTCAACTGAAAATACTATTGAATTAAGTAATTTAGGAAAATATCTACAGAGAGGAGAAACATTTAAAAATGTGTTTGTAAACGATAAATAGATAATACTTTGATGCATTTTGTACGTGTATTGCTACATATTATTTCTTACTACATGATATCACGCGCAAGCGCGGGAATTAACACTAGTTCGCATTAATTTAAAACAATGCTTAAACATATGTTGAACCAGATTGCATTTTTTTTGGTTTATTTTTGTCCGAATTTTTTCTTAATTGCTTTGTTTTAACCTATTCTATAAAATTGAAATAAAAAAAACCCAACTGCATGGCTGGATATTTGCAGGAGCAGGTATGGAAGAAAATCGAAACTGAAATTGATGATTTTTACATGTACATGACCTTAATTCTATTTGTTGCAGCTGACTGGAAAAAAATTACAAACTTTTAAAAATTTATTTAAACACAGGGAGTGTGTTGTATAATGCGCCGTATCTCTTTTCTAAATTTTGTTCTTTAGGTAAAATTTGACTATAAATTTCATCACCACGTTATGGTGGCATATTTCTGCCCCCTACATGCAAGATAAATTATGTCAACATGCAAAATAATTATGTCAACACGAGAGCATGTGCACATCCCAAAGAATTTTCAGATATAAGACTGTCAACTAACCCCCCCCCCCCTCCTCTCCCCTCCCAAATTCAACTTCCCCGTTTTATGGCATACATCATTTATTTATATAGACGGAGAGTTGTTATTAACACAATTTGTTCATGGTTCACAAATAAATGTGTAAGGTTTACTACCAATCTGTTGTGGTATAAAAATATATGTAATTTAAAAACGTGTACGCATATTGATTTGCACACCTTAAACTAAAGTTGTCATACAAGGTATCTGCCCGATGATTAACTCGCCCTCCACTTTCCGCAATGATGTTAATTAGTCAACCCGAGCTTTTGGGCACCCCGTTCTATAAAGTTCTTTCTATCAAAACTAAAATCGCGTCAAATTGGCCCATTTTGTAATTTATTAACCAGAGAAGTGCGATCCAAGGTATCTGCCAGCGATGTATCATGAACTAGTCCTACACTCTCTGCACTGACGTTAGTTAGTCAAACCGCGTTCTTGATTACCCGTTCTAGAAAGTTCTATCCATCAAAACTAAAATCGCGCATTTAAGAAACAAATTCGCTCATTTTATTTATTCAACATTTGTCAAATCTCAAATTCTATGTATATCCTAAATAAGTTCCCAGTAAATATATTTACTCTTTACGAAATCATTCAATATTATTTCATTGCAATAATATATTTTAATACAAACTTGACTTGTATCCGCCAAAGCATGTCTACCACCTTACTCTCATTTTTGCTATTTCGGGCTGGTTTATCGAAAATGAAAGTAGGTTTTTAATCAATTTTACAATAATTACTTATCAGGTAAAATTCAATTTTAGCTAACGGACATCAACTCACACGTGTTGAAATACCAAAGGTGTAAGTATTTACTCTGGTGCAGGCATTTCGTAGTCTATAGGCAAAATGTCTTAATTTATAATTATAGATATTGTGTATATATTATGTATTGTTTGTATCTGATGAGCCATTTGGCTTAAAGAGTGAATAAACTAAACTAAACTACTTTTGATCTAAGTCTCACTTTTGCAAAAGGAACTTATAGTGTAAAAGACTGAGATCAAAGTGAGCTCGAATAAGTTTTAAGGCCGCGGGGTCTGATCTACATTATGCTATCTATGTATCTTGATCAATTAAATATTCAAACAGTTTCATTTTTCTCTCTATGCAGAGGCCTATTCTGCATTTCATAGCAATCCCAGTAAATAAACAAGTGCCCTGTTAGGATACATGTAGTACGAAACACCCGTGAAATAATTAATTATTGGAAATATTTACTCAAATACACACATTAATGGCTTGATATAACATGTATGTAAAAGTTAATTTAAACCAATTGTCTTAAGAAAATAAATCATCCCCATCAATTACTCAAGGCAAAAAAAAAAATTGTTATTTTGATAATATCGAAACGTACATTTGAATTGTGTTTATTGTGAGATTTAGCCTTCTGTCATAAAACAATGTGTAACTTGTGTTCCGTTCAAAGTAAATATATGAAATTTTAGTAAAACTATTACCAGTGTTTAGACTTTATGCCCATCAAATTGCAAGGTCATTTCAAAAGGTCACGGGTCAAATTTGGTGAGTCATTTCGGATATTCATCAATTTTCACATCCATCAAATCAATTAATCTAAAAGCAACCCAAGGTCAAATTTTAATTATTTTCATATTTAATTACGGGATCGTACTGCTAAATTTCATTCAATTACAATTTCTTTATAGGGACCGTTAAGTGTTCCAATTTTTCTTTATAAAAGATGATTCACAAGTGCTATTTTTACATTATATTACATCAGAAATTAACTTAAGTTTCAGTATCTGTAAGATGCTCATGCGCGGATCCAGAAATTTTTTTAGGGGGGGGGGGCGGCGGTCATTTGAATTTGCCGGGGGGATGGGGGTCCGAGGCATATTTTTGGTAATATTATAATGTAATTTGAATTAATTAGAATTTTGCATGCATATTGCATGCGCATGAGTGCTGTATAAATAACAGTACAAACATTTGTAATATCTTAAAAAGTAACTTAATGGCATAGAAAATTCTAACACTGACTATTTAATTTTACTCTTTTCTGAAAGGAGATTCAAGCGATGTTGGTAAAACTTATCAGGTCGGACTTTTTTCGAATTTTACATTTTTATAAATATTTCATTCCAAATATCAAATTTGCAGAAAAATTGAACAATAAGATAATTTTAGCTTATCTGTTTTATACTACCTTAAAATAATCAAATGACTGTTTTCAATGCCGTTATGTTTATCGTATATCTAACTTATTATTCTTGCAAATAACAGATCCTGTATCTATCACGTCAAAATAGTAAGAACATCTTTACACATGTGTTTTAAAATCATTTATGGTTCAATAAGTTGATCTCTTCACATTCTGTCGAAGCATATAGTTTTACTTTAGTAAACGCCATTGTGTACAATATGTTTCTTTTCTAATGCTCTTTTTCTGTAAGAAACCACCATATGATGTTTATTGGCAAAAGGAATGAGCACACGCACCGTGCATAAAGATAAGCACTGAGCTAAGGACCAATTAGTCAGCCTGTGATCAATCATTGAAGTTGGAGGTGTAAAATTATTCTGAGAGAGAGAGAGAGAGAGAGAGAGAGAGAGAGAGAGAGAGAGAGAGAAAGAAAGAAAGAGCGAGATCTCCACTTTCTGTAAGATGTTAGTTTATGTCATTTGCCATGAAAAGTTCACAAAAATCTTAAGTGATCGTTCGGTTAAGACATTTTAACGTCACTATACTGCTTGCTTTTACCTGAAACAAGATATCAACACGTGGCTGTAGAGATATAAAAAAAATGGGACAAAAATATCATTTCAACGTATTTGGTATTTCTTTTTACATGATACATGCATATTCTGCGGTTCAAGAAATAGTTATGATCTTAATAATAACTTTAAGACTAACACTCAGATTTTGGTTGATTATTAGAAGTACATTGATAAAGCATTGTAAACAATAAAACCAGATAAATAAAATTTGACCAAAATCGTGACCATGCCCTTTAACGATTTTCCATTTCTAACTTAATCTTGAAAACTTCATGGCCAATAGTTACCATTTTTGGTTTGAATCATATCCAAGATAAGAGGATTTAAATTGTGTAACTAATGACTATACCCTCCCCAAGCTTTATGTACTGGGCCAAATCTGCAAAAAAGACCAACTTTACAAAAATTTCTCTACTTCCACACATGTACATGTGGGGAAAAAATAAATGCATGATTATGATGTCTATGAATCCCTCTACCAAAATTGTGAAAATCATGGCCCATATAGTTCTTAAAGTTTACACAACTGGTCTCAGGGCTACACATACCGTGTAATTATCGTACTCTTCGGAACCGTTTCCAGGTCTTCATATAACACAGGAGTATAAACTCTGTGCAAATATAGCGGAAACTCCTCCAAAGAAATAACTTAATATATCATAATTAATTGCTCAAACCGTGAACAACGGTTTAAGCAATTGGTAGATTGGTCTTTATCAAGTATCGAACCCGAACATTATACATTCAGATAACATTCTAAAGATATGCACAAATAAACCTGCAAATACAATGAAGAAAATTTGTATATAGAACATTTTATAAAACATAAATTTTTATTTAGTATTACAAAATGACTAGTATTTAAACTTAGATTTGCTTCTTATAGAAAAAAGTATGTCGATAAATTAAATGTTTAAACATGTAGACTACAACTGGCATTCACAGTGTAATAAATGATCAGGTCTTGGACTATTTACTTTGAGCTTCACGGGAATCTATTCCATTCCGACACTTTATAAATGAGTGTGTCAAGAGCCGAACTGCTTCACAGTTGACAGCAATCATATCACCGTTTTTTTCTTGAACAAACTTATTAAAGATTTGATTGATATTTCGCGATAAGGACCTTAACAATACCAACCGCATTATCAATGGATTTTTTTCTGCGATCGCGCGACATTCTAGCAACGTTAACGTAAAAGCAATTTTGAAATCATCAAATGAAGAAGAAAATAAAAATAAGAAGGCTCATTTTGAAATGAAACATCCTGTCAGAGTAAAGATTTATAGATGATTAAAGTCACCAATTTTTTTTTAATCTTGTGAGGATGAAAAATTTTGTTATAAGTCAAGTTTGTAAGGTTTTGGATGCTAAATATCCCGCTAATTAGTTCTGAATAGTTTTTAGGTAAATAGTCTAAATACTCGAAATTTTTTAGGAAAATGCGGTTATTGAAATGGTGAAAATGATGGGCGGGGGCGGCCTAAAGGAAACCCCTACTGTACGAATAACTCCTCCTACAGTTTTCAAGATAGGAAGTTGATGCTTTGCAGATCAATTGTACATATAGCAGAGATGTGCATATAACGTGGGGTTTGATTTCTGGTAATTTGTTAAAAAAATAACAGCTGTTAAATTAAGTCATTTTATCGCAGAATATTGCATATAGGGTACCCCTATTGTTTGGATAATTCCAACAGTTTTCAGGATAGGAAGTTGTTGTTTTGCAGATCAATTATACATATGTCTGAGATGTGCATATTACTTGAATTTTGATAATTTATGGAAAAAAATGATACTTGTTGAACTTCGTCATTATTTTTTTTTTTGCAGAATATTCAATATTGCATATATAGAGTACTCCATTTCTCTGGATAGGTAGAGTTTATTAATTCAGGTTGACAAATGGATTCTGGATATTGTTCACATTAATGAAAACCCAGTTTGCTCTCACTTTGACAGCTTTTCACTTGTTAATCTCGTTTTCACGAATCGTATTCATCTTCGTAATATTACCTCGGATTAATCTCGATATCAAATTACTTATTTCTAGCTTACGTTTAGACTGGGATTATTTCTTGTAATTTCTCAGTGTAAATAATTGAAAATCGTTAACGCTTCTTTGAAATCTATAATTGACCTAAATTGACATCTGTCACGGTTGAGATATTTATGTAGAAATACATGTAGCAAAACAAGAGAGTCGATTTATTTATAAATAATTAGAAACAAAGTCTGAACCTTTTATTGTTTATATAATGTGTTTTATTGTTATAAGTTTCAATCAAATGTTGCTTTGTTCTGTTGAAAATATTATTTATGAACATATTGAATCAGTTTACTTTGTTTGCCACGAGTCTTTTGTCAAAGAAATGGTTATTCCATACTTTGCATTTTTTGTTAATGATATACGAATTAATTCTTATTTCTCTATCTCTCTTATGACTTGACTTCTTATATTCCAATTCTGGCCAATCATTCAAAATGCGCATATAAACCATTTCATACATTAAAATAGAAAATAAATTTTGATCTAAAATCGTGTTTAGCTAAGTCCGTTTAATAATCGTGTAATAACTGTCAAAATGAAGCGAACTGTTTGTACTTGGATGTCTAAACTACCTTGAACCACATTCATATATGTGCATAGTTTCTTTTAATGTTAATAAGTTATCGTTCAATTTTCGTGTTGGTTAAAGGTATTCAACCCAATAATTTTTATAGTTTTAATAAGCAAAGTATTATTAGAAATGTTCAATTTTACCATGCAGGACGTCCCTACATGTTGACAATTAAAATTTTTGGAAAGATTCATAATTAACCATAAAGAACCAATTACAATTTGTTTCCTATATGTGGGAAGAAAACGCTGCGCGTAAACACAGTCTTGAGCGGGGGGGGGGGGGGGGGGGGACATCGCTTCCCAAAGGACCCCTGGTATGTTGCACTGATTGAATGACGACTGCAGGTTTTGTTAAATTAAATATCTGTTGTCTATTATCGGATTACGAAGGCGGGAGTTTCATATGACAAGGAGACATATTTAATATGTATTCCTATTTTTTTTAACAAGCTGGGTTCACAACCGCCAAGTTTGATATGTTCATAACACTTATTTTTAAATGATGAATCACTGTTTTGGCGGCGTGGTAGTTGATAAAGTGTGTATTTATCACGGCAGCATATATCATTTCCGCGAGACAAACCAAACTAGAGATACTGTGAGCAAGCTCACAAATGATACCCTCACTAAGAAAAACTCATAACTCAAATAGTTTCTATTATAGAAAATGATGGATGCTATCTATTTAACCACCTATGTTCTTTCAATAACAAATGTTCTATTTCTTTTTAAATTGTTAATGCTAATATGAGTACACAAACCAATTTCTATCATTTAAATTCCATTTTATTTCAACTTAACAGTTAATCCATGAAAACATTTGCATCCTTATGATAACAAACATGACTGGAATTAAACGATTATCTACGTCAAGCATCCATTAAATGTTTTGAATTTTTGAAATACCGAGCCCGATTTTTTTTCCATATTTAGAAAAAAAAATCCATCAGGGCGGGCCACATTCAGAGGGGAGAACTGGAATAAGAACCTTAACAAATTTATGTGACCTGACAAAAGCAAGCGAAAATTTTACCTTCTAATCTTTTCCATTAATGCAAGACATGACACAGACAGGAATTAAGCATTTTTTTAAAACAATAACCTTGAACTTTCCCAAATGACCTTGGGTCAAGGTCATGACACACCTTCGGGTCATAAGCAATATTTGTGTAAATTAAGAACTTTAAATGTTTCTACATAAAAAGATAAAAACCGGGCACACATTTTACACTTTTTCTGTCAGTGACCTTGTCCAAATGACCTCGGGTCAAGATCATGATACATCCCCGGGTCAAAAGCAATCTATGTGTGAAGTAAGAACTAACAATGTTTCTCCATAAGAAAGATATGGACCGGACACAAATTTTGCAAGTTTTTTTTTTTTGGGAGGGGGGGGTTATCAAAAGGCAAACATGCTGAGTTGTAAAGAAAAGGTGAAAGGTAAACAATTTAAATGACTAATTTGGGTATATTTTTTGTTCTTTATTTGGCTATATTTTATTGTTCTTTAATAACTCCCCTTTTTTAACTTAAGTATAAAATATATAGACGAGTTACATTTTTATTGAGGTCGTAGGTCCTCGTCGGAAAATTTTTCTTCATTTTGGTGAAACAAAGCTTATTAAACCGTGGGTTTCTGATGTCTTTAAAGGGCATGTTCATGATTTTGTTCTACATTCATTTTTTTTTCTTTTTTAGGTCCCCTGAGTCACTCAATTGATCTATTGCAATTGGTCGTTGTCCATCGTGCGCTAACAGGTTTACTTTAAACTTCTTGAAAACTAAAAGGCAAATTATTACCATTTTGATTTAAAGCAGCTCTGGGATAAAAGGAATATACTTTGTAAATGTTTCGATCATACTGCACCTGGGCCGTATTGGCGTGGCAAAATAAGCAATGGAGCGCCAAATTTTCCACCGAATATTTTCTACTCCAATAAATTCTGAAGACACTTAATGCATGGTTATGATGTCAATGAAGCCCTCTACCTTACAGCTGAACACCGCTCGTAAATAAGCACCATCACACAGGTACCTGGTATATAAATCTTTCTATTTTATTTCACGCGATTGCACTGATTTGCACACCTGTAACTCGTGGCCGACATGTAGTATTCCTTTCGTGGTCTTTTGATTTTATGCATTTATTTTTTATTTTACGTGCATACTGGTATTCTGTTCGTAAATAATGCATTGGCCAATTTATTTGATCTACATGTAAAAATCCTATTGGTGTAAAATTTGATAATTTCATCGCGACCGTGTATTACGGCGAGGCAAGATGTACGTCAATACAAGTGAGACCTCTACAGCGAAGTACTTTGGACTTTTTAGAAGTCTGCCCCTTATATATGGGTTGTAGGGACAGCAGTGATGCAAGAGAAATATGGCGGATAGAGCGGTGTTCAGTCTTAATTACACAATTCATGACCCCTTGGAGGTCCGTGTTGCTCTGTTTTGAATTTGTATTTCGTTTTATGGATTTTTGAGATGGTTGACGGTTTGTTATAATTGTCATTTTTTCATTAAATAGTGAAATTAATGGTCCAAGGGGTCAGGTGTTTACACCCTAATGCAAGACCAATATTAACATATAGTGAATAAGAATTAAAGTAGTCCAAGTATCACACTACTTTATAATACGATTTTACAATATTGGTTCGACTGTTACATAGCGTTGTAATTATTCTTCTCTACTCCCATTTGTTTATGAGATAAACTAATGTTTGAGATAATTTAAAAGAATTGTTATAATGCCCATAAAACCTCCTACCAAGATTATGTAAGTAATGGTCCCTGGGTCAGTTCAAACCATAGGGTGCAACAATATGGTCATATTGTGAAAATGTATTCTCCGAACATCTTCTCTACTCATATAAATATTTGAGATTAACTAAATGCATGGTATTGATATTCATGAAGCCTTCTAACTAAATTGTGAAATTCATGGTCTCCGTCTTCGGGGGTTTAGGCCCTAAGCTGGAGCCAATATGACTATATAGTGACAATATATTGAATCTTGACTATATTGTGACAATTAATTGAATCTTGACTTTATAGTGACTATATATAAATTTTATTTGTACACGCTGGAAAGTAGGTTGTTGTTTGTTTTGGTACGGGTAATTGATTTTTACAATGATTGCTCTATATATAGTAACTAGTACGCATGAGTAGAGATGTTATTTAAGGGCTTGTATTCGGTAAATGAACCATTCGAAGGCTCATTAACGTAGTTTACGTACTAAAATTATTTCCATCTACTCACCCATTATTATGATATATTACTAGTATTCTTATTAAGTGATTTGTATTATATTTTATAATTTGTCTTTCGAGTTTGATGATTGTACACATAAACAGAGGTATATGTAAACGGGAGGTTGATTGATCAAGTTGATTTACTATGATTTGAGTAAATGAGAGGATGCAGTGATTGAGAATTTATGTAATACGATTGAATAAATAGCCTCCTATCCTATAATAATGCGTTTTTTTTATATGATAAATGATTAATGGTAGTTTAAGTGAAACGAATTAAGAACATAATTAATAGAGATGTGCAGTAAATAGTAACACTAGACTTGATTGTCGATATTATAGAAAATGTTATGTTCACTTTCGACTTCCAAAATCTCATGCTCATAAAAAGTACTTTGATATTGTAATGAAAATTACTTTGATTATGTAAATAAGGCAATCAGGGTCAATCAAATATATTCAATCATAAGCTATTCCTTAGGTGTGGTAAACTGTCTCAAACGTTTAGATGACCCAGCGATGAGTCAGCAGAATTGACGCAGGGTATAAGTAGGAAACGCGTCTTTGCATCGTAGTTCGCAGAGGAGTGAAGATCTCAAGAAGAGCAGAAATTCAGCGATATTAGTAGGTACGGTTTATGTTTCATTTGCGGGACCTCAAAATACTGCAGGTGGACCATTTGAGACATTAAATCATTTAATATAGTCCGGGGGCATTAGCTCAGAAATAAAGAGTTCGGACTAGGTTCAGAACAGGGTCTGAAACGGTGGTTTCAGACAAAGGGCCGAGACCTATTCAAAGATAGATTGAGGAAAATTATACTTTACTAATCAGTTAGAAATAATCATCGTGTTTGATTCCATTTAATTAATACTGTTTAAGAGTTGATTTTATTCTAATCATTTAGAAACGTAGGAAACGTTTAAGAAAAATGAATATCCGTGGTTTGAACCCACATTACACGTTTCAATATTTAAATTGTAGAATAAATGTAGGGAAGTGTAATAGTTATCCGAGTTATTAAATGTATATAAAGGTGTATGGTTTCTTTTTTACAAGTATTACAATTTGTGTTGAATTATGATGACTTTTGTTAATATTTTTTTTATCTTCAAGTTTTTTTTTTCAAAGAGCCAACAAAGTATACTAACACTTCAATACTTAGCGTACATACATAATGTGTAATTCCTTAATTTTTATATCAATGCTGCATATAAATTACATGCTATCATTGAGATGACTTTAAAAAAGTATTTTTCTAACAAGTTTTCTTAAAAGCAACATATTACATACAAAAAAAAAATAAAATAAAATGTTTAGTTTTGGTAGATAATTTCTTATTGCTTATGAAATAAAGACATATGGAGAAATCACGTACACTTTATTCATGAGCTAAAATCCACGTGACACTATTCTCATTAATATTCATGTTTGTAATATTATCTCCCTTACGAATGAAAATTACATACTTTTATCTATGAAATTGGTGTTTTTACGTCAAAACTTTCATTTTTTGAATGAGAACACGTGTTAAGGCAGTGCATGATAGATTATCTGTGTATGTTTTTGTCACCACAATCAGTGATTCACACTTCAAATTCACTTTAAATGCCTCCCTATTCAACCATTAGATTATCTAAAAATAGGACTATACTGGCTAAAATGAGTAAATAAATAAATAAACAGTTGAAAAAATCAGCTTGGAACTAAATAGAATTATAACCTGAAAAATCTCATTCAATTTATAATGATAATTCTTATAGAAATATGGAATAATGATTCAATATAAAGCCTAAATGCCTATTGCAAGTCCGATAGCTTACTGAAAAAAATCTTTAAAAATGCTAATTTGAAAGTAAAAAGGAACCGACAAGACGTTTTTAATTTAAGTCAAGATTTCTGACACAATTAGTTTGCAATATAAACTGTGTAAATATATGAGGAACAACTTTACCTATGAATGGCAAGTATTTTAAAAATAATTTCAAAATCCCTTCATGACGTCTTTCATCACTAAAACACACTATATTCCTACAACGCCCCGCTTCGATTTTTCAGATTCAAAAGGAACCGCCATCTCAACATCTCATGTAAACAAAACAAGCACATTCCGATCCCGGATGTAGTAAATAACAAAACCAAATGAGGAGAAAATATTTCCGAAATACTATTTTTTTTAAATAAGTGATTTTTCTCATTCCTTTGGCTTTCTATATATTTTATTGTACTGAAAATCGCCATTGTGATAACAATATGGCCGCTATGCAAATTAGTCAAATGTGCACCATTTCTCCATATGATACAGACGTCGAAAATCTTTACAGTTCCATAAACATGACATATTGTTTGCGTATAATATACATGTGTACACATAACACTTGTGTATAAAACTAGTAAACACTGGTATATACATGTATCTTTCTTTAGGAACAAATAAAGCGATGAAATATATTAAGTTAATGTAAATGTATTACCCTGCTAACCCGGAGGACGAACACATCTACATACAGTCCATCACATGGTCTGCGGGTGTAGCACATATACACATAGGTAGACCCGAAGTGTCTAGGGTATACAGCAGTAATCAAAATTTATTTTATTAAGCTTTTTAGTTTTGTTGTAGTACATTTCGATGAATTTGAGACATTGCAATGTAATTCATATCTGTTTTTACAGAATTCTTTACGTACTCTCCCAGTCTTTGAGAGGTATCATTTTTCTTCTTAAACCTACATAACATTTTAAATTTGTAAATTCTATAAGCAACATAAGATATTATATTTTTCAAAAATCGTACCTTAAAATTATTGTCATAATAGAAACCTATAATATGTTTCCACATAATTGTTGAATAATCATACACAGTTTTGACCATATTTCTTTGACATTGTCACATTCAAAAATTAGATGTTCAATATTCTTTGCTGTGTCTTGACAATAATAACAGCTCTTTGGTGTTAACCTACATTGATGTAAAAATGAATTGCAGCTCAATATTTTATTCAATAATTTGTAACTAAATTCACATATATTCTTATTATAATTATATAATTTTAATTTTATTAATGTATATATTTTTTCCAATTTTATTTTAGAAATTTAACCATTTTCTTTATAATAAAAAGACTGATAAATGGATTTTTAGATCTAAAACCTTTTAATCAACAAATTTTCATAGAAGAATTCACTTTCCTTTTTTGTCAGTTATTGTATGACATCCTAAATGAAATGTATAGCTTTTCACAACATTTGTTGTTGTGTATTGACTACATGTCATATCAAAATTCACACATTGTTGTCTGGCATTATATTCACATAACAAATTACATTTTTTTCGACAATATATCAGATAATTCATTTAGTATTTTCATTTTATTCTTATAAAGATCTTTTACATATAATATTTCACTTCCTATTCATCTTAAAGAAAACCACAACGTTTTGCCTTTATAATTAACTAGTTTGTTAAAGATGTTGCTTTACAAGTGTTACATTTTACATGTTAATAATGTATTTTTGTTTTTAACGACCTATAAACAACAAAATATTTTTTGACAAAATTTAGGAAGATGATAAATAACTGTAAAATCGTCTATGTTTCTCTCAGTCGTTGATAATATGTAATTCAAATTAAGGTTAACCCTTTACAAATAAGCTTTAATGACATCATTAATCAAACATGTCTTTGTTCATTATAATTTATATTGCACAGTGTTGGTTCCTTGTGATGTCTATTTTAAAACTGTCATATGTTTGTATTGTCATAGTCCAAACCACACTTTGCAAGAGTTTGTTTCCCTTTGCAGGGTCAACCAAACGGTCAAAAGGGAAAAAACAAATCTCTGAGTCCCCTTCTTTCTGCTAGCAAATATGTGGCCTGCGCGTCCTGGGATGAAATGTCTTTGAATTTAATTTTTTTTTTCGATGTGTTGGTTGTCTTATCCTAAGGCAAGCAAAATACACAACGGGAACGGATTTTTAATGTCAAATGATAAAGTAACAAATCTTTATACTACAAAGGCTAATGTGAACAAGAGGCCAAATGGCCTTAACGGTCACCTGAGTAGCATAACCCATACACAAACTTGTCAAGGAGTCTCATATATGCATATTTAGTTAAGTTTATTCTGGAATAGAAAAATTTTTAATTTGTAATGACGACCACCTCCCTGCCTGAAATCTTTCAAAAAGGACTATTAAACCTATAATTTTAGCGAAAAACTTAAAAGATCATAAAAGAGTGCATGACCTGATATTGAAAAGGTGCAAGACTCTGATAGAAAATAATTTAATAATAATAACAAGGTGGCTATTATTCATGTTTTATCTAAAACAACCTCCCATCCCCCATTCCCCCGGGGCAGACAGAAACTCTCCCTATGGGCATTTAAACAAACAAAAAAAAAACCCCAGCTTTATCGATAAAAGCCATCATGAGTTACTCACTTCTCCTGTTCCAGTTTTTGAATATTCAACATTCGTTGAGAATCACCATCTGGCATATATACCAAAATTATTTTACCTTTATATATCAGTGATTTTAGTTAGCCAATTATTACTTTACTATTAACATAAACAAGGAACAAGAATATATATGGTTTAGGGGTGGGGATATTAACCGTTTTCAAGATATTCAGGCACTACCTGTTTGAGAGGGGTCAGGACCACCCCAAGGGCCCATGACCTACATACCATATGATGCCCCTTGACACAAGGAACAAGAATATATATAGTTTAGGGGTGGGGATCTCAACCGTTTTCAAGTTATTTGTGCACTTCCTGTTTGAGGGGGGTCAGGACCATCCCTGGGGCCCATGACCTACATACAATATGATGCCCCTTGACACAAGGAACAAGAATATATATGGTTTAGGGGTGGGGATATCAACCGTTTTCAAGATATTTGGGCACTACCTGTTTGAGGGGGGTCAGGACCATCCCTGGGGCCCATGACCTACATACCATATGAAGCCCCTTGACACAAGGAACAAGAATATATATGGTTTAGGGGTGGGGATATCAACCGTTTTCAAGATATTTGTGCACTACCTGTTTGAGGGGGGTCAGGACCATCCCTGGGGCCCATGACCTACATACCATATGAAGCCCCTTGACACAAGGAACAAGAATATATATGGTTTAGGGGTGGGGATATCAACCGTTTTCAAGATATTTGTGCACTTCCTGTTTGAGGGGGGTCAGGACCATCCCCAGGGCCCATGACCTACATACCATATGATGCCCCTTGACACATGGAACAAGAATATATATGGTTTAGGGGTGGGGTTCTTAACCGTTTTCAAGATATTTGGGCTCTTCCTGTTTGAGGGGGGTCAGGAACCACCCCTGAGGCCCATGACCCACATACCATTTGATGGCCCTTAACACAAGGAACAAGAATATATATGGTTTAGGGGTGGGGATTTTAACCGTTTTCAAGATATTTGGACCCTTCCTCGACCTGTGGCATATTGGCCCCACCCTAGTGCCTAAACACCTGTCCCAGGGGTCATAAATTTCACAATTTTGGTAGAGGGCTTCATGGACATCATATCCATGCATTTAGTTTTAAACAAATATCTATGGGAGTAGAGAAGAAGATTTTCTAAGATTTAATACATTTTTACTATATGGCTATATTGGCCCCACCCTAGAGCCTGAACCCCTGACCCAGGGTCCATGAATTTCACAATTTTGGTAGAGAGCTTCATGGACATCATAACTATGTATTTAGTTTTTAACAAATATCTATGGGAGTAGAGAAGAAGATTTTCTAAGATTTAATACATTTTTACTATATGGCCATATTGGCCCCACCCTAGAGCCTGAACCCCTGACCCAGGGGCCATGAATTTCACAATTTTGGTAGAGGGCTTCATGGACATCATAACCATGCAATTAGTTTTTTCCTCACATGTGTGGGAGTAGAGAAGAAGATTTTTGAAAATTTGGCTGTTTTTTGCATATTTGGCCCCACCTGTGGCACCCTGGTGGTGGTAGAGCCACCAATTTCACAATTTACATTCCTCTTACCATAAAGATGCTTCACACCAAAAATGGGAACAATTGGCCTTGTAGGTTTTAAGAAGAAGTTAAAAATGTAAATTGTTAACGCACGACGCACGACGACGGACGAAAACAGATAGCAGTAGGTCACCTGAGTTTACTCAGGTGACCTAAAAATCTATGGGTGTATTCCCCCCCCCCCCCCCCCCCCCAAGTTAGTGGTCAAATAATTTTTACTTTTGTAACATTTGGATTTGTTTATCAAAATGTAATGAATCGACTGACAAGTAGTTCAAGTGATGATATTTAAGAAATAAACAACGTTATTTAGTGAACATGGCGTTATGAATAGCAATTGCTCTGCTGGCATATTCCATGATGCGCGCTAGCGCATCATGGAAAATATGCCAGCAGAGCAGTTGCTATTCATAACGCCATGTTCACTAAATAATCGTTGTTTATTACTTATATTTGCATTTTACAACCTGCAAATACCCTGTGTTAGCCTAAACCTTGACCTAGCTATTGCATCAAACTTAAACTGTAATGTATTTTTTAATAATTTTTTTAATCTCATTGATTTGTTAACAGAATAAATAATAATTTTTTCTAATAACAAAAATATGTGGTGTTTAATGTAAAATATCTAAAGTTAAAAATACAAAACAAGGCATTTTAGTTTTATTCATATTTAATTTTAATCAATTACAAATGTTATTTATTATTGTATAATAAAAATGTACCTAAATAAAACAGAAGTGTTTAATTTTTATATTTTTCTGTACAAAATTCAATGTACAAGGAAAGATAACTCTTCCTAACTATACCATGATTTATGTACCTTACTGTTGGCGTACTATGACGTCATAAAGGTGTGACATCATATACTTTTCCATGACGTTATCAATCATAAGTCTTAAACCACTATACGATACATGTGTTCTTCTCCAACTCCCTAAAATTGGTGCATTTAACATGTCCTTTATTAAAATTTTAAAGGAATGACTGTTATAACATATACACTATATATACGAGTAAAAATCATTATCAGATTGTTGAGAATTCTCTATTTGAAAGTCTGTGAGGCAATTGCGCATACAGGGAGAGCAATTGCGATTATAGAAAAATAAATGCAATATAAATGCAATTGCTCCATGTAGTCTTATAGTGGCAAAGAACAATGGATATGCAAATATATGTTAATATGTTATTGCATGTAGCCCACTATGGTATAATTTCATCGTGTAAGTACATGGAAAAAATGACAATAACAAACCGTCAACCATCTCAAAAATCCATAAAACGAAATACAAGTTCAAAACAGAGCAACACGGTCCTCCAGAAAGATAGAGGTAGGATCAGGTGCCATGGAGGAGTAAGCATCCTCTGCTGACCGGTCACACCCGCCGTGCGCCCAATGTCATATTGGTAAAAATGTCATTATCGGGGTAAATGTCGTAATTTGGTAAAAATGTGATGATCGGGAAAAACAGAAAAATCCGTGGACAATTCGGTATTCAATCAATAGTCAAGAGCAGAGCAATCACGGACCTCTGGAAAACCTCAGAGGCAGGATCAGGTGCCATGAAGGAGTGAGCATCCTCTGCTGACCAGTCACTCCCGCCGTGTGCTCTTTGTCGTAATCGGGGAAAAAACCCGGAAAAGTCCGTTGACAATTAGGTGATTAATTATGGTCTAACAATTTGTATGAAAAACGTCAGTCAGCATGCGACTCAGTGGAAGATTGTATTTGCTGACAAGGTCGTTGTATCGACCATAGAACTTACGAAAAGATGACTTCAAACAAGACTGTTGATAGTCCTGTTTTATCAACTTGTTTGTCAGTAGCTTGCCTCGCCTTAGAAACTGTTCATACGAAGAGCATGCCCTTGCGTATCAAATTAACTGAGAGGCAAAAACACCATATGCAGGTGATAAAGGTATATTGCTACATAAGTAAGGAAAGTTGACTATAGAAAAATTGAAGTCATCGCGTTTATCATATAGTTTTGTTGTTAGGTTACCATAAATGTCCATTTCCAGTAAAATATCAGAAGACGCAGACTCTGTGGTATCTTTTATTTGAAGTTCACTCGGATATACCGAGTCGACCTGGAAATAACAATTGTTAATTGATAATACGTCGTCGATATACCTAAATGTTGAGTTGAAGGCCACAGCGAGTGATTTATTTTTTTCACGTACAAGTTTTTTTAAAATAAATTCTGCTTCATAAGAATACAAAAGTAGGTCTGCTAACAATGGGGCACAATTGGTACCAATGAGAATTCCAACAGATTGTTGGAAGACTTAATTTCCAAAAACTACATAGTTGACCACATTACAACAATAATTTGAACTTGCGTCGATGGTAAACAACAAAAGGTTTAAAAAAAAAATCATTCGCAATGGAAATATATTTTCTAAGGTACTTTTTGCTTTGTCCAAGAATTTAGTTACACCGTCACTTACAGGTTTATGTTTTCAACCTCAAATATATGTGAAAATGTATAAGGCCAAATGTGCAAACCGTGTATTTGATTTATCAAGAAAAATGTACTAATGAAAACGTGTTTAAAAATTGAAAACTGCCATACTAATAAGACCGATTCAAATAGTTAGTAAAGACTTAAAGACATTTTTTACTTGAATTTCAAATAAAATTCAATTTTTGGAGCATGTAAAAGTGAAAAATGATAGCCTACGGTAATTTATCATTAATAAAAGTTTTGGTAGCACGCAATCCCCCCACATTTTCCGGTTGTTTTTTGTGTTTGTTTTTGTTGTACTGTACTGTTTTGTTGTTCTGTTCTATTTGGATAGAGCAAACCCCCTCCACTTTAAAAACGACGCAAGGTGCCTGGAGAGAAAACATTGAGAAAATTTCAAACCAATAAAGAAATTATCACAGGTACAAATTTGATACCAATATTAAACCATTAATAATGTGGTACTTTATCGTGCCAGCGCCTATTTTAACAGTAGTTCAGTTTTAAAGCCCCGTTTGTGAAAGCCGTTGCTTTACATATTTTTCTAATTCATTTTATTTGTTTTAAAGAAAATAAAGAAATAAACATGGATGGAAAACTGTTTAATGTATTGTGCATGTGCGTCTGACCCATGGTAAAATAAATATATTGGGGGAAAATGGCTTTGATATAATTAACTGATAAAAATATCATGGCCGATACATTGGTTTGTAAAGATACTCATTTCTATTTGTTTGCAGTAGATAATGTATTTTTATTTTGATACATGTACCTTATCCTCTTCGTTTCTTGTGGAGCATAGGGATGCTACGGTCGTTCTCCATCTTACTATATTTTTGTGCTGTTTCTCTTGCCATATTCCAGGTCTTTCCAATACTTTCCAGCACTCTTCTTCAGCTATGCAGTGGTCGCCCTTGTTTTCTATGACTTTTTGTTTTCCAGTGCAATGCCTTTTTGGTAATACTGTATTGGGGTTTTCTGCATATTTAGCTAATGCATTGCTTAGTTCTTTTTTTCTACCTGGAGGGCTGTTGTTTCCTGCACTGTAGCTGCTTATTTTTTATCTTTACTTGCCAACAAACTTTGCAGATGTACATTAGGTACTTTTTTTGGGTAAATACCTGGATTTTTAACCGGGTTTTCCAAAGGAAAAATCTGGTTATTGGAATAGTGAAAATGGCAGGCGGGCCGGGCGGCAGTCAATAGGGTACCCCTATTGTACGGATAACTCCTCCTACACTTTTCAAGATAAGAAGTTGCTGTTTTACAGATCATTTGTGCATATATCAGAGATGTGCATATTACTTGGATTTTGATTTTTGATAATTTTGAGAAAATACCTGCTGTTGAACTTAGTTATTTTTCCGCATAATATTGCATATATGGTACCTCTATTGTACGGATAACTCCTCCTACAGTTTTTAAAATAGAAAAGTGTTGTTTTGCAGATCAGTTGTACATACAATGTTCATGTATATCACAGATGTGCATATTACTTGGATTTTGATTTTTGATAATTTTTGAGAACAAAGAACAAGCTGTTGAACTTGAATTTTCCCGCATAATATTGCAGATATGGTATCCGTATAGTACGGATAACTCCTCCTACATTGTCCATAATAGGAAGTTGCTGTTTTGCATATCAATAGGGCATATATCAAAGATGTGCATATTACTTGGATTTTGATTTTTTTTTGGGGGGGGGGGGGGCAAAATATTCCATATAGAGTAATCCATTTCTTTAGGTAGTTTTCATCAGTTCAGGGTTAACAAATAGATTATGGGTACTGTTCACACAAAAGAAAACCCGGTTTGCTGTCACATTGACAGATTTCCTCTTGTTGTATTCCTGCGGTTAGTCTCCAATTTTTACATCCATAGAGAAACACTGCTTTAACATTTGTATTAAATACTCGGATCTTGATGATTTCACTTAGAACAATGGAACCCCATAGTGGCTTAAGCATTGCAAAGGCTCATTCTGGCTTTGATATTTTCGTTTGAACCACCGGTCTTGCTGATAATGACCCTAAGTATGTGAATCGCTCTACTTCTTCTAGTTCTTCCCCTTCAATTTTGACCGGTCTTCCTTTTCTAGTTTTAAGCTCAACATTTTTGCTACCATTGTTCATTTGATACAATGTATAAAAATCACAGATGTGGTAAGTTTTTGACCCCAATATTATACAAGAGCTTTAAAAATACTGAAAGTTTTGTAAAGGCAATGAACACTGTCCAACAAACAACTGTACAAGAACAGTACAAAATATAGTCAATACAATGAAATAAAGTTTACTTTTGAACTGTACATTAAAGCGCACTAGATTTATTACAAGATGCATGCTATTTTTGCATACTTTAGAATTGCATTGTTTGGTTCATAACACGGCAATCCCCTTCATTGTCAAATTTTGTACACAGACTGTCGAAGGTTTATACATGTATCTTCAGTCGGATGTTCTTTCTCATTATGCTGAAACATCTCTCTGATTCTGCATTGGAGTGAGCGATAATCAAAGCTGTAACATGCAACTTTTCATAAGGTTGGGTAAAAGTGCATTCCATACATATCTTTTACTTCAGACAAATCCTTCCAGTAAGTTTCCCATGAACTTGACTTTGGTAATGGTGATTCAGGGGAAAAGAAATAGTCGAATGCCTCATATTAAGTCTATTGTTGCATCTAAGAACTTCCTAGCCTAACTATAATAATTATTATTCAAATAAGATTATATTTGAAATATCATCCTCGGTTCCTGTTGTTCTTCAAATGTCAGAGTTTTTAAAAACATTTTTATAACTGTACATGTTCGATAAAATAAACATGTAAAAAGGATGTTTACATATTGACTTAATTGATAAAAATGTAGTCGTAAATTAGTAAAATTTAAAACCAGTGGAACTTATCTATTGTATTAAGTTCTATCTCATCTTCATTTCTGGATACGTAGTCATTTTCTGAAGTCCTTCAGGTCAGCAATCAACTATAATATAGTTGGGACTTTGCATCACCAGTAGGTACTTGAGCGATAGTTTCTCCTGCATTCGTTATTGCTTAAGCCTGCTCATATTTCTTACAATCAATTGTCTCCCTTTCCTAAAATTTTTTTTTGCCTGACGTCAGGCATATCTAAGGTTTAAAAATTTCCCTTCTCCGAAACAGTGCGGACAATGGGAGCAAGCAATATCAAGATTTTTCACACATAAATTAACTGATGCATGTTTAATGTGTCAGTATTTACATTCACGATTGATGAAAATGTTATATGGGATGTAATAAGAACTGTGGGCAAGTAAAAGGGCTGTTCACCATGCACGTGTTTAATCCTGATTATTATTATTAGTCAGCCCGCGGGCTGACTAATTAAGTTAGGATGAAAATTCAATTGCGCTTGCGTAAATTGGAATTCTGGGAAGGAATTAGACAGTTCGTGTTAGAGAAATTCGAAGAAGTTATGAAACTGGCCAGTTTCTAGGTCAAATTGCGCATCGATGTATGATTGGAATCGTCTGCAGCCACAGTCCGGAGTCCGCGTATATCTTCCCGACTCTCTTAGTGGGATTGGAAAGTTAATATATTGGTAGTGGTTTGCGACGAGACTATGAAAAACAGAGAGTTATGTCTGCAAAGTTACAACTTTAAGTATTAAGTAGGTGTGCAGTCATACATTGCATGTACACCGCTACACGCTTATCTCCTCACCGACATGTACAGCCATAAAAATAAGGGTGCAAACTCAATGTGCACCCGCATATTATTACTGTTCTGGAAATTTTTTATCTTGTATTTTATTAGATGGTGTATTCACGTTTTACCTAAAGATAAAATTCCGCTGGCTGACTTTCTTAGCTATTTAAAAAGCTAACCTTGTTTAAAAATAGATTAGCTATATTTGAAAGGTAGAAAGGGGGAGGGGATCTTCGTAACAAGTTGTTACATATTGTCTATTACGGTACAATGTAAGTAATAAATGGTGTTGGATTATCATCATTACCAAAGAATCATCAGTTTAGATTAAAACAAATATATATTCATATAGCTGGAATGTTTACTGAAGAAACTAAATCGCCGAAGCGGGATGTGACCCGATTTTCGATCAATTAGGCGATTTCATTCATCTTGAAGAGGGTACATGATTGCATGTCTTACTCAATGTACATTAAACAATTACTAGTCAAGTATGTGTGTTAATTCATTAGATTTCTTCCAAAACTATCGATCCAAAGTTTAATATATGTAGTTGTTACAAAACAAATTTCAAAAAATTCATTTTCCCCCTCCCCATGGATCAATGCAAATGGATGAGTTCATTAAAACCATCCGAGATCTCCGCCGTTACGTGAATGGTAAAGCAGGACTTCGCGCCATTATGTCTCATTCATAGATTTTGCGCGCCGATTAGTGGACGAGTCCAAAATGTGATCGTGAGAATACTTCAGAGCACACCGGGTGTAAACATCACAGGCACGTTTTTTTGTAGATAGAATGTTCTATCGTTAAAATGACAGATGTCCTACGGACCCGGTTTAACGATAGAATTCGTCCCATATACTCGCTTCGTAGCAAATAAAAAAATTATATCGCGCTATATCTCGCCTAAATTTTCATATGATTGGTCTCAAATACCTACAATGTTGCTCTTTTTTAATCCCATTTTACCTCATAAACTGTTTTTGTAACGAAATCACTGCCACTTGTAACATCACAATTGAAAATTCGCTGTTTACGGTCGCCATGTTTACGATAAAATCCGAGACATTCCGAGTACGATTTCCTACAAAATGGCAGGCAATTCAAACGTGTTTATTAACAAAATGCCTTAGTACGACTAATTAAATGGATATTTTGTGGATTTAACTACATATGCATGTTCAAAAAGGTTTGTAGTGTATAAAAATGTGTTTTTCCCCTGCAGATTATTTTTAACAGAATTAAAATCGACGCGAAGCTGATCCGCTTCGCGGCTGCTACATTGCAAGTAAATGGGACGAATTCTTACTGTGACCTGAGCGTAGCCTGGTCACGGTAAGATTATTCTTTCTAGTTTTTTTGCAGCAGGCTCTTTTCCTAACTTGATATTTACATATTATAACAAATGGAAATATTACGGATCCCCCCTTCACTTTTGTCGCAGCATGTAATAAATGAAACTGAAAATAAGGAATTCTAATTGAATTGAAGTTACAATTAGGATTTTCTTTCGTGATTTTGAGAATTCACCCTTTTTTAAATTGTTTGTCAAGATGTTTTGGATGAAGCCGCCCCCTCACACTTAAAAAACAATGCTTCGTGTTTGAATATCCTTTCTACATGTATGGTTGGAAATTTTTTTAAAAAGCCTTCCAGTTGATTTTGCATCCTAATATAACAAATACTATTTAAAATTGAGTATTTTATCTTCCGCTTTCAAGATTACATGCAATTATTTGATATGTGTACATCCCTAAAATAATTTGAATTTATGAAATAATTTAATTTCAAGTTATAAACATGTACCTGCACTACAAAATTACAATTCATTTCTTATAAGATAGCCGAATTGAAATATGCATGCTTCCACTGAATAATTTTGTTTTGTCAGGCAAGCTTTTTGGAAAGCTATTACTTGTAAAATATTAATTGCTCGTAAAGACTTGTCGGAGCTCACTCAGCGTTAATCGATCGCTCCAGTTTGCGCTCTTCCTCCGTTGTTAATGCAAATATTCTTTGTCTAGGGGCAGTTCTATTGCCATTTTAAACGCTGTTACGTCATATTAACGAGGGGATCACTTCAAATACATTTGTTTTGGTAAGGTGGAACGTTTGGGTCAATATGATGTTGGAAAGATGTGACGTCTTCCGTGTTGCCGTCTTAAGGACACACGAGACGTTCCTCAATTTTATATAGTTTTCCTTCCTATAATATTCCTAATTTATTAATATTTAAACTTGTAAATTCCCAAAAATTCAGGGTACATTACCAGGCTATTTTTGGAGCGAGAATATTTAGAATTTTTCTTAAAATAGCATGCAAATGCATTTTAATGCTTATAAATATAGTCATAGTATATATTTTCAATGGAACACTTTATATCTAGATAAAAAAAGTATCATATCACATGAAAATATAATTATGGAATTACTTAGTGGAAATCTTTACATTGTGGAGATAGGAAAAATAGAAAATATGGAAGATAGGTCGCGTCTGACCTTAATTTTTATGCTACCGTTATATTAAGAAATTTAGACGGCATTCACGTGAAGCGTCTTATTCAATAACAGAACGTCATTCTGGTCCGAAACATAACAATAAAATGTTGATGCAACAACGATGACGTCACAATGAATTAAAATAAATACTGTTTTATAAGAGGAACGTGGTATTAACGTGAGCTCAACATTTTAAAGTTTGATTTTGAATTTATTTATGGAATCGGGAATTATTCTTTGTGTCTTATAAGGTGATAATTTCGGTCGGGGCGTGGTCAAATCCAATCAAGACCGACCGAAATTATAACCTTATAATATTCAAAAAATGATTCCTTATAACTTATATTTATATTATTTCCCATTTGTACACTTTAAAAACAACAAGTTAAAACCACTGTTTGTTCATGTAGCACATGTTATGTATTACTACGCGGCGCAGCTAATAACATTTTTCGGTTATGCTATAAGACACGCCCAATTTCTGGCACTCATCTTTTATGAAGTTATTGGGCTATAGGCTTCAAAATTGATTCGTAATGTTATCACAGACAAAGACAGTCAAAAAAGTAAATATATTTTTTGAAATGTCTTTAAGAATTTCTACTGCTTGACAAAAAGTAGAATTTCAGAAGATATGATACAAAGGAGATATAGAGCTCAGGATTCATTTGCTGTGTACACAAGGTTTATGACATGTTTGTTTACATAGGTTCTCTAAAGCCATCGTAATACCATCGTATCAATCTGGCCATTATCACTATATCTAAATGTGTTTGTCATGTTAAGAACATGTGAATTTCAAACGAACACCCGCTACGTGGTGACTTGACAATTTCAGTATGATTTTATATCAGGAAATAACAAACGAATCAATACCCGGTGCCGGTCACTAACACGTGCACTTCAATAAACTTTAAAGCTTTCTGAGGACATTAAGGTTGGTAAGTCATGTACATGTAAATTTTGTAGTTATATCTAATTGCTGCTTGTACATGAATAGTCTCTTTACTCTATCATACTAGCGAAAAAAAGAAACTATGCATTATAAAATTTAGTATAATTTTTCTATATCTATTGTTTGTATTTATAAAATTTAAACAATCGATAATGGTATTGTTTTTGACAATATCGGATGGTAACCGTCCGGGTGCACAGACTTTTTCATGGTTAGTGAGCACCTGTTGTTTATTGAAGAATTTGTACGCACGAGTTTTACGGGCCAAAACTGTTTGGAATAAGAACTGTAAAGGATTTGTTTAAACTTTTTCTGTTAAGGAAATCACTTTAGTTTCAACAAAATTTACCCCTATGTCATGCCACGACTCAACGAAAACCAACGTAATCGTGCTGTTGGGATGCTGCAAGCTGGAATGGCACAAAATACTGTAGCAAGACACTTTGGAGTTCATCGGAACACCATCCAGTCATTATGGAGACGTTTTCAACAATCTGGCAACACCCAGGATCGACCGCGCTCTGGGCGACCTCGTGTGACGTCACGTCAACAGGACAACCACATTAGACTTGTGCATCTGAGAAATTGTTTCCAGACAGCAAGTTTGACTGCCCGTAGCATTCCAGGGCTTCGACCAATTAGTCCAAGAACTGTGCGTAATCGTCTGCGCGAGCAAAACATCAGACAAAGACGTCCAGCGGTGCGCCCAGTACTGCTTCAACGTCATCGTATCGCCAGACTAGCGTGGTGCACACGACATCTGCGATTCAGAATCCAGGACTGGGCCAATATTCTGTTCACTGATGAATCCAGATTTCATTTGGATAGCAGTGACGGCCGTTGTAGGGTGTGTCGTCGCGTTGGGGAGCGTTACCAGGACGCTTGTGTTGTGCAACGTCGACAATTTGGTGGAGGTAGCGTTATGGTGTGGGGTGGAATATCAGCACGTGGAAGGACCCCTCTACAAATTGTCAATGGAAATCTTACCGGCGTACGCTATCGAGATGAAATTATTCAGCGTCATGTGATACCATTCATACAGAGACATCAAAATCACATTACTCTGCAGCAAGACAACGCAAGGCCACACGTTGCACGTGTAGTCTGGGACTTGTTTGTTCAACAGAATGTCGATGTCTTGCCTTGGCCAGCTGTTTCCCCCGATTTGTTGCCGATCGAGCATGTCTGGGATGAAATGGAAAGTGACATTGGCTGATTTAGGCCAGGCTTTAACCAACATCTGGAACAACATCCCTCAAGCAGTTCTGAACACTTTAGTGGCATCAATGAGGCGTCGCTGTCAAGCATGCGTGAACGCAAATGGTGGTCACACGCGTTATTAATTTTGTTAATTCAATTTCAAATAACAGTGCCTTTCGAGTGTGCTGAAATTGACGTTATTCGACGTTGATATTAATGTGTTATGAGATGTTGTTACGAATACATGTGTTAACAGTATTACCAAAAAATAAAATTTGTTCATTGTAATTTTGAAATGTTTTTTCATATATTAAATAATGCACAATTTCTTTTTTTCGCTAGTTTATAATAAAAACGAAATTCAGGTACGAAATTGCACTTGATGTGGTAATATCACGTAGTATGCGTGTTAGTAATCAGTAATTTTTTTACGCACAGAAAAAGAAAATGGCTACGGAGTTTTTACAGTCGAACAATATTTGTTAGTGAGTTTAGTAATAGGTTGAAATACAGCAACTACAGAATTCAGCTTTTGCATAATTTTGAATGATACAGCTATCCTGTATATGACAGATGACAGTGACTGGCAAGCTTATCTGCAACCCCCTCCTCCCCCTCGATACCAGCAGGCACTCAACGTCCATTCAGCTGCATCTTTGACGCTGCTCAAAATATAGCTTCTTAAATAAACTCAAACTGTGTTAACAATTCATTACATGGGAACTATTCCATTTTTAGAGTCTTTCTGTTATAACGTTAAAAACATTTTCTATTTTGTATTTAACGCACTTTGTCTCGTTTTTAGAAATTCATTTACCATATTGTGAATTATGAATCAACTGAGGTGTTTGACGAATAAAAATTAAAACTACGACACGTTGTCACATTGTATATTTTGTTTCTACAACGACACGAAGTATATTCAAATTAAGTTTGACAAATATATGTACCAAGAAATATAATTTATATTAACCTATCAATAGACTAGTTGTGGTTTTGGTGGGTTTTAGGTTACCTGAGTAGCTACTGCCATTGGTCGTGTGTTGTACGATAAAAATTTTACATTTTTAACTTCATCGTGAAAACTTCATAGTAAATTGTTACATGGCCATATCAAATTAAAGGGGCATGGTCACGATTTTGATCAAAAATTATTTTTCCGATTTTAATGTTTACAATGCTTAAGAAAAGCATTTTTAATAGGCAACCAAAATTTGAGTGTCATTCGTTGAGTTATAAGCGAGTTTCAGAGCTTACAAATCTTTGTTATGTAAACAAAGCTTTTGTTTACATTTTGAATGTTGAAGTACAAATTCCAGTTTTAGACTTAAAATGAATGTGTTAAACGTTAGGAACTGTGTATTTATGCTTAAAATGGATAAGAAGATAGACAAATCAGCTTGAAAAAGATTTTTTACTGGTATATTGAACCTATGTAAACAAAAACAGGGCACGAGCATTGTTTACATGACAAAGAATTGTGAACCCTGTAACTTGCTTATAACTCTCCGACTGACACTCAAATTTCATTTGATCATTAGAAATATATTCTTAAAGCATTGTAAATAATAAAAACAGAAACATTGAATATGACCAAAATCGTGACCATGCCCCTTTAAGGTGGTATGGGACACCTTCATGTTGTGACGTATAATCTATCGAAATAAACAATAAAATCATGTATAATTATACCCCCCCCCCCCCAAAAACGAAGTTTGGTGGGTATATAAGAATCTGTCTGTCTGTCTGTGCAAATTCGTGTCCGGTCCATATATTTCTTATGGAGAGACATTGGAAGTCCTTACTTCACACAAAGATTGCCTATGAGCTGAAGGTATGTCAGGACCATGACCCAAGGTCATTCGGTCAAGGTCACTGGCAGAAAAAGTGCAAAATTCGTGTCCGCTCCATATCTTTCCTATGGAGAGACATTGGAATTTTTTACTTCACACTAAGATTGCTTATGACCTGAGAGTGTGCCATAACATTGACCCAAGGTCATTCAGGCAAGGTCAAGGTCACTGGCAGAAAAAGTGCAAAATTCGTGCCCGGTCCATATCTTTCTTATGGAGAGACATTGCAAGTTCTTACTTCACACAAACATTGCTTATGACCTGGGGTGTGTCATGACCTTGACCCATGGTCATTCGAGCAAGGTCAAGGTCACTGACAGGAAAGGTACAAAATTCGTGTCCGGTCTATATCTTTCTTATAGAGAGACATTGCAAGTTCTTACTTCACACAAACATTGCTTATGACCTGGGATGTGTCTTCACTTAAACTTCACACTAAGATTGCCTATGAGCTGAAGGTATGTTATGACCTTGACCCAAGATCATTTGGGCAAGTTCAAAGTCATTGTTAAAAATGCTTTATTCTTATATGTGGCATGTCTTGTATGAATGGAAATGATTAGAAGGTTAAGTTTTACACAAAGCTTGCTTGTGTAAGGCGAAATAAAATTAATTAATTAATGTAAGATTCTCATCGCTGCCCGCCCCTATGAAAATGCCTTGCCTCGATATATTTTATTTTTTCGAAAAATAATCGTGTGGAAATTTTTTTTCGGTAAAAACATCGGGCTCGGTATAATATTAATAATATACATTTAATGGCTGCTTGACATGTGGATTATCGTTTGATTCCAGTCATGTTTGTAATCATAAGGATACAAATGTCTTCATGCATTAACAGTTAAGTTGAAATAAAATGGATTTAAAGAATAGAAATCGGTTTGTGTACTCATATATGCATAATCAATTTAAAAAAAAATAGAGCAGTTGTTATTGATAGAAAATGGATTGTTAAATAGATAGCATCCATCATTTTCTATAATAGCAAACTACTTGAGTTAGGGGGGGGGGGGTATCAATTGTGAGCTTCCTCACAGTACCTCTAGTTTTATAAATAGTTTCTTTCCCAAAGTGTTATCTAACAGTGTAGCGCAGTGGTTTGGAGAGTTCACTATGGACCTGCGAGTCATGAGTTCGAATCCCGCTACGGATTTTTAAATTGTACCTTTCCAAAAACTTTTAAAACGTATTTTTTGGTTAAATATTGTATAATTTGAAAATTCTAAACCGGTGGAACTATTTTAATTATAATGTACTTTAATCCACATTGATATCGACAAATGTCTCATATATACCACGTAAAACATGTGTTCTTTTTTAGAAAATCAACTTCAATTTCCTGTGATATTGTATTCTTGTGTGCATTATGAATGAAACTGAACATTATAAAAGAATGACTTATAAAGGCCTGCAGGTCTAGTCTATTTTGGCCAAAAGTTTACAATTGTTGGCCACAGGAGCTCGGGAGTAGAAAATCCAAAATTCCTCCGAACCCTTCTGTATTGTGTGTGTGGATTTCTGTAAGAAGGTGGTAGACTATTATAACTATTTTATCCACACACAGTTTCTTGATTATATCCTCTTCGTAGAAACAAGTAAAAAAGACAACAAGTCTAAAGTCATTATTCATCGATTTACTGTCTCAGTTTCGAAAAGAATGAAGAAGAGTGTCCTAAATTTAATTTATAGAATCTGAGGCGACATTGTCCCTATCATTCAGTGGTCATAACTAGTGAATATATCAATTATTTTGTATGAATGGTTGCAAGATATGGATTATTAACCAACTTATTTTGCGTATATGTGTAAAACAATTTTTGCCATACTGTTACTATTATAACAAGAGGCACATGGACCACATTGCTCACCTAAGCAACAATTACCATAATAAAATCAGCTTTATGAAGTCATATACAAAATATCTGAACAATGTAGTAGAATAGATCCTGTATAAAGATTTTCAATTTTTTCTCCAGATACTTCAGCTTTTATGTAAAACATTTAGCCCCTTTTGTAACAGGGTGACTTTATAGTCATATCACATATTGAGCATTGTAGTTCTCAAGAAGATCTTAAACAACTATTTATATATCATAATATAAACCTACATCAAACTTTGAACCCCTTGTGTAGCCCAAGAATTGTCCAAGGGGGGCAGTCTAAACAGTAAGGAATTATTAATAAGTAAAATACCATAAATTGAGGATTATTTTAAATGATTTCCTATGTAAAAATTCGACCATTGACTTCACCTATTAAAAGAGCATAACTTTTAACATACTTAAATCTACACTATCTGAGGTTGCTTACACTAAAATTACAGCTTCTCTGACCAATTGGAATTTTGAGAAGAGTTTTAAGCTCACCTGAGCTGAATGCTCAAGTGAGCTATTCTGATCACATTTTGTCTGTCGTCCGTCTGTCCGTCTGTCTGTCTGTAAACTTTTCACATTTTCAACATCTCCTCAAGAACCACTGGGCCAATTTCAACCAAACTTGGCACATAGCATTCTTAGCCTAAGGGAATATTAAGGACCAAGCCCTCTTACAAGGGGATATAATTAGGAATAATAATTAGGAATCTTCTTCTCAAGAACCATTTGGCCAGGAAAGCTGAAACTTATGTGAAAGCATCCTCAGGTAGTGTAGATTCAAAGTTGAGAAAATCATGACCCAGGGGGTAAGATGGGGACATAATGGGGGTTCGACTTTTGACAGGAATATATAGAGTAAATCTTTAAAAATCTTCTTCTCAAACACCGTTAGGCAAGGAAAGCTGAAACTAATGTGGAAGCATCCTCAGGTAGTGTAGATTCAAAGTTGTGAAAATCATAACCCGAGGGGGTAGGGTCGGGCCACAATTGGGGGGGGGGGTCGACGTTTTACATAGGAATATATAAAGTAAATCTTTAAAAATCTTCTTCTAAACAACCATTTGGCCAGGAAAGCTGAAACTTATGTGGAAGCATCCTCAGGTAGTGTAGATTCAAAGTTGTTCAAATCATGACCCCCGGTGTAGGGTGGGCCACAATGGGGGGGGGTCGACTTTTTACATAGGAATTTATAGAGTTAATCTTTAAAAATCTTCTTCTAAAAAACCATTTTGCCAGAATAGCTGAAACTTGTGTGGAAGCATCCTCAAGTAGTGTAGATTCAAAGTTGTGGAAATCATGACCCCCGGAGGTAGGATGGGGCCATTATGGGGGTCGACTTTTTACATAGGAATATATAGAGTAAATCTTTAAAAATCTTCTTCTCAAGAACCGTATATGACCAGGAAAGCTGAAACTTATGTGGAAGCATCCTCAGGTAGTGTAGATTCAAAGTTGTGAAAATCATGACCCCCGGGGGTATGATGGGGCCATAATATGGGGGGGTCGACTTTTTACATAGGAATATATAGAGTAAATCTTTAAAAATCTTCTTCCCAAGAACCATATGGCCAGGAAAGCTGAAATTTATATGGAAGCATGCTCCGGTAGTGTAGATTCAAAGTTGTGAAAATCATGACCTCCGGGGGTAGGGTGGGACAATAATGGGGGGGGGGTCGACTTTTTACATAGGAATAAAAAGAGTAAATCTTTAAAAATCTTCTTCTCAGAAATAATTAGCCAGGAAAGCTGAAACTTGTGTGGAAGCATTCTCAGGTAGTGTATATTTAAAGTTTGGTAAATCATTTCCCTCAGGGGTAGAGTGGAGCCACAATTGGGGATCGAATCTCTACATAGGAATACATAGAGTAAATCTTTAAAAATCGTCTTCTCAGAAACTAATAAGCTAGGAAAGATGAAACTTGTTTGGAAGCATCCTCAGGTAGTGTAGATTCAAAGCTATAAAAATCATGATTCCTGGGGGTAGAGTGGGGCCACAATGGGGGTGGAATTTTTAGATAGATATATTAAAAGTAAATCTTTAGAAATCTTCTTCTCAGAAACTAATCAGCCAGATGATTATTAAATATTATTTAGATTTTGGCATCTGGATGATTCCTTGACGATTGGGTCTCACAAGGGGTTCAGAGTTTGATGTAGGTTTATATCCTATTTATAAACAATTCTTCAGGGTCTTTTTGAGAGCTGAAATGCTCAACATGTGATATTACTATAAAATCATCCTGTTAGAAAAGGGACTAATGATAATAAACATAAGAATATCCAGTGGAAAAAATTGATTTTTATTTATACAGGATCTACATGTATTATACTATTTTGTCCATAAAGTTTTTATTATGACTCCATTGAGCTGATTTTATAATACATATTGTTCCTCATGGCCCATGGGCCTTTTGTTTTAAAAATGTTCTCTAAATATTCCTGAGATCTAATATTATTAAAAGTTTGGATCCCATTGCAGACCAATCCTACCCCGGGGTTTATAATTTCAACAAACTTAAATCTACACTACCTGAGGATGTTTCCACACAAGTTTCAGCTTCTCTGGCAAATGAGTTTTAGAAAAAAATATTTTTCTCTAGATATTCCAATGTTTAAATTTGAACCCCCATTAGACAGGTAGTTTTCCTTTAGGATATTAAGATTTCCTATATCAGATTTTAAAATCTTAATGCAGGTTTGCTCAAATCCTATCAGTATTAAAATTGTTCTTAAGGCAATGGTCTATCATATGACACATATTTGAATATTTCGATACTTGCATCTTAGACGAGTGCAAAAGTGCCACCTTGGCACTGGCATAATTATCCGGCACGGTGTTAATAGTAAAACGGATAACTTATAGCTTAGTTTGATCGTCATTCTCACATTCTATAGATAGCTATTACATGCAAGAAGTATAATTTATTTTGACTTTGTTTATATAAAAAAGAACCAAACCAACATTCATTTTATAAACAATTTTAAATTTAAATTTAAAAAAATAATGTTTCCCAATAGATTAAACTTAATGCATGACGTCACAAAGAGGAGGAAACCGTGTAGTCCAATAAAAACAACCGTATTAGGACCTCCCTCGTGTGATTTGTTACACCTTTAAGTACAGTCGACGGGTTTTTTTTCAGTATGTAATAAAATTATGGATCGGATATTTATTTTAATAAAAATACTGTCTTTATAAAGGGCGCCTGTAAAGTGCGAAACGAAATCGAAACGAAATCGAAACGAAACGAAACTAAAGGAAACCAATCGAAACGAAACGAAACCAAACGAAACGAAACCAAAAATCGAAACGAAACGAAACCAACGAAACGAAATAAACCAACGAAACGGAATTAAACAAAATGTTTTGTTGATTTGTTTGGTATATTTATATTTGGTCGGGGCGTGATCAAATCGTATAAAGCCCGAAGAGTTTATGATAGATTTGATCACGCCCCGAGACCGAAATTATCACCACATAATATTCAAAGAATGATTCCTTATGACTTATATTTATATAATTTCAAGCCACTGCACGATTGATTATTAAAAAATATCAATAGGCAAAGCCCGCTGGTGCCACGATTTGGCGTCATTTGAAGTTATGGGTTATCCATAGGAGATATAAACATGAAACGAATATGTGCAATACAATGTGCGTGTGTGTGTGCGAAAATATTGTGGGTTATATTGTACAAAATTGATACGTAGTATTTTCACAGGCAAGACACTGGAAAATCTAATATAATTGTTTAGTGTAAAAACAAAATGCATTTGAAATATTGTAAAGTATGTATATAGGCCTACAATAAGACAATATCCGATCACATAGGTTTTTCTTTAAAGAAGGCAATATTAAATTCAAGTTTACGTGGCGTTACTGATAAGTTGACTCACGGAATTTTAACACTGTGAAAGTTAGAAGAAATTCAATTTCTATAATCTGTAATTGATTAGTTTATCGGATCTTAAATTTGTAGCCATTAGAACTTTCATACGATCATCATAACCAAAGATTTAGAGCATACTAGAAGGTGACCAGTTGCTAACAATACAATAAGAATTGTTTCAAGATATGTAGAATGAATTTGGACGCTGTATTTTAACAAAATTTACTTTATTGAATAAAGCGCTATTATACATGCATACTACCTCAACACAATCACCTCTTTCTCTTCATCTTTTTCGCACACACACACGCACATTGTACTGCACATATTCGTTTCATTTTTATATTTCCTATGGATAACCCATAACTTCAAATGACGCCAAATTGAGGCACCAGCGGGCTTTGCCTATTTATATTTTTTAATAATCAATCGTGCGGTTGCTTAAAATTATGTAAATATAAGTAATAAGGAATCATTCTTAGAATATTATGAGGTGATAATTTCGGTCGGGGCGTGATCAAATCTATCATAAACTCTTCGGGCTTTATTCGATTTGATCACGCCCCGACCAAAATTATCGCCTCATAATACTCAAAGAATGATTCCTTATTCCTTAAATATACCAAACAAATCAACAAAACATTTTGTTTAATTCCGTTTCGTTGGTTTTTTTCGTTTCGTTGGTTTCGTTTCGTTTCGATTTTTGGTTTCGTTTCGTTTCGTTTCGATTGGTTTCGTTTCGTTTGGTTTCGTTTCGTTTCGATTGGTTTCGTTTCGTTTCGTTTCGATTTCGTTTCGCACTTTACAGGCGCCCCTTTATAAACTACTGATACAAATCGGAAAAGCACGACATTGCTACAGTTTTCTTCTAAAGTGCATAACGAAGTGTTATAAATACAAAAATGTTATCCGATACACCTGCGCGTTTGCTCCGTTATAAACAGAGAAAACGTAGAATAAACAGGCATATTTGGCCTACATCATCAAATATTAACTATGTCGATGGGTCACAGTAGGTTACAATTGTTCGTACTTGTTTTGAAACTTCTTTTAAAAGTTTATCATTTCATACAAAATATAACTGTAAAACATGCCTTTCGTGGTAATATCCGAACGTGTTACGCTTAGCATCCTAATTTATAATTAAAGTCAGCGTTGAGAGTGAAGAGAAAACCAATTATAAAACAATGTAATTTATTATAAAACTTTCTTTAGTATTACATATACACTTAAAACAATTATGTATAAGCACCCCGGAATACCCGGCACCCTGTCTGTTGCTGCACTAACCGAACGCTTTCCTTTCGGACTCCCCTTCCTCGTTGTAAAATCAAGAGATGTTGCTATTGTAGTTGTAGATTTCGTTGTTGTAAAAACGGATATGTCGTCATGAGGATGACGTATAGAACAGCGGAAGTCTGCCTCATTGAATGATAAAGACATTGATTGGTTAAGAATGTTAAAGTAAGTGTTTGCGGCTTCCAAGGAACACTGTAAAGCCGTGACGAGATACACACATTTCACGTACTCGTTAGTGACTCTAAATGCAAATACAAATTCATTAAAATTCCCAATTTCGAAACTTGAACTTTGAAATTGTAAATTGTTGAAGGAGACTGGATGGTCAACGATCTGCCTTTATCTTTGATAAATGAAAGTTTTCGCCATGAAACTAAAATTAAGTAAAAACATAATCCAAGTCTTTTCTTATATCTTTATAAAGAGCTCTTCTTTATTAGGAGGTAAATATACTTGTATATAGTCTTAAAGATGGCCTAAATAATAAAAAGGTCTATAATAAAACAATAAAACGTAATACTTTTTTTCTATCATACATGTTTTTGTATTTTCAACAGGAACGTTAAACATCAAAGACTGTGCCAGATAATTATGCCAGTGCCAAGATGCACCCGTCTAATGTATCGAAAAATCATAGGAAAGACCAATCCTTAAATAGTTGTAGTTTATAACCACTTAAGTTTTTGATGTGTATCACATGTTAGGTGGGATATTTACTTTTAAAAAATATATTCCTAAAAAAAAAAACTCCATGAGAAAACAATTTTCCTATAGGATATATGGAGTTTCCTTATGGAATAAAGAAACTTACTATAGAAATTTTGATTCCGATAGGATTTTAACAAAAATCCGTTCAGGATTTAAAAACCTATAAGAAATCTTTATTTTCTATAGGAAAACTACCTGTTGGAATTAAATTCCTGTAGGAAATACTTTTCTTTCTCCTATAGAAATTTTTATAAAACCCTATAGGATTCCAATGCTTCCTGTAGGAAAATCATGTCTTATATGGGAAACGTTATGTAAATGTAGTTATTATTCTTTAGGCATCTATTATTTGGATTTTACGGATTTTTTCGAAACTGCATCTTTAGCGGGTGCAAAAATGCCATCTTGGCACTGTCAAAATTATCCGGCTCAGTGTTTAACTTATCACTAACATACTCGCATATTTGTAAATTATATTGGTCCTCCCTCTTGAGCTGGTTCACTCTGGCTTGTCTCCTCTGGTGGCAAGATTTGTACATTAGCATTTGGTGGTTGAAGCAGTTTCTGTGCTTCAAATAATCTTAAAAAAAATAATAAGGACATAATTTACATATAAGTATAAAGAATGGCAACTCTGAAATAAAACTTGCTTCTATATATGTGCATCAGTGTTATCTTTCCTTGAACTAAGTCCATAAATTATGTTCCAAAACTTTGTTTCCCGCACATTAAAAACCTAGTTCCCAAAAATTTTAGTCGCTATTTAATTGGGGTTTTTTTTTCAAGCACATTTATCAAGAAATTTTATTGAGCATTTGCAGAATTTTAAGTTTTAAAATGTCTTGTCACAGTGATTGATCCCTGTTATTACCTTTTACAAAATTGGTGGCGTAAATAGAACTGTACCTTGATTGTATGTCCCACAGACTGGCAGGAACACGCTGTGCAATACTCGGATGTTTTGAATTGTATTGATGTCACATCCGGTTGTAATTGTTTTGGAACAATTCTGATACTGGCTCACCAAGCTTTGAAATCAAAACCCTGATTTTGAATTAATTCGTATAGCATTTTAAAAAATGACACATTCTATATCCAAGAAGTTTGACAGTTTACAAGTTCATTTACATAATTAGTTGTAATCATGCGATTTGGGGGGGGGGGGTTATTATATATCAACAATAAATAACAAATCTATTGCTGTGCTATACTTCAGTTTTTACCTGCATATGTTGATCAGTTCTGGTTCATTATATGCTGTATAGAATCCGGTGAGGGGAGGTAACTCGCTGACGTATTGCTGTAGACGTTGAATCGGAAGTAGACACGTTTCTGTGAAAGACTCTGGACACACACTCAGAGCACCATGTACCAGATACAGAACTGGCGTAAGTATAAAAAAAATCAATTATCAATATAACTCAGCAATGGTATATCACCTTAACCATCTATTTAAACCTGCTAGGAGTATGCACATATACATTGTATGTAACGGACTACAGTAAATTAATAACATACCATTGGAGGACACAATGCAGGCACAACTATTTGACGGGATTAAATCAATTAAATCCAGAGAGACAAAATTTCTTCTCCCCCGCAAAACCGGGCCCTTGACCGAGACAAGTACATATATTAAGCCTCAGAGGAAATAGGATTGCACGCGATTGTTGTTAGTGTTAAACTCACAGAGTTTTTAACTCTATGTATGTCCGTTTTATTAAACATATAGATTTGCAGCTGTCCCTTACTACACAGAACCTTTTTCCAGAAATTACACTGTAAAGGGTTTTACTTCGGTGTTTAATCTGGGTCAAATTCAGTATATTTATTTATATCATAGCTGCTGGTCCGTAGTTCTAATGGAAAATGTGGTTTGTACATTTCCTCCCATACAAAAGACTTGCTATTTACGGCGCACAGACAAATGCGCTAGTTTTGGAACGATTAACATTATTTTCTAACACATTCTGTGAAAATACTGATCTACCTTACTAAATTCTTCAGACAATTTACTGCTGATATCGTCTTTTTACAAGCCTTAGACATTTTCTTAAATACTCTAACCAACAACGGAAAGTAAAGTATGTTAAATTCACGTGCAGAGACGGCATGTTTACATGTAAATACTACTTTACTTTAGGTGGCTGGTGAATTGAAGTGATAAGTAAAGGACGAAATCTGAAATAATAAAACTGAGGAATTTTGGTATCGAATTTTTGTACATAATGTGTTAGGAAATAAGGTTTACTTAATAAGGCCACAACTAGCAGGGTTTTTTATGCGCCGTAAATTTCAGGATTTTACATGTACTATGGAAAGAACTGTAGCTCTACGGCGTGTCAACCCAAATTTTCCTGTGGAGCTACAGAACTACAGTTATATGTATCATATCACAACAATAATACGGAACGACGAAAAATCTTTGTAAATAAGACTGAAATTATCTGAAGGAAAATGTATCAAATACTGTGTGCATTTATATTATTACAATGTATATGTTTACAGTTTCTGTAAGTTCTCAAACTAATACCCCCTTCCAAATATTCCCTGAAAATAGAAATAGTATTTACATGTAGTTAAGGAATAAGGAATCCTTCTTTGCGTATTATGAGGTGATAATTTTGGTCGGGACGTGGTCAAATATGATAGATTTGACCACGCTCCGACCGAAATTATCTCCTCATAATACTCAAAGAATGATTCCTTATTACTTATTATTATATTATTTTCCAATTGTACACACATTTCAAAATCACTATTTTTTCATGTAGCACATGCTACATGTATATATTACTACGATGCGCAGCCAATACCGTTTTTCGGATATGCTATTAGACACGCCCATTTTGTGTCGCTCATCTTTTATGAAATTATTGGGATATAAGCTTCAAAACTGTTTTGTAATGTTATCATAGACAAAGACCGTTGAAAATGTAAATATTATTATTTCACGTTCAAGTTTGAGTACCAGTGGCGTCGGAAGAAAATTGAAAGTGTAGGGGGGGGGGTTAGACTTGTCAAAAATCTTGACAAGCAAAACAAGGTCTTTGAATAAATTTGCAAAAAAAAAGTTGGGGGCGGGGGGCTAAGCTCCCCTCCCTGTTCCGACGCCTATGAGTACAAAATATTAATTAATCAATTATTGTTAGTCAACGTGTGGTCTATAATAATGCAACAAACAAACTATTGTTTCATTGGGTGTGTATATATGAAGAATAATTGATGAAATATTTTGACACGATGTAAAATTTTTTGTACAATTCTTTCATCTTCTATTCACAAATCGGATAAAAAAATTTCAAAGACTAGTCTGTCATTGTCAGTTCTACAAATCGGCTTTTGCCGTTATACATGTATCTAATTGCAACGATATATCCGCAAGGCGCACATGTCTTTATTTCTATAGTAGGCTGCCATAGCCCTTACGAATACAATAAATCAAACTTATAAATATAAATTATACCCATCATTTAAAAATAAATTACGTGTTCAAAATGTATTTTTAAAACTTTTCCAACTAGCATTAAAATAGCATTAGATAGCATTAAAAGCATTGAAATACTAGTTTTAATACTTATCATAACTAAAATTAAAAGTCTAAGATGTCCATCAGAGTTTATTCTTAGCTATGTATATTTAGCTAAAATCAAGCTAAAATATGCCAGCAAAAACTGTCAAAAAAACTCTTTTAAATCTTGCTTATCATGATTTTAGTTATAGCTACAATAATTACTAACAAAAGTCTTTTGTTATTTGGTTATTAATTGTTAATAACTTTAATCAAACTAATAAGTAAGTATTAAATTTTGTCTTAAAGACTTATGTAATTGACGTTTTGCTTTTGGCGCGTCAGAGCACAAATTAAAAGACCGAAAGTAATATTTGAAATCAAAAATGCATAATAATAATTTTTTAAAATATTATTTAGACTGCATATTGGACATTTGGAATATTGATACCATAAGTGCAAGTAAGGTTCGTTGTCTGCCATTACAAAATGGGGAAAAAAAACAAAAGTCGTGGTGTGAAGTGCTATTGATTCATCAAGATATAAACCTATGTTCACTGTTCCTTGATCTGGCCTCTGAGAAATGAACAAAGCCATAATAAAATGTGCAATATTTTGTTTCATATCAATTTTAATACAAACTGACATCTGCATTCATTCTTTTCTTACAATTATTGGATCTCACGTTTCGTCTCATTACTTGAACGTGCGGGGAGCTGTCTCTTGGTATTAGACCGTATGGAGGGAATTTGAAATCCTAGCTGTAGAAAGGCCGAGTCGTGGACAAAGGTCAACAGACTCTCTTAGACCTGGCTCAGGTATCGAACAAAATCATGATCTCAAGATACATTATGCATTTCTAAAGAAAACATTATGTTCTTGTTACATGATTTTGGCAAAATGAAGGTATACGGTTTCATAATGTTAATTGTGATTGCAAGTTAAAAAAGATTTTAAAAGACAGTTTGAAAATTCCAGTTATATATGAATGATATCAGAAAACATATGAAACATTAATTTTTTTTTTTTATTTTTTTTGGTATTGTTTATTACCAAGAACCATACGATTCATAGGTTTAACATATATAAAGTAAACAAACATATGTGCACATTTTTTAAAAACATCACAATCTTGAATTAGACTGCGTGTGCCCAT